>CM065593.1:287139099-287174734 GCA_033119425.1 Bufotes viridis
GGATCCGCAAAACACGGACACCAGCAATGTGCTTTCCGCATTTTGCGGATCCGCACATTGCCAGAACTATATAGAAATGCTTTTCTTGTCCGGCACTGCGGACAAGAATAGGACATGCTCTATCTTTTGCGGAGCTGCGGCCGGATGTTTGGGGGCCGAAACCCGGAAGTTTGCGGCCGCAGCTCGCAAATGCTGATGCGGCGAGCGCATAGTGTGCTCTCCGCATCACCGCCAGCCCCATTCACACTGAATGGGTCCGCATCTATTCCGCAGAATTTTTAGTGGACGTGTGAATGGGGCCTTACTACTTTTTTTTTGCACATTTTTGGCAGAGATTTATTCATCCACATTGATCGATGCGAATGAGGAAATCTGTGCCGCTTTTGGGTTTTTTTGCACATTTTTGAGCAGAGATTTTTCATCCACATTGATTGATGCGAATGAAAAATCTGTGCCGCTCATTTTTTTTCTTTTCAGCCCAGAGGCTGAACGGGAAAAATCTCATTACCCGTATGCTCAATATAAGGAGAATCGCAGAAACTCCTAATGCTGGCCATACGTGTAATGATTAGTGGAGACCCTCAAATGCCAGGGCAGTACAAACACCTCACATGTGACCCCATTTTAGAAAGAAGACACCCCAAGGTATTCCGTGAGGGGTATGGTGAGTTCATGTAAAATATTATTTTTGTCACAAGTTAGTGGAATATGAGACTGTAAAAAAAAAAAAAATCAATTTCCGCTAACTTGTGCCAAATTTTTTTTTCTGTGAACTCGCCATGCCCCTCACGGATTACCTTGGGGTGTCTTCTTTCCACAATGGGGTCACATGTGGGGTATTTATACTGCCCTGGCATTTTAGGGGTCCTAAAGTGTGAGAATCCAAATGCGTAAAAATGCCCTGTGAAATCCTAAAGGTACTCATTGGTTTTAGGGCCCTTTGCATCTTGGCTGCAAAAGTGTCACTCATGTGGTATCGCCGATCAGAGAAGTAGGGCAATGTGTTTGGGTGTATTTTACATATACCCATACTGTGTGTGAGAAATATCACTGTAAACGACAACTTTTTAAATTTTTTTATTCAAAGTTGTCAATTTACAGAGATATTTCTCTCACCCAGCATGGGTATATGTAAAAATACACCCCAAAACACATTGCCCTACTTCTCCTGAGTACGGCGATACCACATGAGTGACACTTTTTGCAGCCCGGGTGCGCAAAGGGGCCCAAATTCCAACGAGTACCTTTAGGTTTTATATGGCTGCTCACAATTTAGCCCCACCCAAAATGCCAGAACAGTACAAACACCCACAAATGACCTCATTTTGAAAGAAGACACCCCAGGTATTCGCTGAGGGGCATAGTGAGTCCATGAAAATTTTACTTTTTGTCAAAAGTTAGCAGAAAGGTAGACTTTATGAGAAAAAACAATAAAAATCAATTTCCGCTAACTTGTGCCAAAAAATCTTCTATGAACTCGCCATGCCCTCACAGAATACCTTGGGGTGTCTTCTTTCCAAAATGGGGTCACATGTGGGGTATTTATACTGCCCTGGCATTTTAGGGGCCCTAAAGCGTGAGAAGAAAAATGCGTAAAAATGCCCTCCTAAAAGGTACTCATTGGTTTTAGGGCCCTTTGCGATCTTGGCTGCAAAAGTGTCACCATGTGGTATCGCCGTACTCAGGAGAAGTAGGGCAATGTGTTTGGGGTGTATTTACATATACCTATACTTTGTGTGAGAAATATCTCTGTAAATTGACAACTTTGAATAAAAATGTAAAAAGTTGTCGTTTACAGCAATATTTCTCAAACGCAGCATGGGTATATGTAAAAATACACCCCAAAACACATTGCCCTACTTCTCCTGAGTTCGGCGATACCACATGAGTGACACTTTTTTGCAGCCAAGATGCGCAAAGGGGCCCTAAAACCAATGAGTACCTTTAGGATTTCACAGGCCATTTTTACGCATTTGGATTCTCACGCTTTAGGGGCCCCTAAAATGCCAGGGCAGTATAAATACCCCACATGTGACCCCATTTTGGAAAGAAGACACCCCAAGGTATTCCGTGAGGGGCATGGCGAGTTCACAGAATTTTTATTTTTGGCACAAGTTAGCGGAAATTGATATATATTTTTTTTTTATTTTGTTTTTACAAAGTCTCATATTCCACTAACTTGTGACAAAAATAAAATTTTACATGAACTCACCATACCCTCACGGAATACCTTGGGGTGTCTTCTTTCCAAAATGGGGTCACATGTGGGGTATTTATACTGTCCTGGCATTTTAGGGGCCCCTAAAGCGTGAGAAGAAGTCTGGAATCCAAATGCGTAAAAATGCCCTGTGAAATCTCTAAAGGTACTCATTGGTTTTAGGGCCTTGTGCACTCCAGGCTGCAAAAAGTGCACACATGGTATCGCTGTATTCAGGAGAAGTAGGGCAAGTTTTGGGGTGTATTTTTATATATACCATACTGTGTGTGAGAAATATCTCTGTAAACGACAACTTTTAAAAATTTTTATACAAAGTTGTCAGTTTACAGAGATATTTCTCTCACCCAACATGGGTATATGTAAAAATACACCCTAAAACACATTGCCCTACTTCTCCTGAGTACGGCGATACCACATAAGTGACACTTTTTGCAGCCTGGGTGC
Organism: Bufotes viridis; assembly: GCA_033119425.1. Lineage (NCBI taxonomy): Eukaryota > Metazoa > Chordata > Amphibia > Anura > Bufonidae > Bufotes > Bufotes viridis. The sequence goes on from CM065593.1 coordinate 287,141,762, forward strand.
GCAAAGGGGCCCAAATTCCAACGAGTACCTTTAGGTTTTACATGGCGGCTCACAATTTAGCCCCGCCCAAAATGCCAGAACAGTAAACACACCCCACAAATGACCCTTTCGAAAGTAGACACCCCAAGGTATTCACTGAGGGGCATAGTGAGTCTGTCTGAGATTTCTTTTTTTTGCCAGAAGTTAGCAGAAATTGACACTTTTTTTTTTTTTTTCTCAGAAAGTGTCATTTTCCGCTAACTTGTGAAAAAAATGAAATGATACATGAACTCACCATGCCCCTCCGCGAATACTTTGGGGTGTCTTCTTTCTAAAATGGTGTGATTTGGGGGTATTTATACTTTCCTGACATTCTAGCACCTGAAGAAACATGACAGGCGCTCAGAAAGTCAGAGCTGCTTCAAAATGCAGAAATTCACTTTTTGCACCATAGTTTGTAAACGCTATAACTTTTACCCAAACCAATAAATATACACTTATTGGACTTTTTTATCAAAGACATGTAGAACAATAAATTTAGAGAAAATTTATATAGAAATGTAGTTTTTTTGAAAAATTTTACAACAGAAAGTGAAAATGTCATTTTTTTGCAAAAATATCGTTAAATTTGTATTAATGGCAAAAAGTAAAATGTCAGCAACAATGAAATACCACCAAATGAAAGCTCTATTAGTGAGAAGAAAAGGAGGTAAAATTCATTTCGGTGGTAAGTTGCATGACGGAGCAATAAACGGTGAAAGTAGTGTAGTGCAGAATTGTAAAAGTGGCCTGGTCATTAAGGGTGTTTAAGCTAGGGGGCTTAAGTGGTTAAAATCATACTTCTGATATGTGAATGCATAATATGTGGGAAACTATTACTGATGTTTTAGCCACAATATATTTACATATGTTATAATATATCATATATTCTAAAAATATAATAATATATTATAGCTAAAAACTTATATGTATATATGAATGTTTATGCCAGGACTTGAACTCCCAACGTTGTACATTAGAGGCAAGGATGTTAACCACTACACTATAGGGCTACTATGTTAACCTGTCTGTGAAGGTTCTCATTTATCCAGGTCATAGTATATCTGTAAAGAATAAATCAAGGCAACTGGACTTGCTTTAGATTTCTTGAAAACGTTCACTCGTTCTTCCAACGAGCTTTCTGTACATGTTAACCTATACAGAAATATAAAATAAGTCTTCTGCTGAATAGAAATACTCACTACATCAGAAACTTCTAATTCTAATGTACATCTTTTTAGAAATAGATGCTAAATTACATTTAAATACACTGACTCGAGCATCACGATCGAGCACACGCGGTGTTCAGCCAAGCATAGCGATGCTTGAGCTGAACTGGTGTTCGGCCGAGCATGCTCGCCCAACACTAGTCATCATGTCTCGCACGTGATTTCACGCAGGATCTTCAATCAAGGTGGCTGCAGTGGGCTCTTTGCGCTCAAGCAGATGAGGTATGTTTTGTTTTTTTACTTACTCCATTTTAAGTAAAATTGATTTGTTAAGGATTAGGAAATGTGGAAGTCCACTTCGGACACTTGGATTCGCTCAGGACCCGTGCTGTTACTGCCCACCTCTGAGCTGACTGTTTGGAATAACATCAGGAGGACACTTTGTGATTTAGTTCCTGTCAAGAGACCGTTCTAAAAACTAGAGATTGTCCAAAAATAAATACACAATACCAAATATACAGGTTATAGAGGAAACCTGTAAATTACTTTTTCTTTAAAAGCACAAAACTAATTGTATTTTATGTTCTTGAAGATCCTTCGTAAAGTTAAAAATAGGTTGAGCCTTTTCAAGAATAAAATATTAAATATGAGGTGGATAATATGCAACATGTCTAATTGACACCTGGTCACATGCATGCCCCATCAAGCTACTTCTTACTGAGTCAGTGATAAGTCTCCCTTGGCTGATCTCATAAAATATGAGCCATTTGTTTCTTTAGGGGATGGTCCAATCATTTCAGATTTGTGCCACATCGGTACATTATCTATTTAATTATAGTAAAGCCTCATCATTTTGATTATATGCTGTAAGACAAGTTAAAATAAATCACTTGATCGCCTAATTCACTGAGTTATATTGACATAACTGCTGTTTTTGCTTAGAGCATGTCACACTCTTTGAAAAAGATTGGTTTTCTTAAGAAATATGCACTTTTCTTCCTTCACAGATTCTAATTATTCATGCCAGTCAACATCTTTATCATCTTCCCTCATATCTTCAACAGCTGCACAGTGGATTGTCCATTTCTTACATCCCAAAGGTCACATTCATCAATTACTGTGTTTTTTTCCCAGTTTTTCTGTGTTTCATTTTAGTCACCAAAACTTGGCTCTGCAGGTATAGCTGAGAAACGCCTACTGATATTATTCACAGTAGTATATGTTTCCACTATACTACATGCTGATCTGTTTCATTTGCATTTTTATTTTCTATCGTTTGATGGCGGCATAATTATGTTTCATAATTGTTAGCCTTTTTGTTATTCTAAGTTGCCGGGATATTTTTTGAGTATATGTCCTATTTAAAAATATGATTGTTTTGGTAAAAACAAATAACACATATATAATATATTGAAAGTTCCAAAAGAGATTATTAGCATTTGTACTCAGATTTCTCCAACTCAGTTTCCTGCTCGGAGATAACCATTTCATTCGCAATACTAGTCTACTGCCTCATCAAAACTTACCATATACATTAAAAGGCATCTGTGAGCAGATTTGTACCTATGAATCTGGCTTACCTGTTGCATGTGCGCTTGGCAGCTGAAGACACCTGTGTTGGTCCTATGTTCATATGTGCCCACATTGCTGAGAAAGATGATGTATTAATGAAAGCAACTCAGCTTTCAGGAGCAAAGGGGGTGTTGCCATTACACCTAAAGGCCCTCTGCACTTTGATTGACAGGGCCAGGTCGTGAAAAGCATTAAAACGCCTCATAATGCCTGACGTGGCAGTTGCAGTAAGAGCAGACCCTTTTAGGTGTAATGGCAATGCTCCTGTTGATACTAGAGGCTCATTGCATATATTAAAACATCATTTTTTGAGCAATATGGGCACTTATGAACATGGGACCAACACAGCCCTTCAGCTGCCAAGTGCACATGCAACTGGTCAGCCAGTTTCATAGGTACAAATCTGCTGACCTATGCCTTTAATGATGAGCAAATTTCTCAAAAACTAATTTTTTCATTCCGATTTCTCCAAAGAAACAGAGAGAGAGAAGAGAGGGAGAGAGGAATTTTATAGACTACACAATCCTCCTCTGTGTATGCAAATAAGCTTTCCTTCCAAAAGAAAAATCTGTTGTCCTCCTCCTGGATGGGCCCCTTCTAGATCAGGGACCCAAAACAGTGTGCTTCCCATGCTTCCTGTAGCTACGCCCTGGGCAAACCCATCAGTCAGTACGTGTACTCTTCCACCATGATGCTAAAATGCTGCCTCCTGCTAAGACTTTCCAGATCTGCTGGTGGTGCAGGTTGTTGTGGCGTGATGACAAAGCTTTCCCACATTTCGCCACTGCTAAGCCAACCTTCTGAGGTGCTGATGGGGACCCAGCTGCCCGTGAGCTGGCTTAGGTGCTACCCTGCTGAGAACACGGTTCCTCCTCATCCTCCTCATCCTACTTATCCTCCTCATCCTCCAGAACTGCGCCCTGGCTGGACAATTGTGTTCCAGGCCAGGGACTATGTTAGTGCTGGAACCCCCCTTGAGCCACTTGGATGTCACTGGCCTTAAGATAAGGCGTGTATATAGTTTTGTTTGTTTATATTGTAAGTTTAGCTGCATTATAGTTATTTTAATATGTTTTTAAGAAAATTTGGAAATAGTTTGTTAATGGTTTGAGTGAAAGGGGAGTGGGGGTGTTGTGTGTGTTCGATTAACTGAATTGATTTTCACTGTCTGGTGTTTAGGAATTTCTGCACCCCAAATTCAGCACATGTGGCAGGCAGGTGATGTGTGTCAAACCGGTTAGGCCCAGACCTGCTAGTATATTTTGCCCATTAGTGCACAACACCAGGCCGGGCTGGAGGCTCAGTGGCACCAACCAATGGTCGGTCTGTTGTTCCATGCCTGTCCACAGCTCCTGCGCAGTGCGGGGTTTTAAAACAACCTGCTGTCGTTTCCCCTGGCTGTGCTGCTGTGGGTGTTGAAGGTGTTATGCTGAGTGGATGAGGAGGAGGTAGAGGAGGAGGAAGCCGAGTAGGAGGAGGAGGAGGAGGTAACAGGATACAAAGAGAAATGCCCAGCAATCCTTGGGGCGGAAGGACATTCGCAAAAATGCTATCCGCCTTTGGGCCAGCCGCTACATTTACCCAATGTGTTGTTGGTTATGTGGACGTTGCCACAGATAGCGTTGCGCAGTGCACACTTGATTTTGTCCGCCACTTGGTTGTGCAGGGTAGGGATGGCTCACCTGCAAAAGTAGTGGCGGCTGGGATACACATACTGTGGGATAGGCATCGCCATAAGGTTTTTAAAACTGTCCACCAGACAGCATGACAGCATTTCAAAGGACCAAGAAGTTTGAAAGAAGGCATTCAGAGCCATGGGTAGGGGGGTACTTCCTCTTTCTATTTCTTTTTCTCTCCAGTGTTTGGGAGATGGACATCTGATAGCTGAACACTTCCATGGGATTTGGTGGAGATGCTTGGTGACAATGACAGATGTGGTGGCGTTGCTGCCACATCCTCTGTTTGCTGGGTGACAGGTGCCACTGTCACTCACTTGGGCTCAAGTTTAGAATATTTATTTATTATTTTTCTGTATTTTATTTTATTTTAAGTCATTTCCCTATTTACATATGTTTGCAGGGCATTTACCTACATTTTGCTTCCTTTTGCAGCCCTCTAGCCCTTTCCTGGGCTTTTTTACAACCTTTTTAGTGCCCAAAAGTTCGGCTCCCCATTGACTTCAATGGGGTTCGGGGTGAAGTTCAGGTCGAGTTCGGATCCCGAACCCGAACATTTTCGGGAAGTCCGGCCGAACTTCTCAAACCCGAACATCCAGGTGTTCGCTCAACTCTAGTAGTGGGCCAAAATAGGCCTTATGAGAATTTGAGTGAATCCAGACAGAACCCCTTCTTTACCCCTCTAGCTCAGATGAGTTCAGCATCAGAGCATTTCAATGACTTTTTGTTTGCATTTTTACACTGCTAGGCAGGGTCCTACCTCTGCCTAGCATACCCCTGTAGATTGTCAGATCAGCAGAAAAAGTTCTGGGGAGTGCATTGGAACATGAAATGCTCTAATGCTCACCTCATATGGGCTGACTGGATGAAGAAGGGGTTATGTCCGGGTTCAGCTGTGAACTGAGACAACCCCTTTAAATATGAGAAAAATTCTGGAAGAGAGAAAGGTTGAAAATTTTGGCCAAGTGGATAATGACATTTGGTGACATAACACAAATAAGCTGTGAGGGAATGAGATCAAGGGGTTTGATGGTTAGTTAGGCAAAGGAGAGAAATACAAAAACTTATTCCTGTTACAGGGTCAAATAAAGTGAATAAATCAGGTTGGAGGAATTTGATAGAATGTGTAGATGTATGTCATCAATCTTGTCTATAAAATACGGGGCAAGGTTATCAGCACTGAGATGAACTATGAAGTCATGCTAGTGCTCAGCAGACCTAGAGCATCTTTGCATACATACAATTTTTGCTAGGGTAGCCATTTACGAAGCCTGGAGATACAATATGAATATTAAGGGGTGCATTTTTGTGTCAGGTCATAGTAGAATGTGTCCTGATTTTGACAAAGGAGAGAAGGTGCAGGAGAGTGCAAGTCTTAGGGTACTTGTAAGAAGGTCCATGTTGATGGCATAAATATATTTCTTGATTTTTTTTAGAGATGAATAAATCAGTAGATTCTAGTGATTGAATGATTGAAATGCATTGCAAACGCAGGGCAAGAATTTACAATTTTCAGCCCCATACAATAACATTTAAAAAAATTTCCCTGCGATGTGTTCCACTACAGAATAAACATTCTGCAGCGTAAATAAGGGTTTGTTGCAGATTTTCTAAAGCTGAATGTCTCTATTCATTTCAAAGGGGATGTAGTCTGCACAGAAATCCATCCTTAGATTTCTTCTCTTTTGGGAAGAAAAGCTAAATTGCATATCTTTTTCCTAGAAACCGAGAGGAATGTTGCCTGGCTTATAAGACTGTTCACGCTGACTAGGGGCTCAGGTGCTCTGCATAAGGAGAACTAGTGCCCCCCCAGATTCTGACCAAGACCTCTCACACAGCTAAACCAGTTATCTCTGCTCTGCACTGATAAGGGGCAATCTATTGTAAGTTATACTTCAAAGCCTGTTTAAAAGGTCAATGTTGACTTATTGGATTGATACCAATAATAATGCCACCAGCCATGCTAAACACACGTTCAGACAATACAGTGGCTGAAGGTAAGCCAGCACCTCCATGTAGTCGCTCATGTCTGCCAGGCTGCCCAGAGGCAAGGACAAGCTATCCTCTTTGAGGGAGGTATATCGTCTGTGTCCTCTGCATCCCCTAGCGTTCCTCCTACTCCTCTTCCTCCAGGGGGAAACGACAGCAGGTTGTTTTAAAACCCCGCACTGCGCAGGAGCTGTGGACAGGCATGGAACAACAGACCGACCATTGGTTGGTGCCACTGAGCCTCCAGCCCGGCCTGGTGTTGTGCACTAATGGGCAAAATATACTAGCAGGTCTGGGCCTAACCGGTTTGACACACATCACCTGCCTGCCACATGTGCTGAATTTGGGGTGCAGAAATTCCTAAACACCAGACAGTGAAAATCAATTCAGTTAATCGAACACACACAACACCCCCACTCCCCCTTTCACTCAAACCATTAACAAACTATTTCCAAATTTTCTTAAAAACATATTAAAATAACTATAATGCAGCTAAACTTACAATATAAACAAACAAAACTATATACACGCCTTATCTTAAGGCCAGTGACATCCAAGTGGCTCGAAGGGTGGGTTCCTGCACTAACATAGTCCCTGGCCTGGAACACAATTGTCCAGCCAGGGCGCAGTTCTGGAGGATGAGGAGGATAAGTAGGATGAGGAGGATGAGGAGGAACCGTGTTCTCAGCAGGGTAGCACCCAAGCCAGCTCACAGGCAGCTGGGTCCCCATCAGCACCTCAGAAGGCTGGCTTAGCAGTGGCGAAATGTGGGAAAGCTTTGTCATCACGCCACAACAACCTGCACCACCAGCAGATCTGGAAAGTCTTAGCAGGAGGCAGCATTTTAGCATCATGGTGGAAGAGTACACGTACTGACTGATGGGTTTGCCCAGGGGCGTAGCTACAGGGAAGCATGGGAAGCACACTGTTTTGGGTCCCTGATCTAGAAGGGGCCCATCCAGGAGGAGGAGGAGGACTAAAAGACTTTGTCAGGGCCCCCTCAACAGTATTATACAATGAAATTAGATACAGTGGCAGTATAGACAGTGTAGAAAGCGGATCGAAAATAAACCCAAACAGCCTCACACCCTGCACACTCAACACCATCCCCCCCCCTTTTCACTCAAACCATTAACACACTATTTACAAATTCACTTAAAAACATATAAAAATAACTATAAGGCAGCTAAACTAACCATATAAAGAAACAAAACTATATACACGCCTTATCCTTAACTTAAGGCCAACCAAATACAAGTGGCTGGGAGGCTGGGTATCTGCACCAACATAGGCTCTGGCCTGGAACACAATTGTCCAGCCAGGGCACAGTTCGGGAGGATGAGGAAGAGGAGTAGGAGGAACGCTAGGGGATGCAGAGGACACAGACGATATACCTCCCTCAAAGAGGATAGCTTGTCCTTGCCTCTGGGCAGCCTGGCAGACATGAGCGACTACATGGAGGTGCTGGCTTACCTTCAGCCACTGTATTGTCTGAACGTGTGTTTAGCATGGCTGGTGGCATTATCACAGACAAGTGCAACCGCCTGTCCGCAGACAATGTGGGCAAACTTACTTTTTCTAAAAAGAACCAGGCATGGATCCCACAGGACTTGTTTGTACCTTATGCAGAATAGACAAGTATACCGGCCTCACCCAAACACTCTTATACTACCGTGCACTTACACTTTGTTTTATTTTTTATATTTTACCAATGTTTTGGGGTCCACACTAATTTATTTTAAAAAATTAAAAATAAAAAAACAGTTATTGGCTCCTACCTTTGGCTTCACAGCCCAAAAAGGCTTTATTTCATGCAAGAATGTAACCGCCAATTGTAAGATCCCTGTCAGTTATGCAGTGCAGGGGCTTGTACCTGGCAAAAATTGTAATATTTCACCCAACAATTTAAAATCTATCCTTTGTCGGACAGTATTAAACTTGGCCAGCCACAGCTGGTACCACTGATTTACGGTATTGCAATTTTGGAAATTGAATTCACGCCAGAACAAAATCTATCCTTTGCCAGACACTATTAAACTTGGCCAGCCACTGCTGGGACACCAGATTTAGGGGATTGCTCTTTTGGCAATATAATTTCACCCCAGAACAAAATCTACCCTTTGCCGGACACTATTAAACTTGGCCAGCCACAGCTGAAACCACTGATTTATGGTATTGCTATTTTGGCAATTGAATTTCACCCCAGAAAATAATATATCCTTTGACGGACACTATGAAACTTGTCCAGTCACAGCTGGAACACCAGATTTACGGTATTGCTATTTTGGCAATTGACTTTCACCCCAGAACAAAATATATCCTTTGCCAGACACTATTAAAATTGTCCAGTCACGGCTGGAACACCAGATTTACAATATTTCAATTTTTGCAACTGAATTTCACCGCAGAAAATAATGTATCCTTTGCTGGACACTATTAAACTTGTCCAGTCACAGTTGGAACACCAGATTTACGGTATTTCTATTTTTGCAACTGAATTTCACCGCAGAAAATAATATATCCTATGACGGACACTATGAAACTTGTCCAGTCATAGCTGGAACACCAGATTTACGGTATTGCTATTTTGGCAATTTAATTTCACCCCAGAACAAAATATATCCTTTGCCGGACATTATTAAACTTGGCCAGCTACTGCTGGGACACCATATTTATGGTATTTCTATTTTTGCAACTGAATTTCACCCCAGAAAAAAATATATCCTTTTCCGGACACAATTAAACTTGGCCAGACACAGCTGAAACCACTGATTTATGGTATTGCTATTTTGGAAATTGAATTTCACCCCAGAAAAAAATATATCCTTTGCCGTACATTATTAAACTTGTCAAGTCACATTCTAAAATGAATGAAGTGGCCAGTTGGGAATGTGCATGGCCACTCTATTAATTTCTATGAGAGTTACAGAGATAGCCGAACATCCTCCAGTGGTAGGGTGGCCAGCAAGAAGAAAGAAGCATGAGCTCTTTTTCTTCCGCCATCCCTTGTTGCATCAGCATTTGCATCTGCTCTAACACATATACTGTATAACAATGCATTTTTTTTGCAGGAAAATATCTTTGAACTACAGGGAATGATGCAGTAATGCAATCATGATGTAGCATCAGCATTCACTAGTTACGTTTATTTTTTCAGTAAGATGTATTGCAACTACAAGATATGATGCAAAAATACATTCACTAACACGGGTATAACAATGCAATTTTTTTGTTAAATACATTTGAACTATGTGGTATCTTGCAGTAATATAACACTCTGTTTGCAGTAAAAATAAAATGCACTCAATAAAAATGCATTCTTGCAGTATTGCTTTTTCTGTAACTACCTGTTACCTTCAGTAATATTTACTGTGTTTTACAAAATGGGTATACAAACGGCAATTTAGCAGTAATTCAAAACATTATTTGCAGTACAAAAATGCATTTAATAACACTGGTATAAAAATGATATTTTAGTTGTATTACTTTTGATGTTAACGTGCAACAATATGTAAATCAGGGGTGCACAACCTGCGGCCCCTGGCTATTGGTGAGAGTGGGGGAGCTAAGGAGAAAGCAGGCTCAGTTTATCAGTTCTTCTGCCTTCTCCTCAAGGAGCGCTCTGCAGCGACTCTCAGGGCGGTGCCAGAAGCAGGAAGCTGGGTCCTAACACTCACCGCTCAGCTCCCCGTGCTCCTCCCCTCCTTCAGGCCAGCGGCACTCTGAATGGTAGAGCAGGAAGACTTCTCCCTGCTCCAACATTCAGCCTGCAGCCACGGATCGCGCTGCTGGCCTGTGTGGGCGCAGTCTGCAGACTGGGAAGCTGCATAAGCTCCACCCACACAGTGCTGCAGAGCGATCTGTGCCTGCAGGGGAGAGAGGACTGTAAGCTGCAGGAACAGGACAAGGTGAGTAGTTACTGTGTTGTTGTTGTTTTTTTTTTTTTCTTTTACACAGAGGGGGCACAATGGACATTTATACCCTGGAGGGGCACAATGGGCATTGCTAATGTGAAGGGGGCACAATGGGCATTTCTACTCTGGAGGGGGCACAATGGGCATTTCTTCTCTGGAGGGGACACAATGGGCATTTTTACTCTGGAGGGGGCACAGAGGGCATTGCTAATGTGAAAGGGAAACAATGGGCATTTCTACTATGGAGGGGGCACAGTGCAAAGAGGGCACTACTACTCTGAAGGGGGCACAGAGGGCATTATTACTGTGAAGGAGCACAATGGGTATTACTACTATTAAGGGGACATAATGGGGATTTCTACTATGGAGGGGACATAAAGGGCATTATTACTGTGAAGGGGACACAATGGGAATTATTACTGTTAAGGGTTCACAATGGGCATTATTACTATTAAGGGGCACAATGGGCATTATTACTGTGAAGGGGGACAATTGGCATTGCTACTATTAAGGGGGATTATTACTGTGAAGGAGGCACAATGGGGATTATTACTGTAAGGAGGGCACAAAGAGAGCATTACAATTGTGAAGGGGCACAGATAGGGCATTACTACTGTGAAAGGGGAACAGAGAGGGCATAACTACTGTGAGAGGTGCACAATGAGGGGATAACTACTATCAAGGGGACACAATGAAGGGATAAGTGCGTTAAGGGGGCACAATATGGGCATAAAGACTGTTAGGGGGCACACATCTGTAGAAAACTACTGTGAAGGTTGTACAATGAGGGCAATACTACTGTCAGGGGGTACGATTTTTTTTAAAGTATTGGGGGGAAGGGCCAGAGAAAGGACCCGCCCCAGGTGCCAAACAACCTAAGCACACCACTGCCGCTAATCAGCTGATAAACAAGTGATCACTCGTTTGTCGGCTGATTTGCATGTTTTATCAGGATGAAAGATTACAATTATTGTCAGCACATCTCACTGTGTAATCAGTGTGCTGCCAATAATCAACAGAACTGAATGAGGGAGGAATGACTGTGGTATTGATCATTCCTCCCCATTCACTTTGCATCAGCCTGTGTAATAAGCTTATGTAAACAAGTGCTAATTCACTTATTTATTTATTTTGCGGCCCCTTGAAATACAGCAAAGTGACAATGCGGCCCCAATACCAAAATAGGTTGTGCACCCCTCATGTAAAGCATTTAATAACATGTAAAATAAATGGCATAAATGCAGTAGCTTTTTGTCAGACACTGCCACAAGACACCCTTCTAGATCAAAAGCTGAAGATAGAAGTGATTCTTTTCTATCAGCATAAGGACCTACCTGACTGCTGTCCCCTGATTGGCTGATCGAGCTGTCTTTCAGCCCCTGAGCCAATCAGGACAAGCCCTGCCCCCTACTTCCTCACAGTGTCATGTGATCCTCCATATTCTTCTATCCTCATGGTTGCTGAACACTTAGCAAATTGGAAAAACTTTGGATTCATTTCGTAAGAAATCCAATAAGTTTAGAATCAATTTGCTCATTTATATTGTAGATCTTCAAAGAGTGATGCTAGGAAGTGGTGTGTGCCGATGTGTACTTGCATGTTAACAGATAGGCATCTCATTGGTAATAATGACATGTGGTGGCAGCAAGGATCTGGGGTGTATGTACATTGTTTGGGTTGTGCTTTATGATTGATTTGTTGTCTAATGTGAAAGTGCAAGATTGAGTGACTGCAGATAAATCAAACCCTTGAGTAGTGCCCACATCTTATGCTGGGATGGTGCATACTTAAAATTAGATTTTAATTTTTTTGCTCTAAATACAAATACAAATTCATATTTTCTTTTCTTTTCATGTTTTAATTGTTATACATTTTTTGTTTGTTACCTCTTTATTTATGCTTGGGTATCAAGCATTACTTGCATAACATTTTTCACATAAAAATGTTAGCAAATTCTGAAATCACTATTTAGGGTTCAAAGAAAAAAAAAGGATGGGAAATTGGATATTCTTTGATCAAAGAGGTTATGAATAAATAGTATATTTAATCCATTTTAGTAAATTAGCGCCTAAGGGTTGAGTTATAAGGATGGCAGAGCTTTTGTTCTGTTCCATAAGGCATGCTCCTTACATTGGCCTGAGCTGTAAGCATTTCTGTGTGAAGTGGAATAGAAAGCAAACTTAGTAACTGAAATGATACACTGTACTTAATAACATATTAATCCTCTGGAACTTTACAGTTTCTCATTAAAGATGGTGATTGTCCAACTCTGTTTGGAATACTAATTTAACATATTTAGTTCCATGATAGCGGTGAGGCAATATGCGGTGTGCATATTTTTCTTTTAAAGGTTTTTAATATAGCAAACTTGGAAAATTCCACACTTGGAATATATTGAATTAATCTATGAGGGGAAAAAAAAAGTTATATCTGTCTCTGTCTGTCAACTCGAAAAGGACATACATGATGAATGGTCAGGGTAGGAGAGAAATGCTAATTAAACAATAACCTTTATTAAATGCATAACACTACCACATAAATATTAAAAGCATGTAGGAAAGGGTTGGGAAACGCTTTTGAAATTGAAAAATGCTATTTTTTTATGTTTTTCTTTTTTAAAAATAGGCTCTATGAAGATGATGCCTACATGAATACTACTGAGCATACATAAGATTAGGGTAGATTTATATTATTATTTGCAGATTTAGCAGAGCTAAAATTGTTATGTACGTACACATGTCATGATTATGCACTGAGTTTAAGAAATAACTGAGCTGCCATTTTATGCTTCATCTCAGTAGTCACTTCAACTATCAAAAGATTGAGTTCACCAGATATGTTAACACTGCAAGTTCTCGTATAGTGCTAGAAAATTGGCTAAATCCTATAATCCCCATTTACTGAAATGTGATTCCCAGGATCTCAAAAAATGGTGTCCACAGGCCTGAGCACCACTCAATATAAAGCTTGGAGTAGTGCTCAAGCCAAACGGGACATTTGTAAATTACTGCATATTGATGTACATTTTACCGCAGTGATGACAAGAAATTTATAATATAGAGCAGAATTCATAATTTTTTCAAAAAAGGTGTGAGAGTAACTTATCCAGGTAGTCACAAACTTATGTCTAAAGAGACCTCAAAGACCCTTTTGTCTCAGCTTATGTCATTAGTTGTGTTCTATGGACAAATACATGAAAAGGATAAGGTGGGAATCATGGGGAGAGAACTTGTAGGTCGCTTTAGGGTCCGATATACGGAAATTCTGGTGAACGCTAAAATATAGCTTTTATTGGTATGCACTAAAACTACAATATGTGCGGGGGGATACAAAAAATGCTAAAAACAAGCATAGAGGAAAAAGGCAAAAGGACATAAAGTTTGCGAACAGCACTAAGGCAGCTCAATCTTACTTTGCCGATATTCCACTAGCTGAATCGCTCCCACCCTTATGACCGCTCACACTGGTTATATACAGACTACCAGTGGGGTGAGCGCTGCCAAGGGGGGGAGAGAGTTAGAAGCAGAAGGGTGCTTCACGCTGAATACCCTGGTCATGCATCAGAGTACACCGGAACAGCTGTGAATGCAGCGCTAATGCTGGGACAATACACATGGGGAACATCTACACAAACATAGAAAATGATTCTTCACTGTAAGAGCAGTGAGACTATGGAACTCTCTGCCTGAGGAGGTGGTGATGGTAAGTACAATAAAAGAATTTAAGAGGGGACTGGATTTATTTCTGGAGTGTAATAATATTACAGGCTATAGCTACTAGAGAGGGGTCGTTGATCCAGGGAGTTATTCTGATTGCCTGATTGGAGTCGGGAAGGAATTTTTTTCCCCTTAAGTGAGGAAAATTGGCTTCTGCCTCACAGGTTTTTTTTTGCCTTCCTCTGGATCAACTTGTAGGAAACAGGCCGAACTGGATGGACAAATGTCTTTTTTTGGTCTTATATACTATGTTACTATGTTACTAACAAGAGAATGACTGAGACCGCCGACATCAGTCATCTCACAATCATTATTGAGCCCTCCCGCTTTAGGGTCCCCCACAAAGTATATAGAGTTTCTAATTTCAATGGATGCAAGAATTGTGAAGGTGTTATCAAAGAAGGGGTCCTATGTTAACGTGTACCTTGGCCTGTTAAGATGTTTTTGATTGAAATAGCTTTAGATTTAGTAAATGTGATTTCTTAATGCTGCAAATTCAACAAATGACTATTTTTAGTTCTTTCTAACCTATAAATTGTTTGGAAACTCTGTTGTGCATAATAATTTGGATTGAATTTTGAGTTTTTTAATTTGTGGAAAAAAAAACACTTATCTTCAGGAGGTTTGTTCAATAAAATTCAATTTATACTCTAACGGTTGATGACTTGAAAATTGACATTTGCATCGACTATTTAGGAAAATTAGAGGAAAATATCATTTGCATAATAATTTGGAATACTTTGTATTTTGTTTAAAATTACAGTTAAATCCGATACTTATTTTAAGAAATCTAATCTCTGGTTCCAAAAGATCAACCATGTCCATCCTCTTCCTCCTCTGGCTGGAAGATAAGTGCCTGGAGCAGGAGCCTCCCTACTGTGTCCTGTCTGCAGTAGGACTAAATGTCAACTGCTTCATTAATGAGTGATATTTCATTTTTGCTTTTTTGTTTTACACTCCCTGCCTTTCCTGAGCCATAACTTTTTTATTCTTCCATTTAAATAGCCATTTGAGGACTTGCTTTTTGCAGAACAAGTTGTACTGTGTAATGACACCATTTAATATTGCATTTGATGGACAGGGAAGCTCGAAAAAACATCCAAATATAGTAATATAGTGACATAGATTATAAGGGTGAAAAAAGACAACCGTCCATCCAGTTCAGCTTGTTTTCCTGTAAAGTTGATTCAGTAGAAGGTAAGAAATCCTCATGAGGTGAAAGCAAGTTGTCCTCATTTTAGGGGAAAAAATTTCTTCCCGAATCCAATCAGGCCATCAGAAAAACTCTGTGGATCAACGACCCTTCCCCAGAATTCAAGTTAATATAACCTATAATATTATTACACTTCAGAAATACATCCAGGACCCTCTTGAACTTTTCACCCTCACCACCTCCTCAGGCAGAGAGTTCCATAGTCGCACTGCTCTTACAGTAAAGAATCCTCTACTATGTTTGTGTAGGAATCTTCTTTTGTCTTGACGCAAGAGATATCCCCTCATCGCGGTCACAGTCCTGGGTAT
Source organism: Bufotes viridis (assembly GCA_033119425.1). Taxonomy (NCBI): domain Eukaryota; kingdom Metazoa; phylum Chordata; class Amphibia; order Anura; family Bufonidae; genus Bufotes; species Bufotes viridis. The sequence continues at coordinate 287,157,337 of CM065593.1, forward strand.
AAATAGATCATGGGAGAGATATCTGTACTGACCCCTGATATATCTAGACATAGTTATTAGATCTCCCCTTAGTCATATTTTTCTAAGCTAAATAACTCTAATTTTAATATTCTTTCTGGGTAGTACACCCAGATATTACTTTAGTTGCCCTCCTCTGAACCCCCCCCCCGGCTCTGCTATGTCTGCTTTGTTCACAGCAGTCCTGAACTATACACAATACCTCATGTACAGTCTGACTAGTGATTTGTAAAGTGGAAGAACTATGGTAGTCAATTAGATTTAAATTAGGCGTTTTTCTGTCAAAAATTGCGGTGCAAAGCTCCTTTGCGCAGCAATCTGCAACGTCTCCTCGCTCACGCCAGGTCTAAAAAAGTAGGCGGAGCATGGGCAGGGAAGGGGACAGACCGGAAGGCCTGTCTCATTCATCATTTTCTACACCTGTTTTAGGCATAAAAGATGGTCTAAATGTATGACAGCTAGGAAGCTGTCTTACATTTAGAATCAGTAGTGGTTTTGTCGAAGTTATGTAGAGGCTGACACCTCTTCATAACTCCGGTGGATCCACAACCAGCACAGGCGTTTATTAATACCGGCATCTAAAATGCCAGTTTTAATAAATGTGCCCCTATGTTCTCGTCATATACATCTAAGCCCCGTTTGATGCAACCCATAATCCTATTGACCTTGGCAGCAAGTGCCTGACACTAATTGCTACAGTTAATTTTACTGCCAACTAAAATTCCTAAGTCTTTTTTATGTCAGTGTTATCCAGTGTTTTACCATTTAATATATACAGGTGACATGTATATTTCCTTCTCATGTGCATAACCTAAATGTATCAGTATTAAACTTGAGGTGGAATTGGAAAAAACGATTTCACCGCAGTTTTAAAGGTTTTGTTTTTACGACATTCCCTAGTAAAGCTGACCCATGCCCTTCATTCTCTGGGTCAGTATGATTACAGTGATACCACATTTATATACTTTTTCTTATGTTTTTAAATTAAAAACTTAAAACTTTGGAAAAATATTTTTTATTTCCATATTCTGACCCCCATAACTTATTAAAGTTATGTCTACAGAGCTGTGTGCAGGACTATCTGTGGTTTTTATTGATATCATTGAGTGTGACTTTTTGTTCACATTTTTATTCAATTTTTAGAAGGAAATGAAATGATCAAAAATGGTGAATCGGCCATTTTGATTTATTTATTCTCTTATGTCATTTGGTATTTTTTTTTTTTTTAAACTTTTTTATAAACTTTTTTAGGCCCCAAGGGTATCCCAACATGCAATCATTAGATTCTTATTTATATAAATTAATTAATTAATGTTTATGCATTAGTATATGCAGAATTCAGTATATTCCAATGCAGTGCTGCCACCTTTAGGCCTGCATTAGAATATACCAGTAGGCATCGAAGTCTCAGACAGACTCTGGCCTATTACTACTAAAGAACACCTTCCCCAATCTCAGCCAGGGAAAGGCGTTCCTGTCCAGGAAGCACCCATTTCTGGATTTTTTACCTTTCAGATGTGAGGGGATAAATGTCTGTGATCGGCGTTATCGTGTGAAAAAGCATGCACCTGGCAGCTATGGCGCCCGCTCCGCTCTAACGTATAAAGTCATATTGTATTAGGGAAGTGATTAAACTCCATTCCTTGGCTAATCTCTGCTCTTTAGTCAGTTTCCATTGAAAAATTCAAGAGATCAGCAGGAGATTAACACCTTTGTTCCCTGCAGGATCTCTGCAACACAGTTTTCACCTGGATCATACAGAAAATACTGCAGACTGACAGGGCAACTATATTTCTTCTATACTTTTAGCATTAATATTAGTGTTGAGCGACTCGAAGTTAACAAAGTGGACTTCTATCCCAATTTCAGGAAAAAAATTGATTCGCCGTGAAGCAGAATTTTCTCGCGCTTCATGGTAACCAATCTATTTTTCTTAAAATGGCAGTTAAAAAACAAACATACTCACCTCATCCATTTGCATGCAAAGAGGCCCTCACGGCCATCTTGATTGCAGAAAACGCAAAATCTCGCACAGGGTGATGTATAACGTGACCGTGCCAGCACGCTGGCCGGGGCCGGTGATGTCATCAGTTATGACGTCACCGCGGCCCACTACAAGAGATTTTGTGCAGTGTCTTCAAACAAGATGGCTGCAACAGCCTCTATGCATGCAAATGGATAAGGTGAGTATTTTTTTTTTCTTACCGTGATTAACCCCTTGTAGCCTCAGATGCTGTGAACAGTGATAAGCACAGCATTTGAGGGGTTCAACGACCGGGGGAGCAGCGTGATTGCCCACTGCATACATAGAAATGCACTTCGTGATGAAGTAGTTAGTTACAAATTGAATTTCTTAATCTAATCTAAATCTAATTAATATCTAGGATTTGTGTTCTTTTAAGAAAGTTAGAGCTCTGGACATCTTTCAAAAATGCCTCACATTACTGGTAAATTAAACATTTAGATGAATTCCTTATATGTACAGTTTTCTAAACATTGCCTGAATATTAATAGTTTGAGTTTTTTAGCCAGATGGACTGTCTTATTACACAAATGTCAGTTACACATGTCTGCTGAAACAAAAAAAAGACTCATCAACAGTGTCTGGATACAACCTCAAATCGACTATATAACTATTAAACACTAAGGAAGACACTTAAGATTTGGCCACTGATTTTCTAAATGTTCGAATAATCAGCACAACATAATTTTCAGGAGAGTAATAAACATAAGCAATGACTAATTTGATTTCCGCTTGTGGAGGTGGAAATATAAAAATTGGCTAATCAGTGTGGGAATTCTTTGGGAAAGTTTATGTTTTACTTGGCTAAAATTAGTTCATGAGAAATTGAAGATATATAAGCATCCATTAAGATATAGTTGTCTGATATTATATTTTATGTATTGTTTTTATATGAACTATGTTGCAAATGGATACAACACAGTTAGTAACTTATTATCTTCTTAAAGGGGTTCTCTCACTCCAGTAGGTAGCATTTATTATGTAGAGGAAGTTAATACAATATGACCACCCTGCAATCCATCAGCGGTGATCGTGCTTGGCCACTATAGGAAAAGGCTGCAGTCTGTTTGGTGGCCAGGACCATGGGAGTGCACGTAGGCTGGTGCTTTTTCCCATAGTGTGCAAGCACGACCACCACTGCTGGATGGTTATAACCATGGAAACAAGCAATGTATAATGTAATGGAAAAATAAATCCAGCCAGCAAAGAGGCAATGTGGAGAATCATATTAGTAAGTAGCTTGTATTAACTTTCTCTACATGAGACATAAGGCAAGGGTTGAGATGATTTCTGCCCAAAGTCTTTAATAGGAACCTAAATTTCATACATGTCAGTAAATTAAAATGTGGCCTGGTCACATGATGATCACACAGGTGCAAGTCTCATTCCAAGGGACAGTTTTGGTAATTATCGTGTTACATTTTTGGGTTCTTTTTCCTGAATATCTTGAGGATAGGTAATCAATAGGCTTGAGCGAATCGAGCTTCTGATTCTAGATCTGAAATCGATTAGTTTCCGTACAGCAATAAAATGTATTTGCTCTGTGTATGCAAAGTTCGTATTGCCCGAAGTTGTTCGAGACATTGGTGAATTACTCCGGTATTCCTGTCTGCGTCTTTAAAAGTATTTTAAAATAGGAATTCAAAGTTGGCTTTGGTACCGAGGTTCAGGCCAGTAACAAAGCCCACTTCGGATTCCTATATTTAAATAGGTATACCGTAGTAATTCACCGAAGTCTTGCGTGACTTGGACATGGAACCAATAAATTTTCACGGAAACAGCATTAAAAACTAAGTTTTTCAACAAATTGAACTCAGATCTATGATCCGAGCTCAATTCGCCTAAGCCAGGGGTAGGCAACCTTTGGCTCCCAGCTGTTGTGAAACTACAACTCCCAGCATGCATAGTTGCTCTGCTCTTCTAAGAACTTACATAGAAATGAATAGAGCATGCTGGGAATTGTAGTTTCACAACAGCTGGGAGCCGAAGGTTGCTGATGCCTGGCCTAAGCCTAATAATCAATATTACACTTCAAGAAAACCCCTCTAAATCGGAATGGTCCTATCATTTGTGACTACTCTTTGAACACAGCTTTTTAGCCAATTTCTAAATCAATCAACTTTAAAGGGAGATTGTCAGCAGTTTTGACCCTGCAACTGCTCACAGCACTAGGTAGGGATGGGAGGAGATCAGGATAAACTTACCTTTTGCAACCTATTTATTATCAGGAGTAGTGTGAATATGAATTTGTATCGTGCTAGTCAATGCTTTTGCATGTGCTGCAGTATCCGTGTGACTCTGAAGGGCTCTCTGCATTGAACTGCTTTACAGCCCCTCCACTCTGCATTGAGTGTTAGCTGAAGCATTTAGCCAGAAGAAAACTACAGCTGTTACTCAGAACAGAAGTGAGGGGATGTGGTTCAGCTCAATGCAGAGGGCACAGTGAATCTCTACCTCCTGTGCACTTGTCCTAATAATCAAAGCCTTATTTATTAGGCATAGGTTACTTTCACATCTGCAGCAGGGTTTACCTTCTGCGTGTTCCAGCAGAAAACGCCAGGAATCGCCCGGACACAAACCAAAGCGTGCAGTGGCTTTTGTCTTGCCAAATCTCAGCTTTTTCGCCAGACTGCGGCTGTATCTTAACTTTAATGTGTTCTGACTGGAATTCTGGTTTCATCCGATAGTGCCGAATTCAGAGAACTCAGGCAGGCTGTTTTGGCTGAGAATAGCTCCCGCAGATGTGACTCTAGCCTAGGTGGCCAGTACGAAAACTGCAGGATTTTTTGATTAAATATAGATATTGACATGGAAAATTAAAAATAACATAATCAAAACATTTTTTAAAATACATTAAGCATAAAAACTTGATTTAAGCAATATGTAATTTTCTGATTACACATTTCCATTAATAAAAAGCAATCTTATCTAATATAATGGATGTCAATCATATTGACATCCATTATGGGGCATTTGGGCCATATGGTATTTATCAATACTGGCACACCTCTGAGCAGTACACAGTAGGTAAAGTGCTTCCTACTCATGAAAACTAAACATATTTTATGTAGTTGGTGCAAATACTTATATTTGTCTAATTGTTCATGGTGTAGCTAATAGCCACCTTAGGCCTCTTTCACACGGGCGTCATGTTTGACGCCTGGATAAGAGGCGGGTGCGTTGCGGGAATATGCACGATTTTCCCACGCAGGTGCAAACGTTTTGCACGCGCGTGTGAAAAATCGCCATGTTTGGTACCCAGACCCGAAGCCGGACTTCATCCCTGAAGTCTGGTTTCGGGTAGAGTATTCTGGAGAATTTATTATTTTCCCTTATAACATGGTTATAAGAGAAAATAATAGCATTCTTAATAAAGAATGCTTAGTAAAATGAAGATGAAGGGGTTAAAATAATAAAACTTAACTTACCTTAGCCACTTGATCGCGTAGTTGCGATCTGTCTTCTCTCTTCAAGCTTCAGCTAACAGCTAAAGGACCTGTGATGACGTCACATCACATGGTCCAATCACATGGTCCATCGCCATGGTAAGGGGCCTTAGTTTTGTGCACAACAGTGGCAGCCAGCTAAATAAGTCACTCTGCTTAGGACTTGCAAGCTCATGCTCCTTTTCTTCTTACCTAAAAGTGGTGGTGGCGACAAGGGGCACTGGTTAAACACTGGTAGGGCTGAAACCTAGCCAATTGTATAAACAAAAGAGCCACACTTCATACTTTTCCAATGGCTCCTGACAGAGATGAAAATCTATCATGTTTATGTTCCCAAACACGTGCAGTGATGATGCTTTGTAACAGAGAATGGTTGTGTGATAATCTCAAATAGATAAGTAAATATATCATCGAATAATATTTTCTTTCCTCTCTGTAATGTTTTTTGCAGGATTTGAGAGCATACTAGTTATGCTTAGTGATCTGGTTTCCTGTGGAATCTTTGGCAGCTCTTGTGCTTATTCGCTCACCCTGGCAATCATTTTGTTTTTTATCAGATCTTCCTGCTAGACGTTTCCAATTAGTGAGATCATAAAGACTTCTGAGGTCAAGAGCAAGCTTTGAACTGCCCACTTGCCCAGGCATTTACAAAATAGCCAGAGCATGATAAGTTATAATCTCAGCAAGAGGTCTAACGAGCAAAAGTTCACTAGCTTAAAATAGCATGCATGTATAAATGAGCAGTGGTATTAGGGAGTGCTCACTTTCAGGAACAATGCTTGTTTAGGGTATAGTTACGTTAATATAAAAAAACAATTGTTTGTCTTTATATGAGCATGGAAACATAGTAAGCTAGATATAAATACAGATTTAGCAAGACCAGTTTTGTCATATGTACAGTATAAGACCTCAGTTTCCCATGATATGCCATCTGTGTTTTTTTATATTGTACTGAAGTTCAGCACTGCTACATATGTGTTATAGCAGTTGTCCCTGCCTCCTCTCCTGTTAGTGGCCATGGCTTCCGCCTTGATTCCCTGACCCATATTGCCAGGACTTTGGCTGTTTGTTTCCATCAGCATCCCTCTCTCTCTGCCCAACGGTAACGCTGTTCTCCCATGCAGGCTGATGCCTACTTCTTACCGACAAAGCCAATCAATGCCATATGGTGGGCACGTTCTCTCCAACCTGGAAAGGCCAGAATGTGTGCACCCTAACCTTTCTCAGCTGATGACTGGATAGCCTGAGGTACTTTGGGTACCTTCTTTTATGTGAAAGTGTCTCACTAATAGCTTCTAGTATGCAAGTTTCCTGCAAATGTATGCCAATAGCCTGTTTACCTGTGGTGTGTACCAATTTCTGCACGACTACTGGGTTCGACCCTTCGATGCTTGGCCTGAACCTGTCCTGATCTCTATACTTACTCCTGACCTTGGACTGTTTACTGGATTGCATGTACTATACCTGCCTTGACCTCGGCATATCCCTGATTGTGATTTTGCCTGACCCATGAGGGTCAGCAGTCACCTGAACAGAGACTACTCCAAAAGGTGGCAGCCTGGTGGTTTACATGATCCCAGATCTCTGTACACGAGTTAAAGGGTAAAGACCAGAGGGTGACCTAGAGAACTCCCCTAGGAGTATCCCTAAGTCAAATCTGTTATGTTATACATTATATGTTATGTCATATGTTATAAATGTGTCACAGCTCATTAGCATTCACTTTGTTATAAAATGTATATTAGTGTATATTTAAAGACAGACATTGAAAGAAAACACAAGATGCAGAGCACTCTAACAGTGTTTGGGCTAAGTACCTTCTTACAGTTCCCTCACCTCCTCTGCAGAAGCAGCACTAAGCCTGTCCTTTTCCTTCTGCTTATCCATTGCATTTTTAAGGTGATCTTAAAGGATTTATCCCATGATTAATGTAAAAAATTAAAATAAGACATCCTATAGTACATGACAATATCTTTCTTACAAAGCTAGAACCAGCCATGTACCTCACGCAGATCCAGAGATCTCCCTATTCATTGCTGTTATAGGTTTATATTAAGCTGGCAGCTCAAGGGGAGTATTCATTCTTAGGAGCTTTCCCTTTCAGCTGCAGCTCTCTCCCTATCACAGCTCCGGAGGTGTGTCCATGCTCTCACGATCTCAGCTCAGGAGGCAATTGAGATGAAACTGAGCATGTACGGCCATCTCAGTGAGCAGGACAAAGAAATAAGAAAAAGAACTAAGAGCAGGTGGAGCTATACAGATACATTTTATTGAACAACTCCGTGGCTATACAAAATCTTTAACTACATATAATTACAAAAGTATTCAGATCCAAGTGCTGGTTTGATAACTATTAGCGATGAGCGGCAGGGGCAATATTTGAATTCGCAATATTTCGCGAATATTTGGGTGAATATTCGCCATATATTAACGGATTCCCAAATTCCTGATCTTCACATAAACAAAATTAGCATAACATTAGCATACAAATTTGCATATACTGGTATTTAAAAAAAAACAATATTCGCAATTACGAATATATTTTGAGATATTCTAAATGTTTGCAAATTCTCAAAGTGCCGATATTCGCGATTAAAATTCACAATTTGAATATTCGTGATCAACACTAATAACTATAGAATATTTTTCATGAAACAACCCCTTTAAGGGTACGTTCACACGACGACAATTGTCGCGCGACAAAAAGTCGCACTATTGTCACGCGACAATTTTTATAATGGGAGTCTATGGTGTCGCAGTGCGACATGCGACATGCTGCGACTGCGACACGACAGTCGGAGAAAATCCATCTGGGATGGATTTTTTGTGACTGTTGTGTCGCAGTCGCAACATGTCGCATGTTGCACGTGCGACACCACCATAGACTCCCATTATAAAAATTGTCGCGCGACATTAATGTGACATCAATGTCGCGCTACAAGTGTTGCAGTGTAGTGGTTCCCAAATTGTCGCGCGACTTTTTGTCGCGCGACAATTGTCGTCGTGTGAACGTACCCTAATACCTATCCAACATGTTCCCAATTATTCCAAACTTACACTTATGAAGAGCTTGCTATGTTTTGTGTTTTGTCATTATATAAATAACTTATATGGGATGAGAATTTTTTTTCAGGAAAAACTCCACTCTTGTCCATGATATGTGTCAGCCAAGTTACAGTTCAGCCAAATTCACTTCAATAGGGCAGAACTACAATACTTAACATAGTCTATGGAGAGGAATGGTGCTATTTCCTGAACAGTCATTGGTTTGCTCTAACTAAAAACACAATAATCCCATCTCGCGCCCTGGATATTTATCCTATTATTTAAAGACTAGACATTAGGCCCGTTACAATAACGGGCGCTAGAACATTAGTTCTGACACTGTTATGGAGGATCTGTGGCTGGCACTGTTATGGGGGGGATCTGTAGAGGACACACTGTTATGGGGGTCTGTGGCTGACACTGGTATGGGGGGTCTGTGTCTGACACTGTTATGGGGGGATCTGTGGCTGACACTGTTATGGGGGTTTGCGGCTGACACTGTTATGGGGGATCTGCGGATGACACTGTTATGGGGGATCTGCGGATGACACACTGTTATGGGGGATCTGCGGATGACACTGTTATGGGGATCTGTGGAGGACACACTGTTATGGGGGATCTGTGGCTGACACTGTTATGGAGGGGATCTGTGGAGGACACACTGTTATGGGGGATCTGTGGAGGACACACTGTTATGGGGGATCTGTGGAGGACACACTGTTATGGGGATCTGTGGAGGACACACTGTTATGGGGGATCTCTGGAGGACACACTGTTATGGAGGGGATCTGAGGAGGACACACTGTTATGGAGGGGATCTGTGGCTGACACTGTTATGGGGGATCTGCGGATGACACTGTTATGGGGATCTGCGGAGGACACACTGTTATGGGGATCTCTGGAGGACACACTGTTATGGAGGGGATCTGTGGAGGACACACTGTTATGGAGGGGGATCTGTGGCTGACACTGTTATGGGGGATCTGTGGCTGACACTGTTATGGAGGGATCTGTGGCTGACACTGTTATGGAGGGATCTGTGGCTGACACTGTTATGGAGGGGATCTGTGGCTGACACTGTTATGGAGGGATCTGTGGCTGACACTGTTATGGGGGTCTGTGGCTGTCACTGTTATGGGGGGTCTATTATGGGGGATCTGTGGCTGACACTGTTATGGGAGTATCTGTAGATGACACATAGCATTGTATGCTATGTTTCATCCACAGATTCCCCATAACAGTGTCGCTGTTTATTGTGAATGTAATGGTATCGGGCCCCGCTCAGAATAGAAATACTATGAATAACTGTACTAATAATAACAATCGTCACCTCTTCACTTACTACATAGTGAGGCAGGAGGCTGGGCGGGCGGTCACTGGCAGAGTAACTCACTAAGTGACGCCCCTGCTCCGCCCACTTTATTAATGAAGCAGGCGGTGCAGGCGCATGACGTAATCAGTTACGCTGCCAGTGCCCGCCCGGCCTCCTGCCTCACTATGTAGTAAGTGAAGAGGTGAAGATCGTTATTATAAGAACAGTTATTCATGAAGGGTCTGCAAGCAGCGGCTGAATGAAGGGGCTGCACACAGGAAGGGTGAATGAAAGGGCTGCACACAGGGGGGGTAAATGAAGGGGCTGCACACAGGGGGTGAATGAAGGGGCTGCACACAGAGGGGTGAATGAAGGGGCTGCACACAGGGGGTGAATGAAGGGGCTGCACACAGGGGCGGGTGAATGAAGGGGCCGCACACGGGGGTGAATGAAGGGGCTGCACACGGGGGTGAATGAAGGGGCTGCACACGGGGGGTGAATGAAGGGGCTGCACACAGGGGGTGAATGAAGGGGCTGCACACAGGGCCGGGTGAATGAAGGGGCTGCACACAGGGCCGGGTGAATGAAAGGACTGCTGCACATGGGGGAGGGGGAATGAACGGGCTGCTGCACATGGGGGAATGAAAGGGCTGCTGCACATGGGGGTGAATGAAAGGGCTGCTGCACGGAGGGGGGTGAATGAAAGGGCTGCTGCACATGGAGGGGAGGAATGAAAGGGCCGCTGCACGGGGAGGGGGATGAAACGGCTGCTGCACGGAGGGGGGGGGGGGTTAAAGGGCTGCTGCACATGGAGGGGTGGAATGAAAGGGCTCCTGCATGGAGGGGGGGAATGAAAGGGCTGCTGCACAGAGGGGGGAGGGGAATGAAAGCGCTGCTGCATAGAGAGCAGAGGGGGTATGGAGCAGGCAGGCACGCTGGCAGCACATGAGGAAATACAAATACTTTGATCCCTCCCCCCCTTTGGCTTACCTTGTTGCTGGGCCAGAGAAGGGAGGGAGCAGAGAGGGGACGGGAGGGAGACAGTTCCGGGCCCACGTTTCCTCCTGCTGTCGACCGCTGTCAGAGGGAGGGAGGGTCCGCACTGGCCAATGATCTTAATACTGGGGAGGGAGGGGGATCCGGCCCCCTGCTGCCTGGCACCATCTGATCTCTTACAGGGGGCTGTGATCCCCACAATTAACCCCTCAGGTGCGGCACCTGAGGGGTTAGTAGTGCGGATCACAGCCCCTGTAAGAGATCAGATGGTGCCAGGCAGCAGCGAGCCGGTCTGTACACGTATCTCAGTATATTCTAACTGAGCGTCCCCATCACTATGGGAACACCTCTGTGTTAGAATATACTGTCGGATCTGAGTTTTCACGATCTAACTCAGATCCGACAGTATATTCTAACACAGAGGCGTCCCCATAGTGATGGGGACGCTTCAAGTTAGAATATACTGAGCAGTCTGTATATACCGGCCCCCTGCCGCCTGGCAACATCTGAACAGTGTCCGTTGAGTGTGTGCCAAATGCTCTGTGCGCCGCTCATGCGCAGTTGAGTATTCGGCACACACGCACGGACGTCACAGGGATTTTATTAGTATAGATTCTAAAGGTTTGTTACTAACTATGTTTTTTACCAACTTGATGCTAATTTTATATGAATGGTAATGGCTTATACACACAGTTGTGATTTATGTTGGTTGCATGTAGACAGAACAGATCAATACAAATGAGTGATGCTATTCACAACCTCCATCCATGCCAAGAAACTCGTGGGGGATGAGATATGAACCTGGAGACCATTTTATACAATTGTCTCCAATTCTGTGTCCTACATTGGCACATGACTGTCGCTCTGTATTAAAAATTATCTATGCGTTGTGGATACAGCATGGACAATTTTTAATACAGATGTGTGAATAATAAGTTAAATAAATGATGATAGTCAACCTTGCTTGAACTTTACAATACTAGTCAATTATAAAATATGAATGAAAGTATCAGTTCACTGCAATTATGTCTGATTGATGCTTTATGTGTTTCTACATGACAAGTCAGACATTATGAAGAATGTACAGCACTTATACATGTTGCATCACTCACATTATACTTTTTACATGTCTATGTCTATGAAAAACATATATTTTACTTTATTGCCAAGTATTGCCTCTCTAAAATCTGATTCCTATTTTCTTTTTGCATATTGTAATCTAAAGACATAGAATCCTTTACTGTGTGTCTGCTAAATATCTAGAAATAATAATCAACTTTGCAAATTAAAAAAGAAAATACCATTTTGTATCTATACCTCCTATGGAGGCCAATCTATCTCTATGATTACAGACCGCAAACAAACACTGTGTAGTCTGAACCTTCAGTGATACTTTCTTCTGTCATATCTGGCTGAACTCATTTCAAAGTCCAGGTCATTGCTTTGTCTTATAGACAACTTTTTATGAGAAAGGAATGATGGACCTCATGCATCACCACTGTCTCAGGGACAAAGCAGTCTTGTTGTCCATAATAAACAGAGCCTATTGTCTATAACACTTGGGATGAGAAAAATTAACCCTTATTGGTTGCACTGGACTACTTTTGTTTTTTAGAGACATTTTTAGCGTGTGCTATACTTTCCCAGTTCACATTCAGTAGACACATTGTGTGCTCAATATGCTTTAACGGTACAAAATAAGCTAACCCTCCACAGAAAAAACCCCCAGGTAGGGAGGCACTGAACATAGTGTCCCTTATTGGTGTAGAATGGATACTGGACTAAGTGGCATCAATGATGTCCCTTATTACCATGAATAGTGTCCCGATTTGGCATGGATAGTGTCCCTTATTAGCTATTTATGCTAATTATGGACACTATCCACAATCCACATTAAGGACAGTAGTTAGAGATAGTATCTCCACCAATTGGCAGTAATATCCATGGTGCCTCTTTATGGTTTGTTGTGTGAAGAGTTAAAGGGTTTTAACAAGACATATGTACACGCTGAGGGTAAAGGTTAAAAAAATATAACTCACCTATCATAGGTAGAAAGGTACTTGGGTTTTAGTGCCAAACTCCCTTCTCCTCTGCTTTCTGTTCCCGATGAAACAGAAATGTGACTTGCCTACTATATGCACATCACCATTGCCAGCCTGTAGTGTGCAGGCTAGGCATATACCAGCTGCCACTCAATACAATTTCATAAACTGTATTAATTGATAAAAAGACCAACAATACACATAATGTCAATATAAAAAAAATAACATGAACAGCAACAAGACACATATGTTCCATAAAGATATACCTGAGGGACACTTGGAAAGGAGGACACGGGCTTTTTAGCAGAGAGGAGAGCCCACCCGACGCGTTTCGCTCCGCTTTCTCAAGGGGCGTGAGAAAGCGGAGCCAAACGTACGTCGGGGTGGGCTTTCCTCTCTGCTAAGAAGCCCGTGTCCTCCTTTCTAAGTGTCCCTCAGGTATATCTTTATGGAACATATGTGTCTCGTTGCTGTATTGTATGTGTGCTATTGCCCATCAGGCTAGTTCAGTTAGGCACTGTTCCATTTTATATATATATTCTATATTGGGGGTGTGTTTGTTCATGTCAGCACTGTGATAGGGTTTTCTTACCCTATATAGGAGAGATAATTGGGGTCTTCTACGCATGGGAGGGGAGTCACATGTCTTGGCTACCATTTGTATTGCCGCCATATATATATTTTTTAATATTGACATTATGTGTATTGTTGGTCTTTTTATCAACTAATAAAGTTTATGAAATTGTTTTGCATGTCCCTTTATGGTCATTTGGTGATATATTGTATAGTCACGCATTGTATTGTGATTGAGTTGCGTTGGCACTATATAACAGCTGCCACTGCTGAGGCCACTGATAGACAGGCAGGTTTAATGTGTTAAACAAAGGTTGGCAAAGATGCCAGGGCACTGGAGAACAGATGAGTTTTTTTAACCTCTAAACCCAGCCTACACATATGAAAAGTTGTTTCCGGTCTCCAAGAACCCCTCTAAAGTATTATATAGTATACTATACACAGCATGTAAACTGAACATAAATGGAGCCAGTAGGGAACATACAAAAATGGCAGCCATTTTATTTTGAATCTGAGGACTTTTCTGTATTTGGATATAAGTCTGATATGTTTGTACTATAATTAGAGATGAGCGGATTGAATTTCAGGATAAATTTGATTCGCCTCGAAGCCAAATTTCCTCGTGATTCGTGTCAGCGAATCGATTTAACCGGAAATAGTGTAAAAACAAAAAAAAACAAACTTACCTTCTCCATTTGCTCGCGATGGTCCGCCAGCCTCCATCTCGATTAAAGATGGCAGCCAAAATCCCATGCATTGTGCCGTATGACGTCACCACGCCGGCCGGCGTGATGATGTAATCTCGCGCCGCGCGAGATTTCGCTCCAAATCTTCAAGCAAGATGGCGGCGGTCGGCCCATCGCGAGCAAATGGAGGTGGTAAGTTTTATTTAATTTATTTTTATTGTTAACTTTACACTGTTTGTGACATCTGAGGGGTACAATGACAGGGGCAGCGCTATGGCAGCTTTCTGTCATTGCACCCGCTACTTACAAAAAATGCACTTTGTGACAAAGTAATTCGTCACAAAGCTAATTTTTTTGCAAAATTCAGTGAATCAGCTTAATCGAACTTTTCAATTATTCGCTCATCTCTAACTTTAATGTAGGAAAAAACATTATTCCATTTGAGGTCTGTGTAATCTCTCCTTTATCCCAGTCATACTGTAAGGTCAGACAACTGAACATTTTACCTACAATTTGCTTCTTTGAAGTGGCAGCGGAGGCCTTAGGGCCCACTCAGAAAATGTCTGAATCAAATCAATGGCCACAACTCTCCAATAGTGAAGAAAGCAGGATGAGTTTAAAAACCTGGCAGAAATGCATGGGCTTTCAAAGTAATATACCTCAAGGACTGGGCTTAACAGAGTATTGAAGGAATTTTACTGAAAACATGTTCATGTCACTTGCAAACCTGTCATTTCATGCTCTGGTAGACATTGATGTTTGCTTCTCAAATATGTATTTAAATCTACAGCTAAATAACTCCTTGAAAGCAATGTTTACACATTAATTATGCATACACCATGGGATTTATTCATAATGATTGGGAGCTTGATGCATGAATGACCTATCTCTTACTCACTCTTTGTATGCATATAGAAATCAATTATTTTCTTCCTAACTCCATCAAATAAATAATAACAGCAATACAAAGATTTATATATTCCATTAGTCACATTTTATTTAATTTCCAAAGAATTTCACTACATATGGTCAACCGTCAGTTTGAGCTTGGAGCCATACATACATACACATTCATACACACTTAGAAATACATCATGGCTTCCTCAAAATTAAATATTTATTTATTTCCCATTGCTTATATAGCACCAATATAATCTGCAGTGCTGTACAAAGATTGTCACAATGCAAATCAGTCCTTGTCCCTAATGGGGATTTCAGTCCACTTTCCCTATCTCAGACACACACAATAAAGCCAATTTCATTGGAAGCCAATTAACTTTACAAATATATAATGCAGTAGCCATATAGCTGTACAATTTATAGTAAGCCTCACAAACACCCCAGAATTTGTGGACCAGCAAGTTTAAAATATAATTTCAATGGCATAGGGCAGTGTTTGCCAACCAGAGTTCTCTGAAACTGAAACAGAGATTCACAAAAGAGAGCAGTAGCAAGAGCCAGTGGCGTAGTTATCAGGGAAGCAGGGGAAGCAAATGCTTTGAGGCCCAAGCTCAGATAGGGCCCCAGAGCAGTACTGAATGCTTTTATTACATCTACTCACAGCTTCTGTACTTTATTGAAGCAGATGTTGCTTACAGCAGCAGCTCTGGAGCTCCTCCTGCTGAAGGTCCATGCTCAGTGAGGAGGACACCTATGGCTGTTCTCACACTGGGATCCATAGTACTGGCACACCACTTGCCAGTAAAGCTTTTAGTTTTCTATTGGCTGGCAGCTTACTAAAACATCTTCTGCCAGCCTATAGCAGAACTTTATGGGATCAAGCCCCACACACTAGCACAAAGCTAGTGTTCAACAGGCTAGCTGCTCATGAACACAGTGCTCTACAATGTCTGACCGCCCATCCTCCCTGTGTGTCCTGTTCTCTGACCCCCCCCCCCCCCACACACACACACACCCCAGAGTAGATTATTAATTAACCCCTCCATTGCTGTCCATGTATAGCACAGGTGGTGATGGCACCTACTTCTCCAGGCTGCCTGTGAGGACCAGACATCAGCTACAGGAAAGGTAAGTGTCTATGTATATAGATAGGTGTGTAACTAAGGGTATGCTCATATGTCTGAAATGTGTGTGTGTATGTATATATATATATATATATATATATATATATATATATATATATATGTCCTTTTATGCAGTGAGTGCATGTATGAGTGTGTCCATGTATGTGTTGAGTGAATATATGATTGCATCCATGTATGTGGTGAGTGCAGATATGATTGCATCCATGTATGTGTTGAGTGCATGTATGAGTGCATCCATGTATGTGGTGAATGCATATATGATTGCATCCATGTATGTGGTGAGCGCATGTATGAGTGCGTCCATGTATGTGGTGAGTGCATATATGATTGCATCCATGTATGTGGTGAGTGCGTCCATGTAAATGGTGAGTGCGTGGTTGAGCTTGTCTATGTATGTGGTGAGTGTGTGTGTGTGTGAGGGCATCCATGTATGTGGTGAGTGCGTGTAGTGAGTGCCGATGTATGTGGTGAGCACATGTATGAGTTTGTCCACTAATTTCGGGGGGGAGGGGGGGGGAGGTACAAAAATTTGTTATGGGGCCAGTCAGGTCTAGCCACATCCCTGGAAAAAGCTGTCGCTTTTATAGTAGCTCAATATCGAATCTGTATTTAGCGCACTCTGTATAGAGGCTGTCTGTAGGGTTCCACCCCAATAGATGCAATAAAAATAACAGCAGCCTTAAGTATCAATGCTTGGGTACATTTATTGATGTTAATTCACATGCGACAATATTTTTATAACGTTTCGTCATACAATTGCCTTTGTCAGATACTACAGAAAACAGAAAATTTGGAATCATATTAGACATAAACTAAAAGTTGAAAACACAGTTGAAAGATAAATAATGACCAATGATCGTACAAATTCATACGCAATCAAGATAATTATGTCAAATGTATGATATTTTGCAAAAAATATCAAAGAAACCAAATAATATACACAATAATGGTATAGCTAACCAGGAAATCTTTTGCTGCGCCATATGGAAGACCAAGGAGTCCAGACAAGCAAAAAGGTCATACACTGGTCATACACCGAAGGAGTGTTCTAAATCTTATCTGTTACCCATATATTAAGGGATTTATAAGTGGCAGTTTGAACATATTACTAGGGTTATGGTGTAACTTACCTATGCAGCAGGGAGAAAGGAGAAACAAGGTAGGCAGACGCTAAATAGGGTATGCATGCACTTTGCATGCTTGTCAGAAGTG
>CM065593.1:287775234-288157831 GCA_033119425.1 Bufotes viridis
AGTTCATGCTTTGCATGTAGATGCCTGGTCATGCAGGTTGTGCTACGGTTCAGAACGTTAATGCCTCGCTGCAGGCTCTGATGGCACAGCGTGCAAACCACTCGGGTCTTGTCGTCAGCACATTGTTTAAAGAAGTGCCATGCAGTAGCAGGCAAACTCTCTTGGAGGCGGCTGTCCTGCTTTTGCCCCCTGCTCCCTCTTTTGCTACGCTGTTGGCTTGGTCTCACCACGGCCTCTTCCTCTGAACAATGAAAGTCAGTGGCACGCCCTTCATTCCATGTGAGGTCTAGGACCTCATCGTCCCCTGCATCGTCTTCCACACATTCTTCCTCCCTGACCTCCTGTTCGGTCTGCACACTGCAAAAAGACGCAGCAGTTGGCACCTGTGTTTCATCATCATCAGAGACATGCGGAGTCCGATGAGTTGGTATTCCCATGTCCTCATCATCAGGAAAAATCAGTGGATGTGCATCAGTGCATTCTATGTCTTCCACCACTGGGGAAGGGCTAGGTGGATTCCCTTGGGAAATCCTGCCAGCAGAGTCTTCAAACGGCATAAGAGACTGCTGCATAACTTAAGGATCAGACAGTTTCCCTGATATGCATGGGGGTGATGTGACAGAGAGATGGGCTTGGTTTTCAGGCGCCACCTGTGCTCTTTCTGCAGAAGACTGGGTGGGAGATAATGTTGTGAACGCGCTGGATCCACCCAATTGACTAGTGCCTGTACCTGCTCAGGCCTTACCATCCTTAGAACGGCATTGGGCCCCACCAAATATCGCTGTAAATTCTGGTGGGTACTGGAACCTGAGGTAGTTGGTTAACTAGGACGTGTGGCTGTGGCAGAATGGCCACGTCCTCTCCCAGCACCAGAGGGTCCACTAACACCACCACGACCATGTCTGCATCCCTTACTAGATGTTTTCCTCATTGTTACCATTCACCAAGCACCACAATAAGAAAAAAAATATTTGGCCCAATGTATTTCAAAATCAGGCCTTTTTTTACAGGCTCCTAACACTATCTTCCTATTTATTTATGTACCGTATTACACTAATCCAGGCAAAGCAGTAAACACTGATTTAGGGGAATATCAAATGTAGGCCTAGTATTTAGGCCCTGGATGAAAGGTATCCTTTTATGGATAGATTTACACTTGGAGATGCACAGTAGCGTGTGAAAAAATTTGTAGGATTATGCCTTCAGCAATTGTATTTTAACACTTTGTGTAATATACCATTTAACAGACAGAAATACAATGGGAGATGCATGGTAGCGTGTGAAGTTATTGACCCTCTCAGCACTTGTTTATACACCTTGAGTGTAATATACCCTTTTACAGACAGATTAACACTTGGCCTGCAACAGCTGGAACACCAGATTTAGGGTATTGCTATATTGGCAAGTGAATTTCACCCCTGAACAAAATCCATCCTTTGACGGATACTTTTAAACTTGTCCAGTCACAGCTGGAATACCAGATTTACTGTATTTCTATTTTGGCAACTTAATTTCACCCCAGAAAAAAAAATACCCTTTTACGGACAGATTAAAACTCGGCCTGCAACATCTGGAACATCAGATTCAGGGTATTGCTATTTTGGCAATTAAATTTCACCCCAGAAAAAAATATATCCTTTGCAGTACACTATTCAACTTGGCCAGCCACTGCTGGGACAGCAGATTTACGGTATTGCTATTTTGGCAATTGAATTTCACCCCTAAACAAAATATATCCTATGATGGACACTATTAAACTTGGCCAGCCACTGCTTGGACTCCAGATTTACAGTATTGCTATTTTAGGAATTGAATTTCACCCCAGAACAAAATATATCCTTTGCCGGACACTATTAAACTTGGCCAGCCACTATTGGGACACCAGATTTAAGGTATTGCTATTTTGGCAACTGAATTTTACCCCAGAAAAAAATATACCCTTTTACGGAAAGATTAAAACTAGGCATGCAACATCTGGAACACCAGATTCAGGGTATTGCTATTTTGGCAATTAAATTTCACTCCAGAAAAAATATATCATTTGCCGTACACTATTAAACTTGGCCAGCCACTGCTGGGACACCAGATTTATGGTATTGCTATTTTGGCAATTGAATTTCACCGCAGAACAAAATATATCCTTTGCCGAACACTATTAAACTTGGCCAGGCACTACTGGAACACCAGATTTACGGTATTGCTATTTTGGCAATTTAATTTCACCCCAGAAAAAAAACATATCCTATGACGGACAGTATTAAACTTGGCCAGCCACTGCTGGGACACCAGATTTACGGAATTGCTATTTTGACAATTGAATTTCACCCCAGAAAAAAATATATCCTTTGCCGTACACTATTAAACTTGGCCAGCCACTGCAGGGACACCAGATTTGCTGTATTTTTATTTTTGCTACTGACTTTAACCCCAGAAAATAATATACGGATTTAAACGAAGCCTACAACAACTGGAACAACAGTTTTACTGTATTTCTATTTTTGCAACTGAATTTCACCGCAGAAAATAATATATACTTTGCCGTACACTATTAAACTTGGCCAGCCACAGCTGAAACCACTGATTTATGGTATTGCTATTTTGGCAATTGAATTTCACCCCAGAACAAAATATATCCTTTGCTGGACACTATTAAAATTGGCCAGCCACTGCTGGGGCAACAGATTTACGGTATTGCTATTTTGGCAATTGCCTTTCACCCCCAAAACAAAATATATCCTATGACGGAAACTATTAAATTTGGCCAGCCACTGCTGGGACACCAGATTTACGGTATTGCTATTTTGGCAATTGAATTTTACCTCAGAAAAAAATATATCCTTTGCCATACACTATTAAACTTGGCCAGCCACTGCTGGGACACCAGATATACTGTATTTCCATTTTTTCTACTGACTTTCACCCCAGAAAATAATATACCCTTTTACGGACAGATTTAAACGAAGCCTGCAACAACTGGAACAACAGTTTTACTGTATTTCTATTTTTGCAACGGAATTTCACCGCAGAAAATAATATATCCTTTGTCGTACACCATTAAACTTGGCCAGCCACAGCTAAAACCACTGATTTATGGTATTGCTATTTTGGCAATTGAATTTCACCCCAGAAAAAAAAATATATCCTTTGCCATACACTATTAAACTTGGCCAGCCACTGCTGAAACCACTGATTTATAGTATTGCTATTTTGGCAATTGAATTTCACCCCAGAACAAAATATATCCTTTGCCGGACACTATTAAACTTGGCCAGCCACTGCGGGGACACAAGATTTAAGGTATTGCTATTTTGGCAATTGAATTTCCCCCCAGAAAAAAATATATCCTTTGCCGTACACTATTAAACTTGGCCAGCCACAGCTGAAACCACTGATTTATGGTATTGCTATTTTGGCAATTGAATTTTATCCCAGAACAAAATATATCCTTTGCCGGACACTATTAAACTTGGCCAGCCACAGCTGGGACACCAGATTTACTGTATTTCTATTTTTGCTACTCACTTTCACCCCAGAAAATAATATACCCTTTTACGGACAGATTTAAACGAAGCCTGCAACAGCTGGAACAACAGTTTTACTGTATTTCTATTTTTGCAACTGAATTTTACCACAGAAAATAATATATCCTTTGCCGTACACTATTAAACTTGGCCAGCCACAGCTGAAACCACTTATTTATTTTATTGCTATTTTGGCAATTGAATTTCCCCCAGAACAAAATATATTCTTTGCCGGACACTATTAAACTTGGCCAGCCACAGCTGAAACCACTGATTTATGGTATTGCTATTTTGGCAATTGAATTTCACCCCAGAAAAAAATATATCCTTTGCCATAGACTATTAAATTTGGCCAGCCACTGCTGAAACCACTGATTTATGGTATTGCTATTTTGGCAATTGAATTTCACCCCAGAACAAAATATATCCTTTGCCGGACACCATTATACTTTGCCAGCCACTGCTGGGACACCAGATTTAGGGGATTGCTATCTTGGATATTGAATTTCACCACAGAAAATAATCTGTCCTTTGCTAAACAGCAGACAGTATTACACTTGGCTAGCCACAGCTGGAACACCAGATTTATTTTGGCAATTGAATGTAACCCCTTAATAAATTATAGAAATTTCTATCCTGAGTTTCTAGGCACAGCCAAGCCCCTTATGTAGGATATAGCAAAAAACAAAAACTAGTATTGATGGATTGATGGACTTGGTGGCAGCTTGTGCTGGTGCACCACAAGTCACAGAATGTCTGCCGATCACCCCAGAAAAAAGTGACAGAAAAACGCTCTGTGCAGCCTAAAAACCAGTGGGCAATTAACTAGCAGAAGTTGAATGATTCACAGCTGTAGATCGATCACTTCATTAGGTGATTTTGCTGACTTTTCCCTGCCTAATCTCGCCCTCACAGAAGCAGCGTCCTCTCCCTACATTAATCAGAGCAGTGTAATGTGCGGCGCTACCTGACTCCAGCTTAAATAGAGGCTGGGTCACATGCTGCACTTGGCCAATCACAGCCATGCCATTAGTAGACATGGCTGTGATGGCTTCTTAGGGCAAGAAGTAAAACGCTAGCTGATTGGCTGCTGTTCAGCCCTTCAGAAAGCGGGAAGAAATCGCCGAACAACGGACCCGAACCCAAACTTTTTTGAAAATTTTCGGGTCCGTGTCCGTGTCCCGAACACCCCAAAATTCGGTACCAACCCAAACTATGCTCGAACTGTTCGCTCAACACTAACCCAGCAACACCAACGGTCCCCGAAAGGTGACAAGAAGCGCCCTGGTACGCCTGCTGTGGTTGGTCTTCCACCTCCTCAAAGCTACCTTCCTCCTCTGACTCCTCTTCTTCAGACTCCTCTCTCTGCTTTGCTGCAGGTCCAGCAATCGACGACGACAAGGCTGCTTCTGGTGGTGATGGTGACCACAACTCTTCCTCTTCACGCTCCAGAAAAAATTCATTTGGGATGAGGTCGATGATGTTGCCATGGGTTTGACTGACCAGGTTTGTCACCTCCGCAAAAGGACGCATTAGCCTACAGTCATTGTGCATGAGCGTTCAGTAAAGCAGCCAAAAAATGCCCAGCTCCGCAGAGACTGTCCTCTTTTTATTAAATGAAAAAAATCTGGTTTTACTAGTTTAATCTTTTTTTTGTCCCTTATCAGGGGCCGGTGTATGGAATAGATTTTAGGAACCGGGAGATGGAAAAAGATGGTTGGTCGGTCCTCTTCCTTCCAATTTGAGGCACTGCGCGTGTGCCGTGCAATGAACTGTGCCACCCTATATGAGTGGTGTGTTAAGTAATACTATTCCTATCAATTTATTCCCTGTTACGTCACCTATCAGGGGACGTGTATCGAATAGATTTTAGGAACCAGGAGATCGAAAAAGATGATTGAAAAGCAGACAGAAACGGTCAGCACTCCACCTCACTGTGTGAACGGTGCAGGAATCCAGAGACGGCAGGCTCACAAAATCAATGAAGAAAGGATCAGCACTCAGATTCAGTTCTTTGCAGCTATATTCATTTTATTTTATTTTGCCCATAGATGAGGAGACAAAATGCTACACGTGTTTCGGCTATGTACTAGCCTTTGTCAAGCATCTTGCTTGACAAAGGCTAGTACATAGCCGAAACACGTGTAGCATTTTGTCTCCTCATCTATGGGCAAAATAAAATGAATATAGCTGCAAAGAACTGAATCTGAGTGATGATCCTTTCTTCATTGGAAAAAGATGATTGGTCAGTCCTCTTACTTCCAATTTGGGGCACTGCGCGTGCGCTGCGCAATGTACTGTGCCACCAATACAAATAGTGCAAACTACTATTCTTACCATTTTAATCTTTGTTAAGTCCCCTATCAGGGGACGTGTATTGAATTGAATCCTTGCATGGGTAGATAGAGAAAAAAGCTTGCTCTGTCCACTTCCTTCTAATTTTGGGCACTTGCAATGGAATTTGCCACCAATGCAACTAGTATTAACTAAGAACTATTCCTATCAGTTTAATCTCTATTTTGTCCCTTATCAGGGCCAGGGCCGGTGTGGTAAATAGATTTTTGGAACCGGGAGATTGAAAAAGACCCATGCACGGTCCGCTTTGTTTGAATTGTAGGTGTGGGGGGTTAGCTCTGGTCTCGAGGATCGTTCGCACACAGATTGTCGTCCACCGCAGCTTTAGGGGCCAAACATTGCTTTATTGTCCCAGCATCAACATAAATAAATCAAAACAAACACCTGCCCGGCTGGGCTCTAACTCAACACAGTGTGTTCCTGACTCACCTAAGTCACTGTTCACACACACAGCACCCATGCGGCTTTCCCAGCCCAATGTCCATCAGCCTCCTGGCTGTTACCTCACCGGTGTCTTTTGGGGGGTTGTGGTCCAGTCGTCCGCCCGACGCTGACCATGCGACCCTTATCCCTAGGCGTCGCGGGACCCCACAAACTTCAGGCTACTCCCAGCCTCATGGTCTCTCAGCGCTCCCAGCTCAGACCACACACAGAACCACTCCAGGCTTCTGTACCACACAAGACACACCCATCTCACTGTGAGGACAGCTTTATGCTCTGTTGATTGTGGCACCTGTTGCTGCCTCAAGCCTGCCCACTGCTGGCAAAGAGATGGATAATCCTGCCATTCCTCTCTTCTACCAGCCATGAGGCCTGTCACTGCCTCACATATCCCCCCCCCTTTGTTCAACCCCATAGGGGTGAACACTAGCACCGACCTGGCCTACCGTCTTCCCCTTATTCTGCCAGACCCAGGCCAATAGCGCTTGGTTTGTCACCCGCATGAGTTTAGTACAGGGCAGATAAGGCCTACGGGATTTTCTTGCCCATCTCATGACCCGGTACTCTCTTTCACGAGTGAGGATGATGCACTTTCGCACCCGTGGCCTCTCTGTTTTCGTTTTTCTTTTTCTCTCTACATTTGGCATCAGCACATGCTCCTCCTGTCCTTTCTTGGACTGCTGCAACTCCCGACTGAACTGTTCCCCCTCTGCGGCCGACTCTTCTTCAGCCTTATCTTTGGTCTTGGGAACTTCCGAGGATTTCTCCCACTCCAACTCATCAGCCTCAGCTTCTTCAGTCTTTGAGTCTCTTTCGGAGTCTTCAGTCACTTTGATAGCCTTCTCATCCTTCTCGGACACAGCATCACATACTTGCGTTCTTAGCTCCTCCTCCTCAAGGTTAGAGGTATTTGGGACATCAGAGTCCGTATCAGACTCATCATCTTCTGGCAATCCCTCCAGAGGTTCACTCTGGAAACTGTTCTCCACTCGTGCAGGCTCTATGATAGCCACCTCATAGCAGTAGACAGCATCTTTATGGTGGGCGTCAGTCCCCTCGTATTTCTTCCCCAGCATAATGCTGGCTGAAGTAATGTCTTGCATAACCAAGTCTTGGCTACACACCGGCACCGCCACGGGTATCTTGGCTTCTGTATCCACCTCGGCACCATCATCTGGTTCAGCAGATACATCTTCCATCTTCTTCTTTGCCTCGGCTGGCACCACAACGCCACCACCTCCAGACCCATTCTTAACGGGCTCTGACTTCTTGGCATCTTTTAGAGGATCTTCCTCTTTAGGTATCTCATTTTCTTGCATGCAGAGACTTCTCCAACTCATTGACTTCATCTTTTGAGCTCCTGAGATCTTCCATCTCTGCTCTGGGTTGCTTGTTCAGCCTCTTCAATTCATCTCGCTCCTTAAGCGCTTTTTCAAGGGCTCTAGCCAAGGAGAGGGCCTTGGTCTTCTGTTTAGTTTTTCCCACCAGCTTGTTAGCAGCGCCCCGCTCTTGGGCCTTCTGTTCCAGCTGCTCTTCACTCTGTTCTGGTGTAACAGCAGTTATAGGAGTACCACCATTCTTCCTTAGACACTCTGTGGGATTTCCACCCAGGGACTCTTCAAGCCCATTGTTGAGGTCTACTATAGACTTTTGTGTCTTCCTGGAGTCTTTTCCCTTCCCCAGGACACCAGGCGGTAGACCCTTCAGTTCACTCATCTCTTCCAGGGTCTCCTCCTGACACACACTGGCAGGCAACTGCAAATATATTAAAGGGTAAAATCTGTTAGGTGGACCTTGCCACAGATGGCGTTGCGCAGTGCACACTTGATTTTATCGGATACTTGGTTGTGCAGGGCAGGCACGGCTGTCTTGGAGAAGTAGTGGCGGCTGGGAACAACATACTGTGGGACAGCCATGGACATCAGCTGTTTTAAGCTGTCTGTGTCCACCAGCCTGAATGACAGCATTTCAAAGGCCAGTCCCTGGTGGCTCTGGACAGTAGCAGGCGAACTCTCTTGGCAACTGTTCTGCTTTTGCCCCCTGCTCCCTCTTTTGCTACGCTGTTAGCTCGGTCTCACCACTGCCTCTTCCTCTGAACTATGAAAGTCATTGGCACTACCTTCTTTCCATGTGGGGTCTAGGACCTCATCGTCCCCTGCATCGTCTTCCACACAGTCTTCCTCCCTGATCTCCTGTTCAGTCAGCACACGCAGCAGTGTGTTTCGTCATCATCAGAGACGTGTGGACTCCGTTGAGGTGGTATTCCCATGTGCTCATCATCAGGAAAAATCAGTGGTTGTGCATCAGTGCATTCTATGTCTTCCACCGCTGGGGAAGGGCTAGGTGGATTCCCTTGGGAAACCCTGCCAGCAGAGTCTTCAAACAGCATAAGAGACTGCTGCAGAACTTGAGGCTCAGACAGTTTCTCTGATATGCATGGGGGTGATTTGACAGACTGATGGGCTTGCTTTTCAGGCGCCACCTGTGCACTTTCTGCAGAAGACTGGGTGGGAGATAATGTTGTCAACGTGCTGGATTGACTGTTGGCCACCCAATTGCCTAGCGCCTGTACCTGCTCAGTTCTTACCATCCTTAGAACGGCATTGGGCCCCACCAAATATCGCTGTAAATTCTGGCGGGTACTGGAACCTGAGGTAGTTTGTTCACTAGGACGTGTGGCTGTGGCAGAATGGCCACGTCCTCTCCCAGCAGCTGAGGGTACACTAACACCACCACGACTGCGTCCGCGTCCCTTACTAGATGTTTTCCTCATTGTTACCGTTCACCAAGCACCACAATAAGAAAAATATTTGGCCCAATGTATTGATTTCAAATTCAGACCTTTTTTTTTACAGGCACCTAACACTATCTGCCTATTTATTTATGTAGCGTATTACACTAATCCAGGCACAGCAGTAACCACTGATTTAGGGAAATATCTCTTTTATGGCTAGTATTTAGGCCCTGGATGAAAGGTATCCTTTTATGGACAGATTTACACTTGGAGATGCACAGTAGCGTGAGAAAAAATATGTAGGATTATGCCTTCAGCAATTATATTTTAACACTTTGTATAATATACCCTTTAACGGACAGAAATACAATGGAAGATGCACGGTAGCATGTGTGGTGGGCAGTGGGCACAGTACAGTCTGTGGGCCTGACACACACTGGCAGGCAAATTAAATTTGCCTGCCATTTAAAAAGTTAATGAGGATGACCCTCTCAGCAGTTGTATATACACCTTGAGTGTAATATACCCATTTACAGACAGATTAACACTTGGCCTGCAACAGCTGGGACACCAGATTCAGGGTATTGCTATTTTGGCAAGTGAATTTCACCCCAGAACAAAATACACCCTTTTACGGACAGAATAACACTTGGCCTGCAACAGCTGGGGCACCAGATTCAGGGTATTGCTATTTTGTCAATGGAATTTCACCCCAGAACAAAATATATGTTTTGGCGGACAATATTATACATTGCCAGCCACAGCTGTGACACTAGATTTATGGTATTGCTATTTTGTCAATGGAATTTCACCCCAGAACAAAATATATCCTTTTACGGACAGATTAACACTTGCCCTGCAACTGCTGACACCAGATTCAGGGTATTGCTATTTTGGCAATTCAATTTGACCCGAGAACAAAATATTTGTTTTGGCGAACACTATTATACTTTGCTAGCCACAGCTGAAACCACTGATTTATGGTATTGCTATTTTAGCAATTGAATTTCACCCCAGAACAAAATATATCCTTTGCAGGACACTATTAAACTTGGCCAGCCACTGCTGAAACCACTGATTTATGGTATTGCTATTTTAGCAATTGAATTTCACCCCAGAACAAAATATATCCTTTGCAGGACACTATTAAACTTGGCCAGCCACTGCTGAAACCACTGATTTATGGTATTGCTATTTTGGCAATTGAATTTCACCCCAGAACAAAATATATGTTTTGACGGACAATATTATACTTTGCCAGCCACTACTGGAACACCAGATTCAGGGTATTGCTATTTTGGCAATTAAATTTCACCACAGAACAAAATATATGTTTTGTCGGACACTATTATATTTTGCCAGCCACAGCTGAAACCACTGATTTATGGTATTGCTATTTTGGCAATGGAATTTCACCCCAGAACAAAATATATCCTTTGCAGGACACTATTAAACTTGGCCAGCCACAGCTGAAACCACTGATTTATGGTTTTGCTATTTTAGCAATTGAATTTCACCCCAGAACAAAATATATCCTTTGCAGGACACTATTAAACTTGGCCAGCAACAGCTAAATCCACTGATTTATGGTATTGCTATTTTGGCAATTGAATTTCACCCCAGAACAAAATATATGTTTTAGCGGACACTATTAATACTTTGCCTGCAACAGCTGGAACACCACTGATTTATGGTATTGCTATTTTGGCAATTGAATTTCACCCGAGATCAAAATATATGCTTTGGTGGACACGATTAACACTTTGCCAGCCACTAGCTGGAACATCATATTCAGGGTATTGCTATTTTGGCAATTGAATTTCACCCCAGAACAAAATATATGTTTTGACGGACACTATTATATTTTGCCAGCCACTAGCTGAAACCACTAGATTTATGGTATTGCTATTTTGGCCATTGAATTTCACCCCAGAAAAAAATATAAGTTTTGTCGGACACTATTATATTTTGCCAGCCACAGCTGAAACCACTGATTTATGGTATTGCTATTTTAGCAATTGAATTTCACCCCAGAACATCATACAGTATATGTTTTGGCGGACACTATTATATTTTGCCAGCCACAGCTGAAACCACTGATTTATGGTATTGCTATTTTGGCAATTGATTTTCACCCCAGAACAAAATATTTCCTTTGCTGGACACTATTAAACTTGGCCAGCCACAGCTGAAACCACTGATTTATGGTATTGCTATTTTGGCAATTGAATTTCATCCCAGAACAAAATATATGTTTTGGCCGACACTATTGTACTTTGCCAGCCACTACTCGAACACCAGATTCAGGGTATTGCTAGTTTGGCAATAGAATTTCACCCCAGAACAAAATATACCCTTTTACGGACAGATTAACACTTGGCCTGCAACAGCTGGAACACCAGATTCAGGTTATTGCTATATTGGCATGTGAGTTACACCCCAGAACAAAATATACCCTTTTACGGACAGAATAACACTTGGCCTGCAACTGCTGGAACACCACATTCAGGGTATTGCTATTTTGGCAATTGAATTTCACCCGAGAACAAAATATACCCTTTTACGGACAGATTAACACTTGGCCTGCAACAGCTGGGACACCAGATTCAGGGTATTGCTATTTTGGCAATTGAATTTCACCCCAAAACAACATATATGCTTTGGCGGACACTATTATACTCTGCCAGCCACAGCTGTGACACCAGATTTATGGTATTGCAATTTTGGCAATTGAATTTTACCCCAGAACAAAATATATGTTTTGGCGCACACTATTATTCTTTGCCAGCCAGTGCTGGGACACCATATTTAGGGGATTGCTATTTTGGCAATTGAATTTCACCACAGAAAATAATCTGTCCTTTGCCAGACAGAGTTTCTAGGGGTTACAATAAGCACAGCCAAGCCCCTGATGAAGGATAGAAAAAAATAAAAATAGTATTGATGGATTGATGGACTTGGTGGCAGCTTGTTCTGGTGCACCACAAGTCACAAAATGTCCGCCGATCACCCCAGAAAAAAAGGGACAGAAAAACGCTCTGTGCAGCCTAAAAACCAGTGAGCAATTAACTAGCAATAGTTGAATCATTCACAGCCATAGATCGATCACTTTATTAGGTGCTTTTGCTTACTTTTTCCTGCCTAATCTCGCCCTCACAGAAGCTGCTTCCTCTCCCTACACTAATAAGAGCAGTGTGACGTGCGGCGCTACGTGACTCCAGCTTAAATAGAGGCTGGGTCACATGCTGCACTTCCACATTAGTAGGCATGGCTGTGATGGGCTCTTAGGGTAAGAAGTAAAACGCTAGATGATTGGCTGCTGTGCAGCCCTTCAGAAAGCGGGAAGAAATTGCCGAACAACGGAACCGAACCCGAACTTTTTTGAAAATTTTCTGGTCTGGGTCCGTGTACCGAACACCCCAAAATTCGGTACCAACCCGAACTATGCTCGAACTGTTCGCTCAACACTAGTAAGCAGCCCAGTAAAGCCTAAAGGTACTCGTTGGACTTCACGCCCCTTTACGCACCTAGGCTGCAAAAAAGTGTCACACATGTGGTATCGCCATACTCAGGAGAAGTAGGGAAATGTGTTTTGGGGTGTATTTTTACATATACCCATGCTGGGTGAGAGAAATATCTTTGTAAATTGACAACTTTGTATAAAAAAATTTAAAAGTTGTCGTTTACAGAGATATTTCTCACACAAGTATGGGTATATATAAAAATACACCCTAAAACACATTGCCCTACTTCTCCTGAGTATGGCGATACCACATGTGTGACACTTTTTTGCAGCCAAGATGCGCAAAGGGGCCCTAATCCCAATAAGTACCTTTAGGATTTCACAGGGCATTTTTACGCATTTGGATTCTCACGCTTTAGAGCTCCTAAAAAGCCAGGGCAGTATAAATCCCCCACATGTGACCCCATTTTGGAAAGAAGACACACCAAGGTATTCCATGAGGGGCATGGCGAGTTCACAGAATTTTTTTATTTTTGGCACAAGTTAGCGGAAATGTATATATATATATATATATATATATATTTTTTTTTTACAAAGTCTCATATTCCACTAACTTGTGATAAAAAATAAAATTTTACATGAACTCACCATACCCCTTACGGAATACCTTGGGGTGTCTTCTTTCTAAAATGGGATCACATGTGAGGTGTTTGTACTGCCCTGGCATTTGAGGGTCTCCGCAATCATTACCTGTATGGCCAGCATTAGGAGTTCCTGTATGGCCAACATTAGTTCTGCTATTCTCCTTATATTGAGCATACGGGTAATGAGATTTTTTTTTTCCGTTCAGCCTCTGGGCTGAAAAAAAAAAAAATGAACGGCACAGAATTCTTAATTCGCATCGATCAATGTGGATGAAAAAATCTCTGCCAAAATCAGTGACTGCGGTGCGGTGCGGTGGGCTGGGCGCTAACTACCTAACAAGTAGCTAACTAACTGGCGGTGATAAGGGACCCTTATGCCCCATTCACACGTCCACAATTCTGTTTGCGGAACGGAATTGCGGACCCATTCATTTCTATGGGGACAGATTTTGTCCCGCTCAGATCCGGAATTGCGGATCCGCACTTCCGGGTCAGCACTTCCATTCCGCAAAAATATAGAACATGTCCTATTCTTGTCCGCAATTGCGGACAAGAAAAGGCATTTTCTATATGGTTCTGGCAATGTGCAGATCTGCAAAATGCGGAAAGCACATTGCCGGTGTCCGTGTTTTGCGGATCCGCGGATCCGCAAAACACATATGGACGTTTGAATGGAGCCTTACAGAGGGGTGATCAGGGAGTCTAGATGGGGTGATCAGGGGTTAAAAAGGGGTTAATAAATGACAGGGGGGGTGTAGTGTAGTGTGGTGCTTGGTGCAACTTTACAGAGCTACCTGGTCCTCTGGTGGTCGATTCCAGCAAATGGAACCATCAGAGGACCAGGTAGCAGGTATATCAGACGCTGTGAACAAAACAGCTTCTGATATACATGTTTAATGCGATTTATTTTACTTCTACAGCCTGCCAGCGATTGGTCATCGCGAGATGACGCACAAATGCGTCCAGCCAGAGCAACAGGACTGCCGGCCGGACGCATCCGTGCGTTAGTCGGTCCTGAAGAGGTTAAGAGGACTCTTTGGTCTTTCAATAGTTTTTTGGGAGTTACAGTTGTGTTCAAAATTATTCAACCCCCACTGAAATTGAGTGTTTTGGCCAGTTTGACATTGATTTTGATAATTTCAGTCATCTTGTTTACAATTAAATCAAAGAGGCACTTGTAAGTTAGACAAATATAACATAACATTGATAATGAAATAACCACAAATGTCTTTTCTGTGATCACATCATTATCAGTTTTATTCAACCCCCAAGTGACATTCAATCTAAGTACTTAGTACAACATCCTTTTCCAGTTATAACAGGTATCTTCGCCCATTCTTCATGGGCAAAAGCCTCCAGTTCAGTCACATTCTTAGGCTTGCGCGCTGCAACTGCTTTCTTTAAGTCCCACCAGAGGTTCTCAATCAGATTTAAGTCTGGTGACTGCGATGGCCACTTCAAAATGTTCCAGCCTTTAATCTGCAGCCATGCTCTAATGGACTTGGAGGTATGCTTGGGATCATTGTCCTGTTGAAAGGTCCAATGTCTCCCAAGCCTCAGGTTTGTGACGGACTGCATCACATTTTCATCCAATATCTCCTGGTACTGAAGAGAATTCATGGTACCTTGCACACGCTGAAGCTTCCCTGTACCTGTAGAAGCAAAACAGCCCCAAAGCATGATTGACCCCCCGCCATGCTTCACAGTAGGCAAGGTGTTCTTTTCTTCATAGGCCTTGTTCTTCCTCCTCCTCCAAACATAGCGTTGATCCATGGGCCCAAACAGTTCAAATTTTGTTTCATCAGTCCACAGAACACTATCCCAAAACTTTTGTGGTTTGTCCACATGACTTTTGGCATACTGCAGTCGACTCTTCTTATTCTTTGGAGACAGCAAGGGGGTGCGCCTGTGAGTTCTGGCATGGAGGCCTTCATTACGCAGTGTGCGCCTTATTGTCTGAGCTGAAACTTCAGTACCCACATCTGACACACAGGGACTTTTCTCCACGCAGTCACACAGGGACTTTTCTCCACTTTGCGCTTCAGGTAGCGCACAGCAGTCAAAGTCAGCATCTTCTTTCTGCCACGACCAGGTAGCATTTCAACAGTGCCCTTTGCCTTGAATTTGCAAATGATGCTTCCTATGGTGTCTCTTGGTATGTTTAACATCTTTGCAATCTTCTTATAGCCATTGCCCTTCCTGTGAAGAGAAATCACCTCTTCTCTTGTCTTCCTGGACCATTCTCTTGACTTCACCATGTTTGTAAACACGCCAGTAAATGTCTAGAAGGAGCTGAGTATCACAGTCATTTTAAATCTGCCTAATTGGTGCTTATTATGCTTGATTGCTGCTCCTTGACATCCAGCGGTGTTTTCAATACCTGATCGAAAACACTTGAATGAACCTCTGTTCTTAAGAGTGGTAGTCTTTAAGGGGTTGAATAATTGTGTCAATGAAGAAATCACAAGAAAAACATTTAATACTGTATTACAAAAACAATTGATGTCATTTTAGTTGCATTTGGTTCTTTAAAAAGTCCTTTTAAGATTTTATTCTGAACACAATTACAAATGTACACTAAATTCCCTAAAACCCTTTATAGCATTGGGGGTTGAATAATTTTGAACACAACTGTAAATCTGTGAATTTCCAGCAAAAACGCTATCTGACCCTGCTTACTGTCTGCTCTCCCTGACACTGAATGATCCAAGCGCGGGACATCGGCTCCTATATAAACTGGTATCACGTGTATTGGCCAGCCTATCAGTGTAAGGCTAATATGGTAACATGGTTATGGCGTTACACTGAAGGGAATTACTTACCTGAATGTTAATTGACTGCTTAGGAGGCGCCAAACGTGTGGGAAGGAGACTTGAGCAATGCGACGAGCACACATGGTATTCGTCCGAGTACCGCCACGTGCCGAGCATAGCGATGCTCGAGCCGAACCGGTATTCGGCCAAGCATGCTCGCTCATCACTAAATGTAAGGTCATAACTTTCTTATGATGTATCACTATCTGGCTTAAAAGCAGAGAAATTCAAATTTTGAAAATTGCTAATTTTTCCAAATTTTCTGTAAATGTTGGATTTTTTTTTTTATAAATAAAGGTCATTTATATTGACTACTGTTAATTCTATGAGATTTGGATAGGCGACCTATGAATCCCAAATATCCTAGTAACATAGTAACATAGTATATAAGACCGAAAAAAGACATTTGTCCATCCAGTTCGGCCTGTTTCCTACAAGTTGATCCAGAGGAAGGCAAAAAACCCCTGTGAGGCAGAAGCCAATTTTCCTCACTTAAGGGGAAAAAAAAATTCCTTCCCGACTCCAATCAGGCAATCAGAATAACTCCCTGGATCAACGACCCCTCTCTAGTACCTATAGCCTGTAATATTATTACACTCCAGAAATAAATCCAGGCCCCTCTTGAATTCCTTTATTGTACTCACCATCACCACCTCCTCAGGCAGAGAGTTCCATAGTCTCACTGCTCTTACAGTGAAGAATCCTTTTCTATGTTTGTGTACAAACCTTCTTTCCTCCAGACGCAGAGGATGTCCCCTTGTCACAGTCACAGTCCTGGGGATAAATAGATGATGGGACAGATCTCTGTACTGACCCCTGATATATTTATACATAGTTAGTAGATCAGTCGTCTTTTTTCTAAAGTGAATAACCCTAATTTTGATAACCTTTCAGGGTACTGTAGATCCCTCATTCCAGTTATTTCTTTAGCTGCCCTCCTCTGAACTCTCTCCAGCTCTGCTATGTCTGTCTTGTTCACAGGAGCCCAGAACTGTACACAGTACTCCATGTGTGGTCTAACCAGTGATTTGTAAAGTGGTAGGACTATGTTCTCATCACGGGCGTCTATGCCCCTTTTGATGCAACCCATTATCTTATTGGCCTTGGCAGTAGCTGCCTGACACTGGTTTTTGCAGCTTAATTTGCTGTTTATTAAAATTCCTAGATCCTTTTCCATGTCAGTGTTACTGAGTGTTTTACCATATAGTATGTACGGGTGACTTGCAATATTCCTTCCCATGTGCATAACTTTACATTTGTCAGTGTTAAACCTCATCTGCCATTTCTCTGCCCAAGCCTCCAATCTACCCAGATCCCTCTGTAGCAGAAAACTGTCCTCTTCAGTGTTAATTACTTTACACAGTTTAGTGTCATCTGCAAAAATAGATATTTTACTGTGCAGGCCTTCTACAAGAACATTGATAAATATATTGAAGAGAATAGGGCCCAATACTGACCCCTGAGGTACCCCACTAGTTGCAGTGACCCAATCTGAGTATCTACCGTTAATAACCACCCTCTGTTTTCTGTCACTCAGCCAGTTACTTACCCACATACAGACATTTTCTCCTAGTCCGAGCATCCTCATTTTATATACTAACCTTTTATGAGGTACGGTGTCAAATGCTTTGGAGAAGTCCAGATATACGACATCCATTGATTCGCCGCTGTCAAGTCTAGAACTTACCTCCTCATAGAAGCTGATTAAATTTGTTTGGCATGACCGATCCTTCATGAAGCCATGCTGATATGGCGTTATTTGCTTATTTTCATTGAGATACTCCAAAATAGCATCTCTTAGAAACCCTTCAAACAGTTTACCAACAATAGATGTAAAACTTACCGGCCTATAATTTCCAGGCTCTGTTTTTGGACCCTTTTGAATATTGGCACCACATTTGCTATGCGCCAATCCTGTGGAACATTCCCTGTTATTATAGAGTCCGTAAATATCAGAAATAATGGTCTGGCTATGACATCACTTAATTCCCTTAGGATACGGGGTGTATGCCATCCGGTCCTGGCGATTTGTCTATTTTAATCTTTTAAGTCGCTGTTGTACTTCTTCCTGGGTCAGACAGGGCACTTTTAATGGGGATTTACTTTTACATTCTGCATTTCATCTGACAGTTTATTTTCCTCAGTGAATATAGTGGAGAAAAAATATTTAATAGTTTTGCTTTATCCTCGTCGCTCTCTGCAACACCCCCCTCATTGCTATGTAGAGGGCCGACTCCTTCAGATTTATATTTTTTACTATTTGTATAATTGAAGAACATTTTAGGGTTAGTTTTACTCTCTTTGGCAATTAATCTCTCGGTCTCTAGTTTGGCAAATTTTATTAGTTTTTTACATATTCTATTTTTTTCCTTATAGTTTATCAGTGCTTCCTGACTCCCCTCCTGTTTTAGCGATTTATATGCTTTCTTTTTGTCATTTATTGCCTTCTTTACGGTTCCATTTATCCACATTGGTCTCTTATTGTTCCTTAGCCTTTTATTCCTATAAGGTATGTACCTCTCACAATTAGATGTTACAATGCTTTTAAAAATCTCCCATTTTATGGTTGTATTTTTATTTTTGAGGACTTTGTCCCAGTTAGTTAGGCCTATGGCCTCGCTTAGTTGGCTAAATTTTGCTTTATCCTAGAATATGTTTTGCAGTTGACTAAACCGCATTGCACAGAAGTTTGGGTGCCATGTTTTTTTTTTTGGCATCCTCGCACTTGGACTCTTGGCATCATGGTACAATGGTAGCTAGTATAGCAATACTGTCCTAGAGAGCAGGTTAGGTCTATGATTTGAGACGTGAACAGTATGTCTTAGTGTTTCAAACACATCATATAACAAGTAACCATCTATAATAATATCATGACACTGATACTTATTATTTGATATTATTCCAGAACCTTACTATGTCTGAATAAGCACATTGTTTTATGGAAAATGAACAAGACACATCTTCCTTTGTGTAATTAGGCTTTTAATTCATCCTGCCTTGAAACATTAGTTGATAACCTGGGGCTATATTGTATTAAGAGAACCTGAGCTGACCTCAGACTGCACTACCATTAGGCTGTTTTTGTCTTCATAAAGGCGTGACAAAGCTTAGCAGGAAATAAAATAATAATTTGCTTTATGTTTAGATGGAAAATTGCATTGCTTAGTACAGCTGTGTTTAGCAACATGCAGATGTACCAAAGCTTATCAGTACAAAAATTTTGAGACAAAGCCATCAATATATGATTGAATTGTACACATGTACCTTAAAGTCAAAAGATTTATCAATAATATTGCATTAAGCATTTAAGAATGACAGTACTTTTTAAATAGTTTCTCTATTTTTACATGCTCAAATATAAGTGGACAAATTATCATAATTATTAGGATAAACAAAATCTTTAATAGTTGGGCTCAAATATTTTACAGTTGAAGGTTGCCTGCAGTCTAAACACATGGACAATGCTAAATATTGAATTTTCTCCATTGAGATGCTTTCCCGGGCTTATACTGCATCTGTCTTCAGTTCTTCTTGTCTTTGAGTCTTTCTGCCTTCAGTTTTGTCTTCACTTAGTGAAAAACATGATCAGTCAGGTTGAATATTTATAGTTGAAGCGCATCAGCCACCCACACATGTCCGAGCATCGGAACAGCTTAAAAAAGGCCCCTTCTAAAAAGGGACCCAAATCTTGCACTTATGTCTATTATGTACCATTGGTGTTGGAATTAATAAAATAAGCAATTATTCAAATAATTACTTTGGCATCCTGTCTTCAACCATAAATATACAATAGTTGAATATGGATCGTTAGGTGGAGAGGGATGAACTCGGGCACATGCACCCTCAAAAGCCACCAGGACGAGTGCTGTGGCCACAACTGTGCTCCAAATGATCAGTCAGGTTAAGATTAGGTGACTGTCTTGGTCATTGAAGAATATTCTATTTTTTTATTTTAAGAACCAACCTATTAAGTTGCTTTTGTTGCATGTTTTGGTCACTATCATCTGTACTTTGAAAAGGCATCCTACCAGTTTTAGAGAATTTTACTAAGTCTGAGCACAATTTATATATCTGTACTGATTTCATTAGTAAACCCCAGTGACCCAACTCCATTGGTAATTATACACTGCCTCCACTATGTTTGATCGATGATGTGGTATTTCCTTCTTTTTTCATACTATTCTCTTCCCATTATTGTAGTGAAAGTTAATCTTAGTTTCATCTCTTCATGGAATCTTGTTACAGAACTGGATGACTTCCTGTTCTTGAGTGACAATGATAAGCCCACCTCCTTAAGAATGTTCTAGAATTGTCTATATGTTGTGAAGTAGGTTTTCTTAACTAAGAAAATAATTTATCAGTCCTCCACTTTCATTGCCTCCCGTGCACTTCCAGGACTTTTAGTTGCTCTAAGCTCACCAATGTATTTCTTTCTTTGTTTACTTGGCTACTCCTAATGTTTCTATGTTTTTTGGATTGGTTGGGTCTGGTTTGATTGGCTGCAGAAGCAAGCACTGTTGCGCCTGCATGTATGGTGTGCCTGGAAAAACTGCTAATTAGTGGTAGGCCTGAGGTCACCATTCATATACTGATAAGCTATCGCATGCTTGCTTGCAGAGGCAAGATGGAACATGATAAAAAAATGCTGCAACCTTACAAATAGTGGGGGTTATTATATTGTTTTATTATTCATTTCAAGTATTTAAATCATTTTATAAAATAAATAATAATAATTAGAAATGAGCGAATCGAAGCTGATGAGATGGAATTCGTTTACAATTTCAGGAAAAATTTGATTCGCAACGAATGCAGATTTCCTCGCACTTCGTGGTAATGAATCACAATTTTCCTAAAATGGCAGCTACACGTGTGAGGAATAAGGACATGGGGCAAGGAACTCTGGGAAGGCGGGATCATCCAGATTGACATTCCTCCATGCAGCCAATCAGCAGCCAGCAATCCCTGTGATATCACAGCCCAATAAATAAGGCGGCCATCTTACAGTCAGACATTTTCCAGCATTCAGAGTGCAGGGACAGATGTGTGAAGGCGCTAGGGACAGCAAGTGTAAAAATGATTGTGGGGAAAAAAAGACAGAAAAAACGATTTATAAGTGCAGGGAAAGGATTTGAAGGAATCATTTCTCAGCATCTCAGTGCAGGGAGAGACATCTGAAGGTGCTAGGGACATTGATAGAAAAGTGATTTACAAATGCAAGAAAAGATTATTTGGGGATCCAAATAGTCACAAGACAGCTCTGTCATTCCAGCTTTTTGTAATTGAGCTGCAAGTGTTATGTTTAGAGTTGAGCGAACCCGAACTGTATAGTTCGGGTTCGTACCGAATTTTGGGGTGTTGGGACCCGGACCCGAACATTTTCAAAAAAGTTCAGGTTCGAGTCCGTTGTTTGGCGATTTCTTCCCACTTTCTGAAGGGCTGAACAGCAGCCAATCAGCTAGCGTTTTACTTCTTGCCCTAAGAAGCCATCACAGCCATGTCTACTAATGGCATGGCTGTGATTGGCCAAGTGCAGCATGTGACCCAGCCTCTATTTAAGCTGGAGTCACGTAGCGTCGCACGTCACTCTGCTCTGATTAGTGTAGGGATAGGACGCAGCTGCTGTGAAGGCGAGATTAGGCAGGGAAAACTCAGAAAAATCACCTAATGAAGTGATCGATCTACAGCTGTGAATCATTCAACTTACTGGTTTTTAGGCTGCCCAGAGCGTTTTTCTGTCACTTTTTTCTGGGGTGATTGGCGGCTATTTTGTGTCTTGTGGTGCACCAGCACAAGCTGCCACCAAGTCCATCAATCCATCAATAGTAGTTTTTTTTTTTTGCTATATCCTACATCAGGGGCTTGGCTGTGCTTATTATCACCCCTAGAAACTCAGGATAGAAATTTCTATATTTTATTGAGGGGTGAAATTCAGTTGCCAAAATAGCAATCCCCTAAATCTGGTGTTCCAGCTGTGGCTAGCCAAGTGTAATACTGTCTGCTGTCTAGCAGAGGATAGATTTTTTTTTTTTCTGGGGTGAAATTCAATTGCCAAAATAGCAATACCGTAAATCTGTGGTTTCAGCTGTTGCTGGCCAAGTTTAATAGTGTCCGGCAAAGGATACATTTTGTTCTGGGGTGAACTTCAATTGACATAATAGCAATCCCCTAAATCTGGTGTTCCTGCTGTGACTGGCTAAGTTTAATACTGTCCGGCAAAGGATAGATATTTTTCTGGGGTGAAATTCAATTGCCAAAATAGCAATACTGTAAATCAGTGGTTTCAGCTGTTGCTGGCCAAGTTTAATAGTGTCCGGCAAAGGATACATTTTGTTCTGGAGTGAACTTCAATTGACATAATAGCAATCCCCTAAATCTGGTGTTCCTGCTGTGGCTGGCTAAGTTTAATACTGTCCGGCAAAGGATAGATATTTTTCTGGGGTGAAATTCAATTGCCAAAATAGCAATACCGTAAATCAGTGGTTTCAGCTGTTGCTGGCCAAGTTTAATAGTGTCCGGCAAAGGATACATTTTGTTCTGGGGTGAACTTCAATTGACATAATAGCAATCCCCTAAATCTGGTGTTCCTGCTGTGGCTGGCTAAGTTTAATACTGTCTGGCAAAGGATAGATATTTTTCTGGGGTGAAATTCAATTGCCAAAATAGCAATACCAGAAATCAGTGGTTTCAGCTGTGGCTGGCCAAGTTTAATAGTGTCTGGCAAAGGATATTTTTTATTCTGGGGTGACATTCAATTGCCAAAATAGCAATCTCCTAAATCTGGTGTTCCAGCTGTGGCTGGCCAAGTTTAATAGTGTACGGCAAAGGATATATTTTTTTCTGGGGTGAAATTCAATTGCCAAAATAGCAATACCGTAAATCAGGGTTGGGTGAAATATTACCTTTTTTGACAGGTACAAATTCTTGCACTGCATAACTGACAGTGAACTTACAATTGGTGGTTACATTCTTGCATGAAATAAAGCCTTTTTGGGCTGTGAAGCCAAAAGTAGTTACCAATAACTGTTTTTTTACTATTAATATTTTTAAATAAATTAGTTTAGACCCCAAAACATTGGGAAAATATAAAAAATAAAACAAAATGTAAGTGCACGGCAGTATATCAATGGTTGCGTGAGGCCGGTATACATCTATATTCTGCATAAGTTATAAACAAGTCCTGTGGGATCCATGCCTGGTTCTTTTTAATAAACAAAAGCTTGCCCACATTGTCTGCGGACGGGCGGCTGCGCTTGTCTTTGATAACACCCCCTGCCATGCTAAACACATGTTCAGACAATACAGTGGCTGCAGGGTAGGCCAGCAACTCCAAGGCTTAAAGGGCAACCTCAGGACATGTGCCCAATTTGATGACCCAGAAGTTGAATGGGGCAGACCCAGTGGCGTAGCAAGAAATGATTGGGCACCACAGCAAATTTTTGAATGGGGTCCCCCTCCACCAGTAATTTTTGCGCAAACCCCTTCCTTTCATGCCGCCATGCCTGTGGCTACTAAAGATCGCTCTCTCAGACCAGGCCCAGCAGCTGTTCCATTCGCTTTCTACACTGTCTATATTGCCACTGTATATAATTTAATTGTATAATTCTGTTGAGGGGCCCTGACAAAGTCCTTTAGTCCTCCTCCTCCTCCTGGATTGGCCCTTTCTAGGTCATGGCCCCAAAGCAGTTGCCTTCCCTGCTTCCCCTGTAGCTATTCCCCTAGGCAGACCCATCCGTCAATACGTGTACTGTTCTACCATGTTGCAGAAATGCTGCCTCCTGCTAAGATGTTCCAGATCTGCTGGTGGTGCAGGTTGTTGTGGCATGATGACAAAGCTTTTTCACATTTTGCCCATGATAACCCTGCCTGTGTTGGTGGTGACCCAGCTGCATTGGCAAATTCTTCCTCCTCCTCCTCTGCCTTCACCTTGTGCTTCCACTGAGTCCCCGGCATCAGGTGTGAATGCCATCAGCAGCGTGTCTACTAGCAGGCTCATCTTCCTATCACACTCTAGTGAGGGAATTAAGGAGGGCACGTTGTCCTTGTAATGGGGATGCATCAGGGTGGCCACCCAGTAATCAGCACAAGTTAGAATGTGGCAGTAACTGGGCGGTCATTGCGCAGGCACTGCAGCATGTAGTCGCTCATGTCTGCCAGGCTGCCCAGAGGCAAAGACAAGGTATCCTCTTTGAGGGAGGTATGTTGTCTGTGTCCTCTGTATCCCCAGCGTTCCTCCTACTCCTCTTCCTCATCCTCCAGAACTGTGCCCTGGCTAGACAATTGTGTTCCAGGCCTATGTTGGTGCAGATACCCACCCTCCGAGCCACTTGTATTTGGTTGGCCTTAAGTTAAGGATAAGGCGTGTATATCGTTTTGTTTCTTTATATGGTTAGTTTAGCTGCCTTATAGTTATTTTAATATGTTTTTAAGTAAATTTGTAAATTGTTTGTTAATGGTTTAAGTGAAAGGGGGGGGGGTGTTGAGTATGTAGGGTGTGAGGGTGTTTGGGTTTATTTTCCATCCGCTTTCTACACTGTCTATACTGCCACTGCATATAATTTAATTGTATAATACTGTTGAGGGGGCCCTGACAAAGTCTTTTAGTCCTCCTCCTCCTCCTGGATGGGCCCCTTCTAGGTCAGGGACCCAAAACAATAGCTTCCCATGCTTCCCTGTAGCTACGCCCCTGGGAAAACCCATCAGTCAGTATGTGTACTCTTCCACCATGTTGCTGAAATGCTGCCTCCTGCTAAGACGTTCCAGATCTGCTGGTGGTGCAGGTTGTTGTGGCGTGATGACAAAGCTTTCCCACATTTCGCCAATGCTAACCCATCCTTATGAGGTGCTGATGGTGACCCAGCTGCCCGTGAGCTGGCTTGGGTGCCACCCTGCTGAGAACACGATTCCTCCTACTCCTCCTCATCCTACTTATCCTCCTCATCCTCCAGAACTGTGCCCTGGCTGGACAATTGTGTTCCAGTCCAGGGAATATGTTGGTCCGCAATTGCGTTCCCGAAAAAAATAGAACATGTCCTATTCTTGTCCGCAATTGCGGACAAGAAAAGGCATTTTCTATGAGAGTGCCGGCGATGTGCGGTCCGCAAATTGCGGAACGCACATCGCCGATAGTCCGTGTTTTGCGGATCCCCGGATCCGTGGATCCGCAAAACACACACGGACGTGTGAATGGACCCTTAAATGTTTTTTTTTTGTGATTTCTTCATTGACACAATTATTCAACCCCTTAAAGACTACCACTCTTAAGAACAGAGGTTCATTCAAGTGTTTTCGATCAGGTATTGAAAACACCTGTGGATGTCAAGGAGCAGCAATCAAGCATAATAAGCACCAATTCGGCAGATTTATAATGACTGTGATAATCAGCTCCTTCTAGACATTTACTGGTGTGTTTACAAACATGGTGAAGTCAAGAGAATGGTCCAGGAAGACAAGAGAAGAGGTGATTTCTCTTCACAGGAAGGGCAATGGCTATAAGAAGATTGCAAAGATGTTAAACATACCAAGAGACACCATAGGAAGCATCATTCGCAAATTCAAGGCAAAGGGCACTGTTGAAATGCTACCTGGTCGTGGCAGAAAGAAGATGCTGATGGCGACTGCTGTGCGCTACCTGAAGCGCAAAGTGGAGAAAAGTCCCGTATGACTGCTGAGGAACTGAAAAAAGATTTGTCAGATGCGGGTACTGAAGTTTCAGCTCAGACAATAAGGCGCATACTGCGTAATGAAGGCCTCCATGCCAGAACTCCCAGGCGCAACCCCTTGCTGTCTCCAAAGAATAAGAAGAGTCGACTGCAGTATGCCAAAAGTCATGTGGACAAACCAAAAAAGTTTTGGGATAGTGTTCTGTGGACTGAGGAAACAAAATTAGAACTGTTTGGGTCCATGGATCAACGCTATCTTTGGAGGAGGCCTATGAAGAAAAGAATCCTTGCCTACTGTGAAGCATGGCGGGGATCAATCATGCTTTGGGGCTGTTTTGCTTCTACAGGTACAGGGAAGCTTCAGCGTGTGCAAGGTACCATGAATTCTCTTCAGTACCAGGAGATATTGGATGAAAATGTGATGCAGTCCGTCACAAACCTGAGGCTTGGGAGACATTGGACCTTTCAACAGGACAATGATCCCAAGCATACCTCCAAGTCCACTAGAGCATGGTTGCAGATTAAAGGCTGGAACATTTTGAAGTGGCCATCGCAGTCACCAGACCTAAATCTGATTGAGAACCTTTGGTGGGACTTAAAGAAAGCAGTTGCAGCGC
This sequence comes from Bufotes viridis, assembly GCA_033119425.1. NCBI lineage: Eukaryota > Metazoa > Chordata > Amphibia > Anura > Bufonidae > Bufotes > Bufotes viridis. The sequence goes on from CM065593.1 coordinate 287,801,482, forward strand.
GCAAGCCTAAGAATGTGATTGAACTGGAGGCTTTTGCCCATGAAGAATGGGCGAAGATACCCGTAGATCGCTGCAAGACACTTGTGTCAAGCTATGCTTCACGTTTAAAAGCTGTTATAACTGGAAAATGATGTTGTACTAAGTACTAAGATTGAATGTCACTTGGGGGTTGAATAAAACTGATAATGATGTGAGCACAGAAAAGACATTTGTGGTTATTTCATTATAAATGTTATGTTATATTTGTCTGACTTTCAAGTGCCTCTTTGATTTAATTGTAAACAAGATGACTGAAATGATCACAATCAATGTCAAACTGGCCAAAACACTCAATTTCAGTGGGGGTTGAATAATTTTGAACACAACTGTATGTGGTAAATACTTTAGTGGCGTATTTCTGTAGAAAAATCAAGATATATTCAGTGTTCAGTGCTGCAGTTTTATGTGGGAAAGTCCTTTCTGCGGTATGGACTGAATTACGTTGTGGTGAAATTTTGTATTTATGTTTCACACACTGCGCTCTTGCATGATGACTAGTGTTGAGCGAACATGCTCGGCCGAGTATCGGTTCGGCTCGAGCATCGCTGTGCTCGGCAGATCCGAGCACTAGGCCAAGTGCTGAATGTGCTCGAGTCTCCTCCCTGCACATTTGGCGCTTGCTAAGAAGCCAATAAACGTGCAGGTAAGTATTGCCATCACTCTAATGCCATTAGACATGTTTTCTACTGGCATTACAGTGATTGGCTGGCTGGAACGCGTCATTGGGTGCTATATAGCACCCAGTCACGTGGTTTCGGCTCATTGCGAGTCAGGATAGCTGCTGTTAGGAAGGTACAGTCAGTATAGGACAAATTTCATCTAAAAATTATCATTGTGAAGACGTTTCAAAGGACTAACAGTCCTTTTAAGGACTATTGTTAGAGGTGGCAGGCAGCCAAAATTGTTTTGGGGGAATTTTTGTTTTTGTTTATCAGGGCGACATTTTCTGTATTCCACAAACTCTGCTTGCTTTTAGCAGTGAGACACAAATCTACACTTAAAGGAGGAGTGTCTTTGGTTATCGGAATGAACCACACAAATCGACTCGTTCCACACACTCAAAAAGGCCATACACCACCACCCACAGATTAACAAAATAGGTATCAATCTGTCAATCCTTTCTGTGTCTGGGCCGGGTGAGGCTTCCTGTGCGTAGTCAAATTAAGCCGCTCCTGGTGGTGCCCTTCCATCGATTAGTTTAAGTTTCAGCTTTGCAACCATACTCCCCCCGGAACCCAAAGACATAAGTTTCCCAGAACATGCTCGGGGGGAAATGGGAATAATGCTGACGGGGATCGTATTCGAACCTTCAACTTAAGTTGTTGATTAATGAAAACATTCGAGGCAACAAAGCTTTCGGCTGTGGTTAATCTTGCACCGTTAGTTACAAGAATTTGACCTCTACAGGTACAATAAGGATGCCAGTGGCCGTTCCTCTTCCAATAAGTTCAGTTTAATCGTCCAAGAGTCCGGTCAACGCAATCAAAACTACTGGCCGTCCCTCTTAGTCACGGCCCCATTTCCGAAAATCATGAACATTTTTGCCTGAACTTGCTATCACCATGGTGGGCGCATAAAAGAACATCGAAAGTTTAAAGAGCAGACATCGATAGATCGTCAACATCATGGGGACTTTCAATCAGCTTAGAAGTTATCTAGAGGTAACAAAGCGGCAGCAGACCCTCACCTACAACTTTATATACACGGTCACTGGTCAGCTCAACATCAGTTCCTCTTACAAGTTCATTATCATCAGATGATAGTCAGGTCAACACAATTGAAGCCATCGGCCATCCCTCTTAGTCATGGCCCCAGTTCTTAAAATCATGAAAATTTTTACCTGAACTTGCTATCACCATGGTAGGCGCATAAAAGAACATCGAAAGTTGAAAGAGCAGACATCGATAGATCGTCAACATCATGTGGACGTGTGATCAGCTTAGAAGTTATCTAGAGTTAACAAAGCGGCAGCAGTCCCTCACCTACAATTTTATATACATGGTCACTGGTCAGCTCAACGTCCACTCCATTCCTCTTACAAGTTCATTATCATCCGATGATAGCCCGGTCAACACAATCCAACACAAGCCACCGGCCGTCCCTCTTTGTCACGGCCCCAGTTCCGAAAATCATGAAAATTTTTGTCTGAACTTGCTATTTATATAAAAGAAAATATACAGGAAAGAATGTTTCCTAACATTTTTTCATCTAAAATCGCTTCTATCTTTGGTTTTGTGAGTTTTATGGTCAGTCTGTAAGAGTGACGTACAACTCGGGCAACATCGTTCCCAGCAGCGACATTATAGTCCAAGATGCATCCAGACATCCCCCCCTTGCTGTCCCGGACCCATTTCGGGGGTGTTTTCATCAATTTCTGACCTTTTCCTATAAACCAGGCACCCTCCCTTCTTCAGAGCAGGGGGTTTAATGCCTGGTTTAATGCTCTGGTTCTCCCATTGACTTCTATAAGGCTCGGGTGCTCTGTAGAGCACCCGACCATCTCGATGTGCTCAGGCAGAGCACCCGAGCACCCGAGCATCGAAGTGCTCGATCATCACTAGTGACGACGTCAATAAGAGCAACGCACCAATAGAGATTAATACACTATGCACTAACCCTGCACAAAAATGCTAACTAATTTACACCAGCCCGTATCTATCTGCGGTATTGCTTACTGGACACTAAGGGGACTTTTCTGCAGCACAGAAACAGCATGAGGACCGCATCTCATTCTTCCAGCGCAGACCTACTTTCTCCGCTACGTCCCGTTCACTTCAGATCACTCCGCCTCAGGCGCCATTGTTTTTTTTTAAACTGACACCATATAACCCTCTGTTGAAAAGCCTTTAGTGGCGTATATACGTGGAAAAAGAAAAAGCCTTTAGTGGTGTATATCAGCGTTGCAGTTATATGCGGTAAAATGTTTTTGGAACTATTTTGGTGGAAAAAAATTGTAATCAGCGCTGCAGTTATATGAGGTAAAATCTCCATAATGTCTCTATCATAACTCTGCAGTGTAGGGCCCCTGTGTGGCTTCTACACACTTTCAAAAAATTCTTCAGCGGAGCGTAAGGATGACGGATGACAGTGACGCTCCATGACTTTCCCAGGAGTTTGTATTCGGCGATGCTGTTATATGTGGTAAAATCTTTTGTGACTTATTTAGGTGGAAAAAAAATTGAATTTAGCGTTAAACGATGCACTTATATGCTGTAAAATCTTTTAAAAACTATTTTGGTGGAAAAAAACCTTGTATCCAGCATTAAGCGCTGCACTTATGTGCAGTAAAATCTTTTTTGAATTATTTTGGAGGAAGAAAAACTTGTATTAAGCATTAAGCGCTGCACTTATGTGCGGTAGAATCTTTTATTAAATATTTTGGCGGAAAAAAATCTTGTATTCAGCATTAAGCGCTGCACTTACATGCGGTAAAATCTTTTTTTAATTATTTCCGTGGAAAAAAACTTGTATTCAGCATTAAGCGCTGCACTTATATGCGGTAAAATCTTTTTTGAAATATTTAGGTGGAAAAAAATCTTGTATTCAGCATTAAGCACTGCACTTATATGCGGTAAAATCTTTTTTGAAATATTTAGGTGGAAAAAAATCTTGTATTTATCATTAAGCGCTGCACTTATATGCGGTAAAATCCTTTTTGAATTATTTTGGTGGAGAAAAAACTTGTATTTAGCATTAAGCGCTGCACCTATATGAAATAAAATCTTTTTTGAATTATTTCAGTGGAGAAAAAACTTTTAGTCTGCGTTAAGCGCAACACTTATATGCGGTAAAATGGTAAAAAAATGTTTTATTATTTTGAGGGAAATACAAAGTGGTGCGAATAAAGGTAAATTACACTGCCAGCCTGTTAAAAGGAATTACATCATGATACCACAATACATTTGATGGGACATTTAGCAATAGTTTAAAGTGCCCACATATAGCACATAGTGAGACACTGCATCAAGATGAATCAGGCGTGGATCAGCCAGGATTTACTCACATCAATTCCTGATGCATGAGACTAGATCATCCATGGTGCCACACCAAAAATTTGACAAAACCGGTTTCTTCTGGCTACCTGCCTTAGCTACTATTCTGATGCTTTTACCCACCTGATGCCACACATCTGATGCCAAATGCTCCTTCTTAAACCCGCCATCTTCAGCGGGTACTTGTATTGCCACCCACCTCCACCGTATGTCACCTTGGCACTCTGTGGCCTCCTCATGCTGCTGCCACCTCCATGCTCTGTCATTCTGCCACTAAGTGGCCTAGTCATGCTGCCACCTCCTCCAGACTATGTCATTGTGTCGCTCTGTGGCCTACTCATGCTGATGCCACCTCCAGACTCTGTCATTGTGCCGCTCGTTGGTCTCCTCATGCTGCCACCACCTCCATGCCACTCTGTAGCCTAGTCATGCTGCCGCCACCTCCAGACTATGTCATTGTGCCACTCTGTGGTCTCCTCATGTTGCTGTCACCTCCAGAATATGTCATTGTGCCGCTCTGTGGCCTACTCATGCTGCTGCCACCTCCGGACTCTGTCATTGTGCCGCTCTGTGGTCTCCTCATGCTGCTGCCACTTACAGACTCTGTCATTGCGCCGTTCTGTAGCCTACTCATGCAGCCGCCACCTCCAGACTATGTCATTGTGCCGCTCTGTAGTCTCCTCATGCTGCCACCACCTCCATGCTCTGTCATTGTGCCACTCTGTGGTCCTCTTATGCTGCTGCCACCTGCAGACTCTGTCATTGTGCCAGTCTGTGGTCTCCTCATGCTGCTGCCGCCTCCAGACTCTGACATTGTGCCGCTCTGTGACCTACTCATGCTGCTGCCAACTCCAGACTATGTCATTGTGCCGCTCTGTGGCCTACTCATGCTGCCATCACCTCCAGGCTCTGTCATTGTGCCACTCTGTGGTCTTCTCATGCTGCTGCCACCTCGACACTCTGTCATTATGCCACTCGGTGGCCTCCTCATACTGCTGCCAACTCTAGACCCTGTCATTGGGCCACTCTGTGGTCTCTTCATGTTCTTCCACCTCACCACTATGTCGTAGAGCCACTCTGTGGACTTCTGTTCCCACCCTCCCCACTTCATGACTGATCCACTATTTTGGCTTTCGGCCTGGCTGACATCATCATTTATTTGACACTTATTCTGATTTGTCAGTAGGAAGGAAAAAGAAGTAAGACTGGGGTGAAGTTCCCTTTTGAAGGCCTCTTTCTGATGCTGCATACATGGTCTCCAGACCAATCTCTGGCTTACTTTGCGACAAAAGTAGGACTCCTCGCAGAAGAGAATAGACCTCCCTTCCAGCTCCCATTGCCAACTTGCTGTGCACCACGATAGTCTGGAGAGCAGTGGCATGAGGTCATTGGAACATCTGTAGCTGGATATCTGGTTCATAGCCAAATATTGTGCAAATGACTTCTAATGGTTTGTGTAAAAACAGTTTGCCATCCTAGGCATGAGTTGTAACATTCAATTTCACTTGCTGTACAAAATAGATCATTACCTTAGGAAGGTTACCAAGTGGCTCAAGAACTGATGTAGGAAGTTGGGGTTTGGGTTCCTGGAGAACTGGACCGACTTCTCTGTCAGCTACAGGCTCTATCGTAGGGACGGGCTGCACTTCAATGGGGAAGGGGCAGCTTTGTTGGGGAGAAAGATGTCTAGAAGGAGTAATTACATGATAGGAGGGGAAGAGAGTGCAGATAGGGACCGGGGGCAAGGTAGTGAGACTGGGGGAAGAATGGAAGGAGGGACTAGAACAGTTCAGAAGGAAAGGTGTAGGGTTAAAAATATAAAAAAAAACTCTTAATTTTTATTTATACTATAGCCAGAAGCCTGACTAACAAAACTGGGGAACTGGAATTAGTGATGTGTGAGGAGGACTATGACATAGTGGGAATAACTGAGACATGGCTGGATGATAGCTTTGACTGCCCAGTTAATGTACAAGGTTACAGTCTGTTTAGAAAGGATAGTTAAAACCGGAGAGGGGGAGGGTTCTGCCTTTATGTAAAGTCGTGTCTAAAGCCCACAGTCCGAGAAGATATAACTGAGGAACATGAACATGTTGAGGCACTGTGGGTAGAGATACATGGAGCCAAAAATAATAATAAATTACTAATAGGAGTTTACTATAAACCACCAGATATACCAGAGTTCACAGAAAATCTATTACTAAACGAGATAGATTAGGACGCAAATCATAATTAGTTTGTTATTATGGGGGACTTCAACTACTGAGATATAGACTGGGAAACTGAAAGCTGTACATCGCATAAAGGAAACAGGTTCTTGGCAATAACCAAAGACAATTACCTTTTCCAAGTGGTTCAGGACCTGACTAGAGGAACGGCCATACTGGACTTACTATTAACTGACAGAACAACAGACGTGCAGGTTGGGGGACACCTGGGAAATAGTGACCATAATGTAATAACCTTCCAATTATCATTCAAAAGAGCATTTCTACAGGGAGGAACAAAAATACCAAACTTCAAAAAAGCTAAATTTAGCCAACTAAGAGAGGCCATAGGCCTAATTAACTGGGAAAAATTCCTCAAAAATAAAAATACAGCCACAAAATGGGATATCTTTAAAAGCATCCTAAAATTGTGAGAGGTACATACCGTATGGTAATAAAAGGTTAAGGAACAAAAAGAAACCAATGTGGATAAATAGAACTGTAAAGAAAGAAAGAAATTACAAAAAGAAAGAATATAAATCACTAAAACAAGAGGGAAGCTAGGAAGCACTGAACAACTATAAGGAAAAAAATAGAACATGTAAAAAACAAATAAAAGCAGCCAAACTAGAGACTGAGAGATTAATTGCCAAAGAGAGTAAAACTAACTCTAAAATGTTCTTCAATTATATAAATCTTAAAAAGTATAAATCTGAAGGTGTCGGCCCTTTAAAGAGTAATGAGGGGGGAGTTGCAGAGAGCGACGAGGAGAAAGCAAAGCTGGTAAACATTTTTTTCTCCAATGTATTCACTGAGGAAAATAAACTGTCAGATGAAATGCTGAATCTAAAAAAAATTCCCCATTAAAAGTGTCTTGTCTGACCCAAGAAGAAGTACAACAGCGACTTAAAAATATTAAAATAGGCAAATCGCCAGGACTGGATGGCATACACCCCTGTAAGGGAATTAAGCAATGTCATAGCCAGACCCTTATTTCTGATATTTGCAGACTCTATACTGACAGGGAATGTTCCACAGGATTGTCGCATAGTAAATGTCGTGCCAATATTCAAAAATGGTCCAAAAACAGAGCCCGGAAATTATAGGCTGGTAAGTTTAACATCTGTTTGTGGGTAAACTGTGTGAAGGTTTTCTGAGAGATGCTATCTTAGAGGATCTCAAAGGAAATAAGCAAATAACACCATATTAGCATGGCTTCATGAGGGATTGGTCATGCCAAACGAATTTAATCAGTTTCTATGAGGAGGTAAGTTCTGGACTTGACAGCAGCGAATCAATGGAAGTCATATATCTGGATTTCTCCAAAGCATTTGACACTGTACCAAATAAAAGGTTAGTATATAAAATGAGAATGCTCGGACTGGGAGAAAATGTATGTAAGTGGGTAAGTAACTGGCTGAGAGATAGATAACAGAGGGTGGTTATTAAGGTCACTGTCACTAGTGGGGTACCTCAGGGGTCAGTATTGGGCCCTATTCTTTTTGCATAGTAAAATATCAATTACAATATACTGCTACAGAGGGATCTGGATAGATTGGAGGCTTGGGCAGATAAGTTGCAGATAAGGTTTAACACTAACAAATGTAACGTTATGCACATGGGAAGGAATAATGCAAGTCACCCATACATACTAAATGGTAAAACACTCGGTAACACTGACATGGAAAAGGATCTAGGAATTTTAATAGACAGCAAACTAAGCTGCAAAAACCAGTGTCAGGCAGCTGCCGCCAAGGCCAATAAGATAATGGGTTGTATCAAAAGGGGCATAGATGCCAGTGATGAGAACATAGTCCTACCACTTTTCAAATCGCTAGTCAGGCCACACATGGAGTACTGTGTACAGTTCTGGGCTCCTGTGAACAAGGTAGACATAGAAGAGCTGAATTGGGTTCAGAGGAGGGCAACTAAAGTAATGACTGGAATGTGGCAACTACAGTACCATGAAAGATTATTAAAATTAGCGTCATTCACTTTAGAAAAAAGACGACTGAGGGGAGATCTAATTACTATGTATAACTATATCAGGGATCAGATACAGAGATCTATCCCATCATCTATTTATACCTAGGACTGTGACGAGGGGACATACTCTGCGTCTGGAGGAAAGAAGGTTTGCACACAAACATAGAAAAGGATTCTTTATGGTAAGAGCAATGAGACTATGGAACTCTCTGCCTGAGGAGGTGGTGATGGTGAGTACAATAAAGGAATTCAAGAGGGGCCTCAATGTATTTCTGGAGTTTAATAATATTACAGATTATAGCTACTAGAGATGGGTCGTTGATCCAGGGAGTTATTCTGATTGCGTGATTGGAGTCAGGAAGGAATTTTTTATTCCCCTTAAGTGGAGAAAATTGGCTTCTACCTCACAGTTTTTTTTTTTTTTTGCCTTCCTCTGGATCAACTAGCAGGATGTACAGCCTTATGTACTATGTTACAATGTTACAATGTTACTATGTACCATTCTTCTAATCAGATGATCCATCAGTGAAGGAGTTCTTTTCTGTGCACCTCTTGCTGACATTCCAGTTCGTCATTTTTCTCCCAATCACTGAGACAGGTAAGGTTGAACAGGGCTAACATCAGGGACTAGTCACTTAGTGATCTGCCAGATTGATTAACCAAGGTCTCTCAGTTCAAGGATTCTGTCCCTCTCAGTTTGTGTCAAGACATAATGACTGGCATGTAGACAAACAGGAGGCATTGCACAATCATCCCATATGACTTATACTGATTTTTGTGATTTCAAGTGGATAAAAAACTTTGCTTTCAATCTGTCTTTTATGCCCCTCAAACATGCAAAAGAATGGAACTAGGTGCCTGAAAATTTGGTTATCTGCAGTTATTAGACAAACTTAATTCCTCAATTTGCATAACTGTACATCTTGTCCTTCTTACTGCTTTTGAGGATTGTATGTATATATTAAACACATATCCGTCATATTATTAAAACCAGTAGCCTTATATTGTGTAAGTCTCCCTTGTACTATAAGATATTCTGCCTTGTTATTGTTGTAATTAGAGATGGGCGAATTTTTCAAAAATTCGATTAGCCAATTCGCCGAATCTTTCCTGAAAAATTTTGTTCAATCCGAATTTATTTGCTGCAAATTATGTTAGAAAACGACTATTTTCTGGCTGCTGAAAGCCTTTATAGTGGTGTAGAACACTGTGCCTTGCAGTAACACGCATAGGGAGTCTTTTTTGCTAGTCAAATAATACTGTGAGTCCATATTACATGCAGATGACAGGCGTCGCTCTTAGAATCACTGGATACTTCACTTATTTGGGCGGTCACTGGGCCAAAACTGACCAAATAACTCAAGTATCAACTCAGCCTTACAGGTAGATGTTAGCGTCAAGAACAAGCGCACTCCTTTTACACCCTTGTCAGCTTATTTCACATAGATGTCTACAGAACCTGTTCTATTAAACGCTTATATAAGTAGAGCCCCTCCGACAGAGTGGAAAGGGTGTCAGCAGTAAGTTTGTGTTGACATCACTGATTATTTTGCCCTTCCTCTGTTTTGTAAGAATAATGCCCAAAAAACGGATCCTGTCTGTTGAGCATCCGCCTTCACTTGGTCAGCATTTGGTTAGTAATCTATCAGTATTGCTAACACCAAAAAAAAAACAGGAGTGGATCCAAAACAGAGATGACACGTAAATGGAATACCAAATCATAAGTCATTTCTGATGAGACTATACAGGCCTTAAAGCTGCTACGTGGACAGGATCTGTTGTGCATCTCATTTTTTTCTTCCTTCTGACAGATCAGAAGAAGTGTCAAATAAATGATGATGTCAGCCAGGCCGAAAGCCCCAATAGTGGACCAGTTATGAAGTGGGGAGGGTGGGAACAGCAAGAGAAGTCCACAGAGTGGACCTATGACATATTGGTGAGTTGGAAGCAGCATGAGGAGACCACAGAGTGGCCCAATGACAGGGTCTGGTGGTGGAAGCAGTATGATGAGGCCATCGAGTGGCACAATGACAGAGTCTCTAGGTGGTGGCAGCAGCATCAGAATTAGGAGAAGGCCACCAAATGCCACAATGACAGAGTCTTTAGGTGGCGGCAGTATGAGGAGACCACAGAGTGGCATAACGACAGAGTCTGGAGGTGGCAGCAGCATGAGGAGACCACAAAGCAGCACAATGCCAGAGTTTAAAGGTAGTGGCAGCATGAGTAGGCCACAGAGCGGCACACTGACAGAGTCTGGAGATGGTGGCAGCATGAGTAGGCCACATAAGGGCACAATTATATAGTCTGGAGTTGGAATCAGCATACGTAGGCCACAGAGTGGCACAATGAGAGAGTGTGGAGGCGAAGGCACCAGCAGCATCAGAAGAAGGCCACTCAGGTTTAGCCACACAAGCTATCCTTCTCCATATACCTAGCGACTCAATAATAGAATAGCTACTACCATTATTTAACATAAGGTTCTTTAATTATCAAATTAGAAGTATACCTAAGGAACTGTAGTTTTAGGATGAGCAAACACTCTACCTACATGTCATACACTTGTCATCATTTATCAACATTTGTTATCACTTGTGGACCCGTTTGATCTCTTGTCCCATCTTGTCCTTTTGTGACAAAACTGCTATATGGAGTACCAATATTAAAAATAATTTAAAGTTACAAAGCGACTGCATGGACTATTATACGGTATGTCCCTAAGTCCAATAACTAATTCTCGCCTTGGATCCTGATTGCAGATGATTGGATTATGATTTGGATTTCATCTATACTGCCTGAATCAAATTGACTATTGTTTCAATAATTGTATATGTTACTCACTTTTCACATATGTATATTTCCTTGTAGATCCCTTGAAAAAGGTCTATTGAATGACCGAAAAGTTGGGAACAATAACACGATCATAAATTATGTTTCTATTCCGGATGTACTAAATAACCTACAATATGAAGAACAATATTTACTAATTAAATAAGCATTATTGAACTTTGGTGTGCCACGATTTTCTGAATCATGACACCAAATGCCACAATGACAGAGTCTTTAGGTGGCGGCAGTATGAGGAGACCACAGAGTGGCATAACGACAGAGTCTGGAGGTGGCAGCAGCATGAGGAGACCACATAGCAGCTCAATGACTGAGTTTGTAGGTGGCAGCAGCATGCAGAGACCACAAAGCAACACAATGACAGAGTTTGGAGTGGCAGCATGAGTAGGCCATAGAGCGGCACAATGACAGAGTCTGGAGGTGGTGGCAGCATGAGTAGGCCACATAAGGGCACAATTATATAGTCTGGAGTTGAAATCAGCATAAGTAGGCCACAGAGTGGCACAATGACAGATTGTGGAGGCGGAGGCACCAGCAGCATCAGAAGAAGGCCACTCAGGTTTAGCCACATGATGACAGCCACATGATGACAGGGTCTGGAGGTGTCGGCAGCAGCAGCATCAGATGGAGGCCACAGAGTGGCACAATGACAGAATGTGGAGGTGGTGGCAAGAGCAGCATCAGAAGAAGGCCACAGAGTGGCACAACGACAGAATGTGGAGGTGGCGGCAGCAGCAGCATCAGGAGGAGGCCACAGAGTGGCACAATGACAGAGTCTGGAGTTGGCAGCATGAGGAGACCACAGAGTGGCACAAAGACAGAGCCTGGAGGTGGCGGCGGCAGCAGCATCAGAAGGAGGCCACAGAGTGGCATAATAACAGAGTCTGGAGGTGGCAGCAGCATGAGTGGGCCAGAGAGTGGCACAATGACAGAGTGTAGAGGTGTCAGCCGCAGAAGCATCAGAAGGAGGCCACAGAGGGGCACAATGACAGAGTGTGGAGGTGTCGGCAGCAGCAGCATCAGAAGGAAGCCACAGAGTGGCTCAATGACAGGGTGTGGAGGTGTCGGCAGCAGCAGCATCAGAAGGAGGCCACAGAGTGGCACAATGACAGAATCTGGAGTTGGCAGCAGCATGAGTAGGCCAGAGAGTGGCACAATGACAGAGTGTAGAGGTGTCAGACGCAGCAGCATCAGAAGGAGGCCACAGAGTGGCACAATGACAGGGTGTGGAGGTGTCGGCAGCAGCAGCATCAGAAGGAGGCCACAGAGTGGCACAATGACAATGAGTCTGGAGTTGGCAGCAGCATGAGTAGGCCATAGAGTGGCACAATGACAGAGTGTGGAGGTGGCAGTGCATGAGTAGGCCAGAGAGTGGTATAATGACAGAGTGTGGAGGTGGCAGCAGCATGAGTAGGCCACAGAGTGGCACAATGACACAGTCTGGAGGTGGCAGCACCATGAGTAGGCCACAAAGTGGCATAATGACAGAGTCTGGAGGTGGCAGCAGCATGAGTAAGCCACAGAGCGGCACAATGATAGAGTCTGGAGGTGGCAGCAGCATGAGTAGGCCAGAGAGTGGCACAATAACAGAGTGTGGAGGTGGCAGTGCATAAGTAGGCCAGAGAGTGGTATAATGACAGAGTGTGGAGGTGGCAGTAGCATGTGTAGGCCAGAGAGTAGCACAATGACAGAGTCTGGAGGTGGCGGCAGCAACAGCATTAGGAGAAGGCAACCGAGTGGCACAATGACAGAGTCGTTAGGTGGCAGCAGTATGAGGAGGCTACAGAGTGGCACAATGACCAAGCCTGCATATGGCGGCAGCGTGAGGAGACCACAGAGCGGCACAATTACACAGTCTGGAGGTGGCAGCACCATGAGTAGGCCACAGAGTTGCATAATGACAGAGTGTGGAGGTGGCTTCAGCATGAGTAGGCCACAGAGTGGCAGAATGATAGAGTCTGGAGGGGGCAGCTGCATGAATTGGCCACAGAGTGGCACAATGAGGTGGCAGCAGCATGGCCGAGGTGGCAGAGCCCTGCACGTGTGGTATGCTGGAGGGGCACTGTGACTTGTCCTTGCAGTGAAGGCTCAGGACATGGTGGAGGATTAGGAGGCAGAGGCGGACATTGTTGCAGGACCAACAGCGTGACAACATGGAGGCAGAAGCGGTGTGACCTGTCCAAGTTGCTAATGTGTGGCTGTGCAGGAACTATATTCACCCAGTGGGCCGCAAAGGACATGTATTGTCCCTGACTGTAGTTAAAGCTCAACACGTTGACGCTGCCGTGCACTTTAGCAGACACCGACAGGTTCAATGACTGGACCACCTTCTGTTCTACATGTGTATGCAGGGCTGGTACTGCCTTTTTCGCAAATAAATGATGGCTTGGAGCTCTCCACCTTGGCACGGCATAAGCCATCAGTTCTCTGAAAGGTGCAGAGTCCACCACTTGGAAAGGGAGGGACTTAAGCACCAGCAACTTAGACAGGAGCACGTTCAGCTTCTGCACCGTTGGATGTGTGCACGCATACTGTTGTATCTTGGCAACCGCTTTGGTGATCGATTGATGACGGAATGACTGATGAAGAGCAGGAGCATCTGGACCAGCAGAAGATGGAAATGACAGACAGCTCCCTTCGGCTGAGGTGGTGGAGCCTTTACTGCATGGAACTGGTTGTGTGCCACTGGGTGATGTAGCGGTAGCTGTGGCAGGCTGGACCACCACACCGGAGCCACGGTTCTCCCAGGCCACTTGATGGAGATGCTGCATATGTTGATGTAGGGCCATGGTGCCACCCTGGCCACGTTTCACCTTCTTCCCACGTATTCTACATATAGCGATGCAGACCTCCTCCGGCGGCTTCGCAAGCAAAACTGCCACACCGCCGAGTTCCTTTACCCCCACCCCCCATCACTACTCACTGGCTGACTGCTAACGGCGCTGCTTCCATGAACCCGTGCACCACTCCTTTCCAGGCAGGTAGTGTGACAGGCACAGCACAATGAAGAGCCCTTTGTGCTGAGGCATTAGAAGAATTTTATATCTCTAACTTTTTTAGTTCAACCAGACTGTCTGTTACTCTGCTTTTATTCTTCTAGCTCTGTTCTAACTGCCGCCTCCACATCAGATATTCTATGTACAAAACATGTGTTTAATAAAGTATCCAAAAATGGTGGTTCAACTGTTCAATCTTGTCATTCAACATGGGTGGTGGATATATTTCTCTCTTCAGTATCTGTACTCTCACTTTAAGTTATTTAAGCACTTTATGATCTCTCTGAGAGGTATATCTGAGGTTTGCTATTGGTTTGTCTGTATGGCTGTTTGACTTTGACTGTAAGTAAACATACATACCTGGTTCAGTATACAGTTGTGATCACAATACTAACAATAGGAACATTACATAACTGTTCTAAGTACCTATTTTGGCCTCTTTGCTTCCATAAAACTCAGCTCTTAGAGGAGTTAATGTCTGTTCAGCTCCTCTCTCTGGTGAATAATTATTTCAGCAGGGGATTTCCCACACAGGCTGAGTGTGAGATTGGCTATGGTTGGCCAAGACTCCTGCTCAGTGTGAGGCTGGTAGTGATTGGTCAAGACTCTTTTGGCAGTAACAACAGTTTAACTCAATGCTTTCTGTTGTTAATTTTGCTGAACATTCATTTTACAGAATCATACAGGCATTTTATCTTTCTGCTTCTGTGAATGCAATATATAACTGTTATATGACATTATTGGCAGGTCTAGCTGTATACACATATAAGCCATATTGGCAACTTAGGACAGGTCTTAGCTGGCCAGCTACAGGTAGGCTGCTGCAAAGCGAGTGGTCTAACCCGTGTCCGTTTGGCTCTTGACCTCCCAATACTGCCACCCTGCTGACTCCCAGCCACGCTAGCGACTTGCTGGCTCTACAGCTGCCTGACAGGCAAGTTGCCACCCTCTTTTCCTGATGATGATGATGAAGCCCCTTCTTCACCCGACTCCAAAGTGCGATCGGCTTCATCATCCTCGAGTAGTGTCTGCACATTACTGATATCCTCCTCAACGGCCTCTGGGTCAGGAGCCAGACTACTCACAACACAAGCTCCCGTACTACTCTCCTCATCACTACTTGCCCGCCTAGCGGAGTAAGCGGCGGATGTCTCCTCCACATCTTGGCTGGACAGTAGCTGCTGACTGTCCTCTAGTAGCTCTTCCTCGCTGAAAAGTGAAACTGAGCAAACTGCATGTAGTACTTCTCGCGGAGAGGGAACAGAAAAGGCCAGAGGCAGGTTGAGGATAGGTGAGGGCACGGGGCCTGCTCCAGGGCCATGCCAGATAAGGATTTTGTCTGACGAACCCACCGACTTTTGGCTGGGTGTGTCTGATGTCACTTGGGATGACGTGGATGACCGAGTTAACATATCAAGAACCGCTGGGTTGATGGTAAAGACACAACCGGTAGATGACACTGGGAGCTCAGGCCTCTCGCTGCGACTACTGCTGCCACGACCCTTTTCTCTTCTGCGACCTCTGCTTGCGCCAGAAACATTCAGGCCTCTCTGTCACTCCTCTGTGCATGGCCTAGCACTTCTCTGCATGACATACTTGTAGCTGAACTAAACAAATTAAATGGAAATTAAAACACCCCTAAAAGCAACAAATATATTTTTCTTTTTGTACTGAAATACACCACTAAACGCTTTCACCATAATTAACTGTGGAAATTCACTGAGAATATAATTTTCTTGTTGTACTAAAATACGAGCCTATATGCATTCACCATAAATAACTGCAACAATGCAGTGCGTATATATTTTTCTTTTTTTATTGAAATACGCTCAATACGCTTTCAACAGAAATCACAACAACACTTTTTTACTGTAATAGGCCCCTATACCCTTTCACCAGAAATAACTGCAGAAGTGACCTGAGAATATATATTTCTTGTTGGACGGAAAAAGGCCACTATACGCTTTAACCAGAAAACAATTAAAGAGTGAAGTGCATATATATTTTTCTTGTTATACTGAAATACAACCCTATATGCTTTCACCAGAAATAGCTGCAACAGTGCAGTGCGTATATATTTTTTCTTTTATTACTGTATTACGTCCCTATACCCTTTCACCAGAAGTAACTGCACAAGTGACCCGAGAATATATATTTCGTGTTGGACGGAAAAAGGCCACTATACACTTTAACCAGAAAACAATTAAAGAGTGAAGTGCGTATATATTTTTCTTGTGGTACTGAAATACGACCCTATACGCTTTCACCAGAAATAATTTACAACAGTGCAGTGCGTATATATATTTTCCTTTTTTTACTGTAATAGGACCCTATATCCTTTCAACAGAAATAACTGCAGAAGTGACCCGAGAATATATATTTCTTGTTGGACGGAAAAAGGTCACTATACGCTTTAACAAGAAAACAATTAAAGAGTGATGTGCGTATACATTTTTCTTTTCTTCAGTGCATTTATATTTTACGTGTGTTACTGAAATACAGCACTAAACTCTTTCACCAGAAATGACTGCAAACGTGCAATGCGTTTATATTTTTCGTGTATTACTGAAATACGCCCCTATACTCTTTCACCAGAAATGACTACAAATGATTTTAGCGTAAATAACAACAAAAATGATCTGCGTATATATTTATCTTTTTTCACAGATAAATGACAGAGCTGTATTATGAGACTATCTGGATCCCCAAGTAATGTTTCCCTGCACTTGTAAATCACTTTTTTTCACAATGAGGATTTTCCTATGACTCTCCTTAGCATCTGCACACGTCTCTCCCTGCCTGTGAAATGATTCCTCTCACTATCCTTTCCCTGCATTAGTAAATCGATTCTATTTCTTTCCTTTTTTTTTTCTAACAATTAGTTTTTCTTTCACTCTCCCTAGTGCCTGCATACCCGTCTGTCCCTGAACAAAGTACGATTGTGAATGGCAGAATCTAAGCTGGCCATCGTATTTATAAGGCTGTGACATTACAGGGCTGACTGGCTGTTTATTGGCTGCATGCATGCCCTTATGGGTCATCCCACCTTCCCAGAGTTCCTTGTACCATCTCCTCACACGTGTAGCCGCAATTGTATCCGCCATGTTAGGAAGAATTATAATTCGCTACCACGAAGCCCAAGGAAATTCGCATTCATTGCAAATCAAATTTTTCCTTAAATTCTAAACCAATTCAACTTCGTCAGCTTCGATTTGCTCATCTCTAGTTGCAATGAAGGGGCTACTTGGCCTGCAACAATGTTTATGTTGATGGTATGTCAAAGGTACATCCATATCAATGCCCACACCCATGATTTCCCAGCAGAAAAGCGCCCAGAGCATCACACTAACTCAACGTGCCTTCTAACCCGTCGGCAGTCATGCTTCCATATGCAGCAAGCTGCAATTCACTATGTGTTCTTACACTTTTCTATCATACCCAGCATTGAAGGGGTATTTCCATGTGGACATTTGTGGGGGCTCTTGGACCTGTTTTGCAGAGTCATTTATAAAATGGACAAAATACTGCTGCATATTATAATATTTTTTGTAGTACAAAACCTGACTTCCTAGTAGAAACCCAATGAATCCCATTGTAGTCACTGACGTTCTTCCGGCACCATTAGTTTTAGTTATGTGCCACGTCCGGCACTTTTATTTTTGTTGTTATGGGCCTATAACAGGAAAGTAAAAGGAAAAAAAAATGTAAAGGAAATAATTATATTGGCTCCCCGTTCTCTATCAACTCGTGGTTTCTTCTACAAATGTAATACAATAAAAAATAAGTAGATATATTTCGTTTTCATCTCTTTCTGTCATAAAATCTACAACACTATATTTATCAATGTGTTTTGGCTTCACTGGTATTTTCTATTATAGATGTAATGCCCTGATGCCAGCCATTTCCATTATCCTGATAATCCAGCCTTTATTTATTGATGCATTTCCTCATGTGTTATCTCATTTCCAGGCTTCTATGTTTTATTATCAAATGCCACTTAACTGGGCCAATTGGACAAATGAACATGTAATAAGCCAAATATTTCAATTCTTCCTTACAGTCTGACTATAAACTATGTCTAAGTAGTACAGTAAAGGCTAGTTTTAGAATATAGAGAAGAGTTTCTGAGATATTTTTTTATTTATGTTGTGATGTGCATGTGCAATTATCAGGCTTAACAACAATGAAAGGTATCAAATTGGTGAAATGCAAAAAAAGTCTCATCAACACGATCTACTATGGGTTATTTACAAGAATAGGACTCACAATATGTATGATAATGTATTGCATCTATATTCAAATTGTATTAGCGCCTCTTTCAAACTTGGCCCAGTCCCTTCTGGAAACATATTGAACACATGTTCTAATGTTGTTTGAAAGTCCTAAGAGAAGCATGGCTTGATTGAAGGTTCTTCTCGGTTCTGGTGAAGTGGGTGGCCAAGGAGCTGGAACAGAATGAGAACAGCTGCTATAAACTTACTGAACTTTGTCATTTATAAATTATTTTGCATGCCATCTGGAGCAAAGATGATGCCACTGTCTATCAAAATGAATTCTTGGATATATTCGGAATACATCTCAACTCATCTCCTCAAGAAAATGTCAAGCTTTTTATATGATCCAAATATATATGTATGCGTTTGCTTTAATTCTTTATGGGATGCATTTTTATTTCCTTTGCAAATTGATCTTTTATCCAAAATCGCCTTAGAGGATTCCTTTGTAATGTACTCTGCCAGCTGGACTGAATTCTCTCCCTTCCTCTTGTTAGTAACCTTCAGGCTAAATTTTGCCAAAATGAATTGCACTGTGCTGGCCAAAAATTTCCATGATTGATTTTATCATACTGTACTACCTTGTGCACGTGCTGAGAGTTAGTCATGGAATTTAAATGCTAAATGTATTATTGTGAAAATCATTAAATATGTGATATTCAGATTTAAGGAAATTAAGAATGGTTGTTACCATAATATGTATTTGGAGGTCATGTATGGAGAGTTTAGGTTTCCACAGCAAAATTTTATGAATGGTGTAAAAATATTTGCCATTATAGCTGTTGGATCGTTATAATAGAGACTGCAATACATTAAAACATTGGCTCCAAAGGACATTTACATTATATGGTCTCTGAGCTTCTTACTAATGGTCCTACTATAAATATATGTATACCAATTATTTGTATCCTCCATGAAGCTGTGAGTGCTTTCTATTAGTGAGGCAATATTGTTGCATGCCTAATAAATTTGCCATATCTTTGCCTATCTTTGGTCCAGAAATGGAAATCTAAGTGTGCTAATTGTCATACTTTATGGCAACATCTGGGACTATTTCTAACAAATATTTGATTCTCCCACCCTCTACTTCCAAATCCTACCCATTTTTTCTCATCACATTCATAAAGTGATAATAAATAGCGATGATCGAGCACCAACGTATTCGGGTGTTCGGGTGTTAGGCCCGAACACATTGCTATATTCGTGCGCTCGACCAAGCACCAGAGTATAATGGAAGTCAATAGAAGACAACCAGTCACCCTCTGCTCTAAAGAGGGGAGGGTGCCTTTTCCATTGGAAAAGGTCAGAAAGTGAAAGAAACACCACCAAAATGGATCGGGAACAGCATGGGGACGATGTCTGGATGCATTTTGGACTCCCATGTCGCTGCTGGGAACCATGTTGTCCGAGTTGTACGCAACTTTTAAAGACTGACAAAAATACGCACAAAATGCCCCCAAAAAAGTCAATTTAACAGGATTTTTTTTTAGGAAACCTGTATATTAAATTGTATATAAAGTGCAAGGCACTCCGGAACAGCCTGTGTATCACATAAAAACGGACTAATTCACATTGTGGTACTATTGTTCAGGTAGTGGGACTCCTACACTCATAAAGCCTATGCACTAAGTGAAAGGGATGCCAAAAATTACAAGGAACCAGCACTGCAATACACCCTTTGTTACACATAAAGAAGGGCATTATACACACCCTTGAAAAATTGTCATTGATGGCCTGCTGATGACCCTCCAAAGCATTAGAAGCAAGATCCTGCTGTCTAAAACATTAGTAGCGAGGGCCTGCTGCTGAGCATTGCAAAAAATGATGGGCGAGTGCCTACTGCTTTGCTGTCCATTGAAAAAATGATGGGCGAGTGTCTTCTGCTGAGCTGACCCTGTAAAATAGTGTACATGAGGGCCTGCTGCTGAGCTGACCCTGTAAAATATTGTAGGTGAGGGCCTGCAGGTGAGCTGACCCCCTCAAATATTGTAGGTGAGGACCTGCAGGTGAGCTGAAGAGGGACATTAAGAGGGACATGAGGAGATCTTGTGCAATGATTCCCAAACTTTTCAGCATCCACAGTCAGAAGAAAATGACGGTGGGGAATGGCAATTAGTGTTTCATGAGGTGGATGATGCGGATGAGACACATTTGTCAATAAGTGAGGGTTGTTAGGTCAACAAAACAAGTCAGGAGGATGATCCGAGTGAGGAAGTAGAAGAGGGGGTGGTGGACGATGACATCACTGACCCAACCTGGGAAGGTGGCAATCGAAACGAGTAAAGCAGTACAGAGGGGGAGGGATCCACAGCTCCACAACAGGCTGGGAGAGGCTGTGGGATGGCAAAGGGGAGAAGGCGGGCCACACCAAATAGGCCCGCGTACAAATGTCCTTAACCCAGGCCTTTGAACGTAAGGGCAAATACCCAGACACCCACCCACAGGCCATAGCACTAAATGCACTCCTTAAAAAATTGCTGGCCCTGGAAATGTTGCCATTTAGGCCTGTGGACACTGAGGATTTCCTCAGCCTCATGGTGGTGGACGTCCCTCATTACTCAGTCCCCAGCCGCCACTATTTTTCTCGGTGTTCCGTCCCCGCATTACACCAGCATGTGTCCTGTGACATCACCTGTGCCCTGATCAACGCAGTTATTGGAAAGGTCCACTTAACGACTGACACACGGACAGAGGAAATATCAGCCGCATGGTAACAAGTGAGAGGCGGAACATATATAGAGCCTCCTAACTTGATAATGAGCAGCATCTGCGAAGGGGTGGAAATCTGTTATCAACACTGAAAACAAGAGAGCTCTGTCAGACGGAAGGCTCAGGAGTCTATCTATCCGAACTTCTAAGATCTCTTCCAGGGCCGGCGGTGAAAGTATCCCCCCCGGGTTTAACGGGTAACCTCCAGGCACCCAGGACCAACTTTATCATGGTGGGCTCTGTGAAAGGCCTTCAGAAGCTGACTGGCATTCACATCAGTCGCCGGGACCCAAATTCTCTCCTCCGGACCGTAACCCTTGAGTCTATCAGCAGGGCACATTTTGACTTTGTAAGATTTGCCCACTCTTATTTGCAAAAACACTCCAAATCTGTCAGATTGCGAGGGCATCTCCTGTGCACAGCTCTCTTCAGATCACCCCACAGATTTTCAATCGGATTCAGGTCTGTGCTCTGGCTGGGCCATTCCTAAACTTTAATCTTATTCAGGTGCAGCTATTCTTTTGTTGATTTGGATGTATGCTTTGGGTCATTGTCATGCTGAAAGATGAAGTTCCTCCTCATGTTCAGCATTCTAGCAGAAGCCTGGAGGTTTTGTCCCAATATTGACTGGTATTTGGAACTGTTCATAATTCCCTCTATATTAACTAAGGCCCCAGTTCCAGCTGAAGAAAGTAGTCTCCGAGGCATTGCTCCCGGTTAGCCAGAATCCTTCTCCGCACTGATGAGGGGCAACACCCCGAAACAGCTGTCTGTGGATGGATAACTGGCTTAGGTTTTCCCCGTCACATCCTTAAAGCTTGTAAAAAAAGCGGGATCTTGACATAGGGGCCAGTTAATATGGTGGATTTGGTGATCTCTGCAATGGAGACACCCCTTTGCTCGGTTTTTCCTCCTTTGAGGGTTATCTGGCTTTCATTGTGTTGTAGACCCATAACTGGGGCTCCATATTTATTTTGCATATTCCAGCTGAAGAAAAACAGCCCCAAAGCATGATGCTGTGAGTATGGTGTTCTTTTGGTGATGTGTAGTGTTGTTTTTGCGCCAAACATATCTTTTGGAATTATGGCCAGAAATTTCAACCATAACACCTTTTCCCACATGCTTTTGGGAGACTTCAGATGTGTTTTTGCAATATGTAGCCTGGCTTGGATGTTTTTCTTTGTAAAAAAAGGCTTTCGTCTTGCCACTCTACACCATAGCCCAGACATAAGAAGAATACGGGAGATTTTTTTCACATGTACCACACAGCCAGTACTTGCCAGATATTCCTGCAGATCCTTTAATGTTGCTTTAGGTCTCTTGGTAGCCTCCCAGACCATTTCTCTTCTTGTCTTTTCATTAATTTTGGAGGGACGTCCAGTTCTTGGTTGTTGTGCCATATTTTCTCCACTTGATGATGACTGTCTTCACTGTGTTCCATGGTATATCTAATGCCTTGAAAATTCTTTTGTACCCGTCTCCTGACTGATACCTTTTAACAATGACATCCCTCTGATGCTTTGGAAGCTCTCTGTGGACCATGGCTTTTGCTGTGGGATGTGACTAAAAATATTTCAGGAAAGACCAACTAGAGCAGCTGAACTTTATTTGGGGTTAATCAGAGGCACCTTAAATGATGGCAGGTGTATGCTGACTCCTATTTAACATGATTTTGAATGTGATTGCTTAATTCTGAACACAGCTACATCACCCAGTTATAAGAGGGTGTACACACTTATGCAATCACATTATTATTATTATTATTATTATTTTTTTTTTGTTTTCTTTCCTCCACCTAAAAGATTTCAGTTTGTTTTTCAATTGAGTGGCACAGTTTATAGGCCACATTAAAGGTGGAAAAAGTTCTGAAATGATTTATCTTTGTCTCATTTTTTTATAGCACAGAAACCTGACATTTTAACAAGGGTGTGTAGACTTTTTATATCCACTGTATGAAATTTATATGGGGGTCCCTCAAACACTGGAGTATCAAGGCCCCCATTTGCACTAAATAACCAAATAACCATAACATATTTTACAACCATAAACCATCATAACAAAAATAATACCAACAATAATACAACCACAAACAATAATAATAATTATAGAACAGAATGTCATTGCGGATAAATTTACAGCTGACAACGCTGGCGGTAGAGTATGTAGTTCCTTGTGCAACCCAGGAGGGGAGATGTGGGGAACACACCGCTGTTCCAACATAGACAGGACAACACTCTCCAAGGCCTGGAACAGTTTCATGACACCCCGCCAACACTATCACCCTGATGCCCGGCCTAGTGTCATAAGGCAGAAATTTTTTTGGAAGATGGTGAAGGAGTACATAGCAGACCATGTCAACGTCCTCAGTGATCCCTCTGTGCCTTACAACTATTGGATATCCAAGCTGGACACGTGGCACAAACTGCCTCTCTTCGCCTCAGAGGTACTGGCCTGCTCTGCCACCAGCCTTTTGTCAGAGCAGGTATTTAGTGTTGCTGGGGGCATAATAACTGATAAGCACATCCATCTGTCAATTGAAAATGCTGACAGATCGACTCCTATACAAATAAACAAGGTCTGGATTGCCCCTGACTTCTCTACTCCTCCTCCTCCTCCATCATATCAACATGCTTTTTAGGCTGCCCTCACACATAATGCTTTAGAGGGTCAGCTCACCTGCAGGCCCTCACATATAATGCTTTGCAGCAGGCATGCTCAACCTGCAGCCCTCCAGCTGCAAAACTACAACTCCCATCATTCCCTGACAGCCTACAGCTATCATGCTACAGAGGGGCATTGTGGGAGTTGTATTTTTACAACAGCTGGAGGACCACAGGTTGAACATCCCTGCTTTACAGGGTCAGCTCACCTATAGCCCCTCACATATAATGTTTAACAGGGTCAGCTCAACTGCAGGCCCTCGCAATTCATGTTTTTCAGGTTCATATCACCTGCAGGCCCTCACATATAATGTTTACCAGGGTCAAGTCACCTGTAGGCCCTCGCAATTCATGTTTTTGGGGTCAGCTCACCTGCAGGCCCTCACATATAATGTTTTAGAGGGTCAGCTCACCTGCAGAACCTCACATGTAATGTTTTAGAGGGTCAGCTCACCTGCAGGACCTCACATATAACGTTTTAGAGGGTCAGCTCACCTGCAGGCCCTTACATATAATGTTTTAGAGGGTCAGCTCATCCTGCAGGCCCTTACATATAATGTTTAACAGGGTCAGCTCACCTGCAGGCCCTCACATGTTTGGAAGGCTGTTGTCAGCCTGCATTTGTGGGAGGGGCTATTGCCTATATCAGCCCCCTATCTCTCTTCCGGTCATCGACACGGTCAAGCATCGCCTCCTCCCAGTCAGCTGCCACTCTTGGTACACGCGCTCCTAGGATCTCTTGCTCCTGCTCGCACCCTCCTGCTTTTCACTGATGATCCGGCTGCGCTCCATGCCCTGGGTGTAAGGGTAAGTCGGGCTTCTGGCAGCTCACTTCCGGCTCCACGGCCGGCCGACTGCACTCCACGCTGGAGCGCATCCAGTCCACTGTATCACGTGGTACGGGTCCCGGACGCTGGCAGGGACAGCGCTTCCACCCAGCTGTCTGTTGGATCCTCGCAGCGGTACCGGTTCCTGTCAATGAAAGGCAGGACCTGGAGTTCCTTGGAAGCTCCATTGCACGTGGTGTCCCATCCCCCCCTTCTGCACCACAGGGATAGGTTTGCACCAGCTGGTTTGCTAGGACGAAAATGTCACTTCATATTGACCTACTGTGGATTGAAATATCAATAATGAAATATTAATAAATATAGAAAAAAAAAAGTTTACCCCTCAGAGGGTCAAAAAATAAAAACAAAAATTTCCTGTAGAACAGACAGGAAATGGACTCACGCGGCGTCCGCATGCGTGGGCAGGGGTGAGTTGGGACCTCGAGCCTGTGCCATTCCTGATCATGGTACGCGGTTGCCTGGGGCAACCGGCATTGCCATTCCGGTAACTGGGGTTGCGGCGCTGCTTCTCCTGCCGCCTGGCCAGTGCTTAATTATGCCGTCCAGTGCCGGGCCACCACGACGGGTGCTTCTATGTCTGTCCTCCTTCTGAAGAGAGAGAGAGAGTGAAGTGGAAAAACAAACAAAAAAAAAAATCATGGAACACTCGAACCCTCCGCTCGGGATGCCATCCTGGTCCATTAATTCGGTTTCACCCCTCCCAACTGGGTGGCACCTGGAGATGATGAGCCGCGTTCATTAGGTCTGCCAGTTTCAGGTTTGGTGGCCTTGGCGGGTGGGTCCAGAAGGCCTGGGCCCGGATCCAGGCAATGCACCACTGGGGCAGCTATGCTTTCAAAACTGTGATAGGGTGTTATTTCACTGCCAGTAAATCCGCTTGTCTGTCCCTTTTCAATTCTAGACCTTTACCTTCCTCCGCTGTTTTCTTTGGCCGTTCTGTTCGGCCATCTTGGCTCCTCCCTGACACTCTCAGGCCGTTTCTTCCTCTACCAGTATCGCTCAGGTTCTTTTCTCCACGCCTTTCCTTCTACCTGGTTACACCCAGGTTGGTTCTTTCTCTACCTGGTATGCCCAGGTCTCTGTTGTCCTCCTACTCTCGGCTTCCGGGCCCTAGCTTTTCTCACTATGCTTGTCTGTCTGTCAGGCTTCACGGCCTCCACTCTTTTCCCCTCTTCCTCACGTCTTGTTTGGCTGTCCTGTTCGGACCGCGGGGCTCTTCCCTGATATGCTCAGGTCGTCTCTCTCTTACCTGGATCGCCCAGGGTCTTTCCATGCATGTCCCTCAGCTTGGCACTCCCAAGTTTTGCTGTCTGTCAAGTGGGAACCTTCCAGGCCATTGGGTTCTCCAGGCACATCCCATATTTTTCCTCTATTCACCATCCAATGGTTCGCCCAGGACGCTGTTCCTTGTTCCTGGTCCGCCCAGGACCTTCATACCTGCTTTCCTTCTCTGCACCCGGGTCTCATTGCACCACACTGTTTCCGCCGGCAGCAGGAGTTTTCACCAGCCTGCCACGGGGCACACCCTCCCTTCTGGTCTACGGGTTCTTTTGCTTTTTTTCACCAGCCTCCCAGGTCTGTCACGGCTCGGCCCCACGGGTCGCTGCTACGAACAGCCTCTGTATCGTCACATGGCTACGCGCCAGCTTTTCTCCTTTTCCTTGTACGCTCAGGCACCTTCTTGCGTCAACAGCCAGTCTGACACGCTCAGTTTTGTTTGCTTGTTCCCAGGGATGCGCCCCATCTTGGCCAGCACTCTTGGCCCATCAGGTCCGGCGCCTTTTCCTCACTTAGCACCCTCAAGTTTCGCTTGTTCTCCTTTCTTTCTTTCAGGTTCTAGCCAATTTACCAGTTCCAGTCTCCCCGGTGCTCACTGTCATCCCTCGCGACCTCAAGGGCCATTACTTCCCATTTAATCAGATTCCTCATCTATCCAGACAGGTCGATTTTCCTCCCGCTAGACTGTGCCAGTGCTCTGAACGCATCGGGTACGTCCATACCTTCATTCCTCGCACATCCTTCGGTCCTTACTCCATCACACCTCCTTTGCTTCACGTTTGTTGTCATGTGGTTCGTTTTTTCACAGGTCAAGAATGTCTCGGGCCTCCGATATAGATGGCAGCCTTTCTGTCCCAGAGACATCCGTTTCTGGCCAAGCCGGTCCACCGTCCCTACGGAGTTGGACCTTTCCAAAACGAATTGTGGAACTTAAAAGGAGGGGCATCCCGCACCCAGCCTCTGCTAGAAAAGCTGAACTTGTTAAATTACTTATGACCAGCCCTAACACTTCTGGGGATCAGCCGGGCACTTCGTCCATCCAGCTCTCGCTGGTTCAGTTGCAGTCCACCTTGAATATGCTGGTCAGCTCAGTGGCTGACGTCCAGGCTAGAGTGACGGAACTGGAATCCCGCGGCTCCGCGTTGCCCCTGCAGTCGCCCCACCAGTGGCCCCTCCACTTCCGTTTGTCTAAAGCCAGGTGCATCCAGGCCTGTTCCACAGGTGGCCCCCTCGCACTTCATAGCTGCCCAAGACGTACGCGAAAACAGGGTCATCAATTGCGGTGATGTGTCTGTAGTCCTTAAGGCCAGGGACGCCCGGCTCAACCATAAACTATCCATTCCCGAGTTTGTCCTGGCCTTCAGCCTGTTCAGGGACCTGGGTCACAAGTATGGGGGTTCAGCCTTCTATGATTATCACCGCTCTTTCTCGGCAAAAGTGGCAGCAGCCTTGGCGCAATTCCTGTATGTCACCAACTGGGCCAGTATTGACACAGAATTATTCTGCCGTCATTTTGCTGGTCTCAGGGCACCCATCTGCGTGGTGTGTCAGTCTATTTTCCATACATCCGAATTGAGCCCAAACACCGCCCACGCCGTGCAAGACAGGGACCTCCCGGTGACCTCCAGGACCCAGCAGGCCACCCCCTCCACCGATAAGCTTGGTCGCCCTATTGTCTACCTGGGAAGGAGCCAGGTGTGCAAAAACTTTGCAACAGCCCTTCACGTTTGTTCCCTGACTAACCAACATCAATGTGGACCTCCTGGCGGCTCTCCTCTGGGACCACCATGACAAGAACTTTGTGGCGTTCCTGTTGGTGGGCTCCTCGGGAGGATTCCCCACCGTGCTCGTCGCCGTGCCGCAGGCACCCTTGGAGGGCAGGAATCTCCTTTCAGCTGCCGGGGATCCTGCATCAGTAGGGGAGTTGTTACAGTCAGAGGTAGACAAAGGTTTTCTCATATGTCCCCTCCCGTTCATTCCTTTCGTTTCATGGCGTATCAACCCCATCGGCCTGGTATCTAAGAAATACTCAAATAAAAAAAGACTAATCTACAACCTGTCTATCACTCATGCTTTCGCGGTTCCTAGCCTTAATTCCCTCATTCCCTCCAAGGAGTTCTCGATGAAATACTCCTCCATAGACGAGGCCATACGATACATCCTGCTGTATGGTAGAGGTGCTTTGTTGGCAAAAGCGGATATCACGGATGCATTCAAGCTCCTTCTCATCCAACCTCAGCTGTGGCAATACTATGGCATCAAGTGGGCTGGCCGATACTACTTCGGCAACAGGCTCACTTTTGGTTAAAAAAACAGCCCCTGGTTGTTCGACCAGTTTGCCAGTGCATTACACTAGATCTTGGTCCATCATGGAGTACTTCAGACGGTCATCCATTATCTGGATGATTTCCTGATCATCGAGGCCCCACAAGACAGATCAGGCAACCTCGCCACCCATCTAGAGATACTCGCTAACCTCGAGGTCCCAGTCGCCCAGGCCAAGACTGAAGATCCCGCCACCAGGGTAACATTTCTGGTCATCGTTCTAGATTCCATCAGAATGGAAGCTTGCCTCCCAGAGGAGAAGCTCGCTCAATGCCGGGAGGTTATTGCCCACGCCGCCTCCTCCGGGCGCCTCACCAAAACCGGGCTGCAATCTCTTCTGGGCCGGCTCAACTTCGCCTCTAGAATCATGCCCCAGGGCAGGACGTTCGTATCAAGGCTTCTCCAGCTTCTTCCTTTGGCGCCAGACCAGGACAGCGTCATCCAATTGGACAGTCATGCAATGGCAGATCTGGCCATGTGGGATTTGTTCCTCTCCCGCTGGAATGGCATTTTACTTTTCATCCCACCATGGTCATCATCCTTTCCTACCATCTTCTTGGATGCCGCCGCTTCCCGTGGCTACACAGCCATTTGCAGTCCCCATTGGCTGGTTGACCAGTGGCTCACGTCTGTCCTGGCGGACTCTGAGTCAATGCGCAACTCCTCCCTGTTGGAATAATGCCCTGTCGTCGCAGCCACACAGACCTGGGGTCACCAATGGGCCAACTCGCCGGGGATGTTCATCACCGACAATCAGGCCTTAGTCGATATCATCATCAAAGGTAGGGCTAAGTCTCAAAAAATAATGTCACTCTTACGCCGGTTTGTCTGGCTTTCCCTTTCCCATAATTTCCATGTACACTGCAGCCACGTCCCGGGTCACCAAAACATTGCGGCAGACGTATTGTCCCGATTTAATTTCCCCTTTTTTTTCCAGATCATGCCCAAAGCAGATCCGTTTAGATGTCCCACCCCGGCATTCAGTTCCTTTACCATGGACTGAATACTCTTGTATCATCATCAAGGTGACTGGCACAACAGTCCCTCACCACAAACACGGCCAGGAACTATCAATCGGGCTTGAGGGCATACCAGGAATTCTGTAGGCTCCATCCGCAGGGCAATCTAAATGACATCTCGTACATCCTGACCTTCATCGACGTTGCCTGTTTCCAAGAATTTCTGCGGCTCTCGATGGCAATCCTTTTGGGCCCTTATCCAGCTTGGTCATCAAGGCAGCCATGTACCTGGGCTTCTACGGGTTCCTCACGCCAGGTAATTTCACCCGCAGCTCAGCCGGGCGCAGCGGCCTGTCAAAGGAACAGTTAGTGTGGAGCCAGGACCACTATATGCTCCGATTATTGTCCATTAAGAAAATCAGATAGGTCCCCCAGTCAAGGTGAAATTCTTCGAAACTGGCAATAATTGGTGCCCGCCGGTGCAAGTCCTTAGACAGCTTGCGCATACCATCTGTGAAGCTCCTCCTGATAGCCCACTTCTACCTCATCTAAATGGCCATCTCTCCTCCGCGCAATTCATATTTAAACACTGGCATCAGGCTTAAGCTTCAACCCGCACGTGATTTCTGGCCATTCGTTTCACTTAGGAGCAGCATCTGCAGCCTCCAAACACAGGATCCCCGTGCATTTCATCAGGAGAATGGAACGCTGGCGCTCATCCTGCTTCGCCAGGTACATTCCAAGCCTGCAGATGGAAATGGCGCTAGCTTTTCGTTCACTGGCATTGTGATTCAATAAAATCTTTGCATCAATTGTCTGGTTTCATTTTTGCCCTCTTATAGGCTGCCCTCATACCCGGCTCCAAGCACAACTCAGCCGGTTAGGTGTCAGGGCGGGCACACCTGCCCGAGTCTAACTGTTAGCCATGACCACAAGTTTGGAAGGCTGTTTTCAGCCTGCATTTGTGGGAGGGGCTATTGCCTATATCAGCTCCTTATCTCTCTTACCGATCAGGCACTTCCAGTCATCATCCCACCCTCCCATTCCCCATTTTTTTCAAATATTTCCCCAGGGCAGCCCCCCTATACTCTGCCCTCATACCCGGCACCAGGCACAACTCAGCCAGTTAGGTGTCAAGGCGGGCACACCTGCCCGCGTCTAACTGTTAGCCATGACCACAAATAATGTTTAACAGGGTCAGCTCACCTGCAGGCCCTGGAAAGTTATGTTTTTTTAGGGTCAGCTCACCTGCAGGCCCTCAAAATAATGTTTTACAGGGTCAGCTGCCCTGAAGCACTCGCAAATGATGTTTTAGAGGGTCAGCTGCCCTGAAGGCACTCGCAAATTATGTTTTAGAGGGTCAGCTGAACGGAAGGTCCTTCCAAAAATTGTTTTTGAGGGTTAGCGCACCTGGAGGCCCTCAGCTACATTCTTTTACTCAGTTTCATCGCACCCAGGGCCATGGTCTCTGCATGCACCATCAGCATTACGGCCATTTCCACGGCGCTTACTGGCCGCCTTTTTAATATTAGATGTTATATATGCCTAAAAGTATGTCACACTTACAGTAGCGTAGGATTTGTAAGTGTATGCGCCAATAAATTAATAATGGTATTTGGAATGCACACACATTACACAGGAGATGTAGCCCTGATAATGCCACCGACTAACATACACCGTCTACGGATAAAGTACAGTATATGTCAGTGATATGTATTAAACGCACACATAGTAGATTTGGCACAAATTATTTAAATTTACGCTGCAGACACTGTTTTTGGATGCAAGACAGTATATGTCACAGAAACACACAGAATATGGACACTATAGGAGGCCCAGATTATTGGAATTTGCTATACAGACAGTTTTTTTTTTGGTGTTTTACAGTATTGGTTACAGAACACCACAGAATATGACACTACATTAGCCCCAGATTGTTGGAATTTTCAATACAGACACATTTTTCGGATGCAGGACAGTATATGTCACAGAAACCCACAGAATATGGACTCTATATTAAGCCCAGCTTATTGAAATTTGCAATACAGACACATTTTTTGGATGCAGGACAGTATATGTCACAGAAAACCACAGCATATGGACACTATATTAGGCCCAGATTATTGGAATTTGCAATAAAGACATTTTTTTGTGGTGTAGTACAGTATTGGTTACATGAAACCACAGAATATGGACACTACATTAGGCCCAGATTGTTGTAATTTGCAATACAGACACATTTTTCGGATGCAGGACAGAATATGTCACATATTTGGGATGCGCACACATTACACAGGAGATGTAGCCCTGATAATGTCACCGACTAACATACACCGTCTACAGATAAAGTAAAGTATATGTCAGTGATATGTATTAAACGCACATAGAGTAGATGTGGCACAAATTATTTAAATTTGCTCTACAGACACTGTTTTTGGATGCAGGACAGTATATGTCACAGAAACCGACAGAATATTCACACTATATTAGGCCCAGACTATCAGATTTTGCTATACAGACACTTTTTTCTGGTGTAGTACAGTATTGGTTACAGAACACCACAGATTATGGACACTATATTAGGCCCAGCTTATTAGAATTTGTAATACAGACACTGTTTTCAGATGTAGTTCAGTATTTTTTACACAAAGCCCTACACTATGGACACTAGATGTGGCCCAGATTATTAAAGACACAGTCTGCGGATGATGTACAGTATATGTCATTAATAGGTATAAAATAAAAATATCTTCCTGTTGTCAAACATACACAGCAATCCTTAGAAGGACTTTCGAGTCTTTGAAAAGCTTTTGGTAGTAAAAACAGCAAATTTCTCTCCCTGCACTCTGTACCTTCTGAAGCACTGTCCCTGAGACTGCAGGAGGTAAATAGATTGCTGCTCTAAAACAGACACACAGTAGTCCTTAAAGGGACTTTTGGGTCTTGGAAAAGCATTTCCAAAATAAAAACTGTGAAATTCGCTCCCTACTTTGTCTTTCCCTTCCTACGCTCTGCTCTCCCTGTCTATGTCTGAGCCGAACAGTGAGCTAATCACTGTAATGCCAGCAGCCAGTCGAGTACTGCCATGTGCTGAGCATAGCGATGCTAGAGCCGAACAGATATTCGGCCGAGCATGCTCGCTCATCACTAATAATGAAGTTATATATTTTATTGCAATTATGGTTTTGTCACAAACCAGTGGGTGTGAACCCAGTGTGCCATGTGACCAACCTCCTCTAAGGGCGTTGTCCAAGTGAACCCCTTGTTCTTCTCAGTACCCCTCATGGTGGGGATACATTTTTCCCAAAGGGAACACTAGGTTGCTACCTCTTCAGGAGGATTGGCACACGGGATGGACCAGGGGGTACTAGTGCAAGGTACCAAAGGTACAGTTGTAGTCAACAGGCCACGTTATAACCAGGGGTGACAGTGCAGGACCAAAGGATGAGGCAGAGGCGAAGTTAAACAAGCAATGGGTCAGGGGGGAAGGCGGCACAGGTACATGTCAAGTAATCCAGGTCAGCAAGAGGAGAGTGGAGGCAAGCTGGAAAGGATCAAACAGGTGGGGGAGTCCAAAAACACAAGCATGGGTCAGGTATTCAGGAACACAAGCAAAGGTAACAGCATCCTTTGCAGGACACAAGGACTTTTGATGCGTAGGCACCTGGGAAGGGGGTTGGGCCACTAAAATAGCTGCATGATGGATGGGATTGGTCACACAGGTCACATGTGCAAAACCCTTACACCACAGGAAGTGATGCACACCAGCCATTACAGAGGTGCTACAGGAAACAGGCTACAAGGCATGCTGTGTCCAGGGCAAAAAGGAAACTGTGGAGCAGTGCATGGAGAGACACCGGCAGCAGATTACCTCTGCTACCTGCCCTGTAATGTGGCTGGATGTGGGCAATGACAGAGGCGGTCGGGATGGCAGTGGTGAGTAGGCAAACACTGGTGATCCGCAACCACTGTTACAGGTCTTTTCCAAGATTTGTAACCTGTTTTTGCCAGAAAACTAACATAAATAATTTCATAAATTGCCCTTCATTTGTATGTAATTTCAGGAGCAGGAGTTGTTAGATTAAAAATAAATCTGACAAAAAGCAGGATATTTGATTAAATGCCACTACCCAGGTGGTCACTGCCAATCTTTGTTTATTTCCCTATGAAGTGTCATACATTTTTTTTCCTAAAATGGTGGCTACATGTATTACGAACTGAAATTAAGAAGCCCAGAAACAGGATATGACCCATAATGCCATGCAGCCAGCCAATCAGCAGAAAGCCATCCCCTGTGATGTCACAGCCTTATAAAAGCCTCATCCCGCCCGGTCTCTACCACTTCAATGTGAGCTAAGCATAGGGACAGACGTTCAAAGTGCTAAGGACAATGGTTAATAAAGCTTTTAATTGTACTAATATTGGATAGAGACAGTGAAGGTACACTGTGTGGAGACTGTATGGACAGTTTTTTACACACTGCAGGGACAGTGCAGGGACAGTGAATGTTCAGTGTAATTGCCCTGTGAATCTTGTGTATCTGCTGTGCCATTCATTCTTAATCTGTTCTGTTATACATAGACTTACAGTGCATCAGACTCATTGTCAAAAGGAATAAGCAATAGCTAAAATGTTGCTGTTTCCAGTACAAGTAGCAGCAAAAGAAGAGGTGGTGGTAGCAGCAGCCGCAGAAACAGACTAGAGCTGTCACTGTAATCCAGTGGTCGTGTTTTGACCAACAATCCAGCTGGTTGCAAAGAGACAGTATGCATGCACTATGAACATGTCAGTGAACTGATGGCTTGTGCCCACCCAAGGTGGAGAGTCCAAAGCATTCATTGCTTCTGTAA
Source organism: Bufotes viridis (assembly GCA_033119425.1). Classification (NCBI taxonomy): domain Eukaryota; kingdom Metazoa; phylum Chordata; class Amphibia; order Anura; family Bufonidae; genus Bufotes; species Bufotes viridis. The sequence continues at coordinate 287,835,449 of CM065593.1, forward strand.
AAAAGCTGTACCAGCCATGCACATATACTGTATGTTGAGAAGAAGGTGACCAAGTCCTTGGGCCTGTTGGTGTCTGGTACCGTTCATGCCAGCTCTGCCATGTGGAGCTGTAACTATAGTTAAGAACAGTATATGTCCTTTAGAAACCACTGGGTAAATGTTGTTCCTGCCCAGACACACTAGCAACTTGGCCAGGTGTTGGCAATGCTGCCTGCGCATTGTAATAGCGGGATTTCAGCACCAATATCCTCCTCTGCCTCCTCATCCTTCACCTTGGCTTCTGCCTCCACTGTAGAGTAGAGTGGTACGTTAGCATACCATTTATGCAAAGCACGGCGTTGTCACGCTGTTCTTCACGTGGTCAGTCTGGGCGAACAGAGTCACACCAGTGAGGAATTGCTCAGCAACAACAATTAAGAAATTGAATCCTGGCTGTCTCCTCGCCAACTGGAGCTAGGAACCATGGTCACTGATAACGGGAAGAACTTTCTGTCTGCGCTGCATGAGGGAGGGCTGATCTATGCGCTCTGCATGGCACATGTCTTCAATATGTTTGTCACTAGGTACCTGAAGTCTTCCAACCCAACTTCAAGACGGCTTGAAAATGTGAAAGAAACTGTGCATGCACTTCAGCCACTCTTGCCATGCAAAACACGCCCTCCTTGACGTTGCAAAGGCAGATTGTAGTTCCCCTACATTGTCTCGTATAACATGTTTCCACATGTTAAAACTCCACCCTCCACCGACTATTAGCAGAGGAAACCCGTGATCCATTTCTTTTTTCTTTTTGTCAATTCTCTTTTTATTATTTTTTATAAAGCCAAAGATGTTATAGCATTAAAAACATGGTAATGTGTACATATGACAATAAATATTCCATATGTGCCCCAGAGGGTCTTGGCAGAAACAAAAACACAGTAAGGAAGACTTCTCCCAATGAAGCCCTATAACAGTAGTAATCTAATGCGCGCCAGACATAGGTGCTTCTGGAATGTGCGTTTCTGGAGTGAACATTTCTGGAATGTTTCTGGAATGCACGGGAAACAGACCTATAAGCCCTCCTCATACGTCTGACAGATAAAATAAGATTGTACGTACGGTGGAGAAGGTTAACAAAGGTGCCCAACTCTTGCGATATCTGATATGGGACTAAGAGTTAGCGGAGCTGAGCTCCTCAAGTCTGGCAACCTGCCCAACCCTGCGAATCCAGTGGGAAACCTGGGGAGCGGTCACTTGTTTCCAGTACAAAGTTTCGGGGACGGGGATTGTTGAGCTGCCAGTTGTTCAAACCAAGAGATACCTTTGTATAGGTTTCATTTATTGGGAAGATCTCTAAAGTTGGACAGTAGGTGAGCATGTATGAGGTGATTTACTCCTTTGCAGGAGGGTTTAGCTTACAAAAGAGGTAAATCAGGGAACACACCCTCCGTCAGTATGTCACCTAGTACTTGCTTGTTCAATATTCTTTGTGTAGACATCCACATCTTGGCTAATCGATTTTATAATTCCATCTGGTGCTCAACCTCATAAGAGGTTTGTCAGAATTGAGATCCCTGTGGGTTAGCTCTCGCCAAGCCAAACTTAAATTAAGCCTGTGTGAAGGAGAAAACCACCACTTCTTCTTCAATGCGAACATATAGTTTAATATGGGGATGTTTGTGCCAGTCTAAAACTCTGGAGAACTGAATTGCACCATATAGCTTTTCTATGTCGGGGAAACCAATAGTGTTGGGCATGAATATTCGAACCGCAAATTTTAATCGCGAATATTGCCACTTCAAGAATTTGCGAAGATTTAGAATATAGTGAATTTTCTAGATTTTTTTCAATCTGAATCCATGATCCCTCCCTGCTTCTTGCTTGTGGGTCAATGATAAGGCTGCAATGTCTTTGTCTGAGATTAGCAACATCCCTAGCAACCAATAGGGAAGTTGCCTACCACTTACTATATCAATGTGAACATATAGTTTAATATGGGGATGTTTGTGCCAGTCTAAAACTCTGGAGAACTGAATTGCACCATATAGCTTTTCTATGTCGGGAAAACCAATAGTGTTCGGCATGAATATTCAAACCGCAAATTTTAATCGCAAATATTGCCACTTCAAGAATTTGCGAAGCTTTAGAATATAGTGAATTTTCTAGATTTTTTTCCATCTGAATCCATGATCCCTCCCTGCTTCTTGCTTGTGGGTCAATGATAAGGCTGCAATGTCTTTGTCTGAGCTTAGCAACATCCCTAGCAACCAATATGGAAGTTGCCTACCCCTTACTATATAAGAACCTCCCCAGCAGTCATTTTCTGCAGTTTTTTGCAGTTCTAAGAGAGACAGTAGTGTCATTGCTATGCTCTGTGCTTTGCTGTGTCATTACATTAGATAGTTAGTTAGCTCATATATATATATATATATATATATATATATATATTACAGATAGTTACTGTGAGATAGTCAGTGTAGGTTAGATTGTGTAGCTGATAGTTTCTGCTGTCCATACATACATACATGCTACAGACATAGTGCTGTGATGTCACAAGTTCACAACAATACTTAGTGCTCCAATCAGTAATATGTAGTCAGACCTGCTAAAATGTGAAGTTGCACATATTGCGCCAAAATATGCGCATTATTAATTGACGATTTGCCAATTGTGAATATATTGGAGCACTCTATCTGTATATAAAGCTATTGTAATGTTCCGCCGTGCCAACCATTTTCTCCAGTCTTAGGAAATTTCTAGCAGCTTGAAAAATGTAGCAAAGGGACCCACGCCTGTATTGCGTGCGCAATAAGCACATATTACATTGGCAATTTTTGCAATCAAGAAAATAATTTGCAAATTTATGACAAATATTCACCCAAATATTTGCAAAATTTCGTGAATTCGAATATTGCCCCTGCCGATCATCACTAGAAACCAACTCCCCCTTTACATTTTGGTTGGGTCAGCGTTGCAAACTCCACCCTGCAGAGGCATGTATATTTAAAAAATAAGCTACTGATTTTAAGAAAAAATGAGCATGGCAGATGTATCGGCGAGACCTGAAGTAAGTATAAAGTTTGGGAACTATTAACATTTTCAAGAGCGTAATCCTACCCAGCCATGAGATATAGAGTATAATATTGAGCGTGAATATTGAAATAGCAAATTTTAATTGCAAATATCGCAACTTCGAGAATTTGCGAATATTTAGAATATAGTGCTATATATTCGTTATTTCGAATATTCGGCATTTTTTTCCATCTTAACACATGATTCCTCCCTGCTTCTTGCTTGTGGGCCAATGAGAAGGCAGCAATATCAAGTTCACAACAATACTTAGTGCACCAATCATTAATATGTAGTCAGACCCGCTAAAATGTGAACTTGCACGTAGTGCGAAAATCACGATCGTGAAAATTCGCAATTGCGAATACATTGGAGCACTCTTTCTGCATATAAAGCTATTGTGCTGTTCTGCCATGCCAACCATTTTCTCCACTCTCAGGATAAACTCAAAAACTTCTAGCAGCTTGAAAAATATTGCCAAAGTGACCCACGCCTGTATTTCGCATTACGAACTAGCATTATGCGATTTTTACATTGCCGTTTTTTCGCAATCAAGAGAATAATCTCGAATACGAATATTTGCGAATATGACAAATTTTCTACCACATATTGTCGAAATATCATCACTAATAGAGAATTTTCCACGACTTCACTGTTTCCCCAATTTGGTGAAACAAAACAATAGCTGATATCAGGGAGACCAGCTCCAGAATAAACTGCGGCGCCTCATTTAAGAGTCTTAACACAGCAATCCAAAGTGCAAAGCTCCCTGGGAAACAGTAATATGCCAAATAAATGTGGAGCCCCATTATTGGGTCTACAACACAATGAAAGCCAGATATCCCTCAAGGGAAGGAAAACTAAGCAAAGGGGTGTCTCCATTACAGAGATCACCAAATCCACCATATTAAGTGGCACCTATGTCAAGAGCCTGCTTTTTTACAAGCTTTAAAGATGTGACAGGGAATATCTAAGCCAGTTATCCATCCACAGACAGCTGTTTCAAGGTGTTGCCCCTCATCAGTGTGGAGTAGGATTCTGGCTAACCGGGAGCAATGCCTTGGAGACTACTCAAACAAAACAATAGCTGATCTCAGGGAGACCAGCTACAGAAAACACCTCAGAGCCTCATTTAAGAGTCTCAACACAGCAAGCCAAAGTGCAAAGCTCACTGGGAAACAGTAATATGCAAAATAAATGTGGAGCTCCAGTATTGGGTCTAGAACACAATTTGGTGAAGCAGGGGTATATGGTTTAAGTCAAACCAATTTCTCTGAGAAGAGGATAGCTGTATGCCTAAATACATGATAGACGTAGAGGACCATGTAAAAGAAGTGTTAGCCTTATCACTTGCATTTAACCTAGACGGGCATGAGATGTTTATAGCTGATAATTTGGATGTATTAAATTAATCCTAAAGTTGGAGAGGGTTTGAAAATTGTCAAATATACTAGACAATATAGGGAAGCACTTACTCGGGTTGGACGTTAAGAGGGGTAGATCATCTGCATATGCTGCCGTTAGATGATCATGACCTCCAACCCGGATGCCCTTAGTGTCAGGATGTTGTCGAATGTGTTGTATGAGGGTTTCCATAGTAAGAACGAAAAGCAGTGGGGACATAGCTTACCCCTGTTGTGTACCATTGCATATTGAGAATGTTGTTCCGTGGCCGGAATGAACGTTTCATGGAGCCCAAATCTGGCCTAAACTCTGCCCATAAATAGCCAATCTATCCTGGTCGAAAGCTTTTTCTGCATTGGTGGACAGCAAGGAAAGTAGAATTTTCTTGACCTTGGCGTACTGAATAAGGTGTACATTCAGAACCCTCAGGGCATTGTCCTTTCCCTTTACAAACCCCAGTTCTGTCTCCCCCCCATTTTACAGGGTCAGCTCACCAGCAGTCCATTGCCCGTAAAGTTTTAGAGGGTCACCAGCAGGCCCTGCTGCAAGTGTTTTTGAGGGTCACCAGCAGGCCACCAATCATAATTTTTCAAGGGTGTGTATGATGCCGTCCTTTATGTGTAATAAAGAGTGTATTGTAGTGCTGCTCCCTTGTAATTTTTGGCAGCCTTTTCAATTAGTGCATAAGCTTTATGAGTATAGGAGTCCCACTCCCTGAACAATTGCACCACAATTATGTGCTATACAGGCTGTTTCGAAGTGCCTCTTGCTTGTGATTTTTGTCAGCATTTGCACTTTATATACAATTGAATATACAGAAAAGAATGTTTCCTAACATTTTTTCCAGAAAAATTGTTTGTTTGTTTGTTTCTTCTTTGGGGGAGGGGGGTTGGTCATATTTTTGTCAGTCTGTAAAAGTGGCGTACAACTCGGACAACATGGTTCCCAGCAGCGACCTGGGAGTCCAAGATGCATCCAGACATCGTCCCCATGCTGTTCCCCATCCTATTCGTTGGTGTTTCTGTCACTTTCAGAATTTTTCCAATGGACCAGGCACCCTCCTCTCTTCAGAGCAGGGGGTACCTGGTTGTCTCCCATCGACTTCCATTATACTCGAGTGCTTGGCCGAACACACGAATATAGCTATGTGTTCGGCCCGAAAACCCGAACACCCGAATACTTTGGTGCTCGCTCATCACTAGTGAAGATTGATCTAAGCCTTATAGTAAAATACAGCTATTCTACAGCTAGCAGAAGGGATTCAAACACATGTATTTCAACTGCCACAACATGTATTAAAAGAACCTTATTTTTCTACACTACACTAGAGTCATTGGGACACATGCAGGTGTGTTCATTTTTTTGTTGTTTTGTTTTACTGAAGGATGCTGTATGTTTGTTTTGTTTTTTGTTTAGCTAGGGGTTATCTAGTAATCTCCTTGGCCTGCTTTATGATATATATATATATAATAACGAAATATCAGGCAGCACTCCCGTAAAATCCACAAAGATGTCGTGCCAGCGTCCTCCCTCAGTCACCGGGTATCAATATAGTCGTGGAAATGACGCAGCACTCCAATCATTAAGGTGCAAAAAAACGGTGGTTTATTCAGCTCCCTCACAGAGCCATTATCAAGTCAAGTCAGACAATTAATAACATCAGTGCTTTACTAGGCAACACCACACAGAAGGGAAGATGGCAAACCCTATTGGGTCAGAAGCAACCAGCAAGGCGCAAGGCAGACTGACCTCAAGCCACACAGCTCACAGACAGAAATAGCTGTATAATGAGGGCACCTGATAAGTTACACCTAGATCAGAGGATGTTAACCCCACCAGAACCAGGAGTACCAGAAGCACAGAACATGCAATCCTATTCCTAAGTGACAGTTCACACCAGCCACAGAATGCGGCAGCTAGCACGCCACAAACAACATCCAGCATACACAGGAGAACTATAGCCAGTACGAGGTTACAGGCAGCCAGCTCACACAACAACTAGTGACAGAACCGCACTGTGATACCAACATAAATGCATCCATACTCAGACCATGTTCACACACAAGGCCGCAGCCAGCACGCATCACAGAAGCAGCATACATGGGAACACCCACAGCCAGTACACAAAGTGCATGCAGCCAGCCTGCACAGTGCTGGTGACAGGAACCGCGGACATATGAACATGGAAGCCACAAACACAGGCCCCAGTTCACACACAAGGCCACAGCCAGCATGCATAGCAGAACCAGCATACATAGGAACACCCACATCCAGTACACAAAGCGCATGCAGCTAGCCTACATGGCACCAGTGACAGGAGCCACAGAGATATGGACATGGGGAGACACAAACACAAGCAACAGTTCAAACACAACACGCAGCCAGCACGCAGCCCCATGCAACCAGCATACACAGGTGTCATCCTGCAGCCAGTACGTGAGAGAGCCTGCAGCCAGCCTGAACGGCAACAGTGACAAAAATGGAACAAAGATGCAGACACAGGGAGTACACACATTCATAGGCATAGTTCATACATGACACCGCAGCCAGCACGTAACCCCAAGCAACCAGCACACACAGGAGTCAGCCTGCATCCAGTATGCAAGAGAGCATGCAGGCAGCCTACATGGGACAACTGTCACAGTGAACCCCACCGTGACACTATGCATGTTGCTGCAATGCATAGTGATGTACACCAGTATCCATTCTCCCTAAAGTTTAACTGCAGGGAGCCACAGCTTCTGCTCCCTCTGGTGTCACTATTACTGCCCATATACAGCCACACATCTTCTGCCTTGCCTGTTAGGTTCAATATTGTGCTACTACTGCTGTCGCTACTACTACCCCTACACAACTGGACTTCTCCTGCCTTCTCCATCAGGTTCTATGCTGTACTGCTACTGCTACTAAAAAAATGGAACAGGTTTGGATGCTTGTTCAGAACAAGCTACTGCTTCTTTTGATATTACCATGTGTGTATACACACTAGCAGGCTTCTGTTCCCAATAAGTGTGAAAATTATTTGAACTTTATTTTTAAAAGCATAACAAATCCAACAGGGCTGCATGTTCTTACACAGACTGTTTGTTAACACCGTAAATCATATGTTTACCCATAGCCATATATATCATTGTCATTCTGACATTATTTACTAATGTTGTCATTGTATCCAGTAGCTTGAAAGAGGAGAGCAAGAAAGAGAGATAGAGAAATTAATTTTTTTTAAAATACATATAAAAAGATAAAGACAAAAGAGGAAAAAAATTATGAGTCTTTGGAGATCTGAGAGTATCATATACCAATTTTCAGCCCAGTTGGAGCACTTTGAATTTAGGTTGAATTTTTTCATACCCAAATTGAATTTTTTTATTCAATCGTTATAATCGGAACCAAAACAAACTTCAAGAAATTAGCTGATCTCTAACTACAATAATAGTATATAAGAATGTATGAATTTGCTGAATTTGTGGTGTTACAATTGCTCATGGTAAAGAAAAAAAAAACTTTTTCTTTCTGTTAACAACACATGCAAGCCATGCACACAGGCTAGGTTTCAGTCAAATACATTGTTACCTGACCAGGGGATGTTATCCTGATAATTCTTATTTTCTACCACTAATCGGGTTTATAACATTTCTTCTGTGTTTAGAAGGAATCTTCAATGTTCACTGAACCTTTCATAAAAGTAATAAGAACATTTCCTTAGCTACCTTTTGACTTTATAAAGTATGTAGCCTGAAAGAAAATGCACACTTTGCTAATCATTGCTTTCAATGATCATATTCTAGAGGTGCTTTCAACGTGAACCACTCAAAATTGATGAGTGAGCAGTAATTATTTTCAGATCAATTAATGGACCGTTACTTTAACATTCAATGAGTCAATATAAATCTAGGAAGTGAATGTCATTGATAAGACTGCACAATAAAAAGAAATCAATTTTCATTTGTTATTTAAAATAATGAACAGGATAAAGGAATTAACTTGAAATACAAAGCAGAATCATTTCATGGAAGTTCTGTAGCTTTGTGCATTTTAAATAATTTAAAATTTAGCTGCAGAGAACTATTGGAAAAAGTAAGTGTTCTTTTTCTTGAACTCTATATATTAAAATTCTTTTAAGTAAATGCCAAGTTCACTGATACATGACATTGAGGTATTGTGCAGCTCAGCTACACTATGAAAGACATTGTGCAAATGCGGAATTTATGGTACCCTAAGTGACTCAATGGAAATTGACAGAACATCTGCTTAATTGAATCTATTCAAAGTCGTGCAGACAGCAATTCAAATGAACTAATGACCTTATTATATTTTAACCTCTCTCTGTGGTGGGGCATTACATGGCAATAGCAAATGAATCTTGAATCGTGTTAAGAGAAGCATGCCACAACATCCAAAACGAATTTACAAATCGATTTAAAGCTCAATTCAGTAAATAAGGAACATACAAAATGATTATTGAGCTGAATAAAAAATGGCAAGATGTTCTGCAAAAGAATGATTTTTGTAATTTGGTTTGTTCTGCTGACTGCGGTATACTTTAATAAGGTGAACTATACAGTTAATACATTGACCGTAGGTACATAAACCAATCAAACCAGTTGTTTGGGACAGGTCCCAGAGATACTTTTTCCTATTTTTTATGTTTCAAATTAAAAATGACAGTAAATAATATATCATGCAACATTTTAGGGTCTTATATTTATGTCGGCAAGCACAAAGAAATAGAATGCCTTTGTAACATTGCTCTCTAACATTGCCCGATGTCCACGCATTTCCTCACATACAGTAGTAGTTAGACTAAATAGACAAGGGATTTGATGTGTCACATAACTTCTGTCTTGTTCCTTATGACTGCATCTATCATGAAGCTGTTCTGGCAAATCTACCCCAAGTAATGTCTGGCCACCCAGATTTTGTTTACTTAAAACACAGTTAAAGAGAATCTGTCATGGCAGATAGACTTATCCGCCTATAAAAATCTGCTTTCCCTTAACTTGGAAGCCAGCAATGTTGATCCTGTGAATAACCTCCAGATATTCTATTCAAACTGTTTGCTTCCTCATTGTACATCTCGCTTTCCAAAGTCATAGGGAAAATATGTCATAAAGATACATCACTTTTGTGATGTGGAAAGTCTCAAACTGCACCACTGTGACTTTTTCAATTGCGTAAAAATGTTTTCTCCATCAGCCTCATCACATTCTCAAAAACGGGGTGTGGTGAGGGTGGGCAGGTGGTGGGGTCCGTTTTCTGGTGTTAAAGAAAACTGAAATCTATGCCAGCAAGGGGTAGGCATAGATTTCAGTTCAGGCACATGCACTGCCAGATGCTGTGCTTAATTTATGATAAGGCATACACCTCATCATAAATCAGGCTCAGCATCCAGCAGTGCGCCTGGTTATCATACCCCAGCATTGGCTGCCAGACTATGATAAATCTGCTCCATAGAATCTTTCTACAATATACAGGCCTCAGTTGCAGCAACGTTCTGGAGTCTAAGGGACCCCAAGATCTGTGCCTAATATGAGAAGACCAGTACTATAAATGATGCATGATAATTGCGGGACCTGTTTTAGATTTTGCATTAGGAACCTGGAGTTCCAAGCTGTATCTCTGGAGTCATCACTTGAACATAGTGACAAGAGAGCTAAAAGTTAGATCCAAAAATTACCAGAGTAGGAGGCATAGCAGTTACTATATGGCTCAGCAGCTAAGGGGTCCCATTTACTACCAGGGGTGAGGTGTTAAATAGCAAGAGCAGGGCCCCCTTACAAGTTTTGCCATGGGGCCCTATGGTTTATTATTAGGCTTCATGCACACGACCATATGGCTTTTTCAGTATTTTGCGGTCCGCAAAAAATGGATCCTCAAAAAATGCAGCTGACGTCCATGTGCATTCCGTTTTATGCGGAACGGAACAGCTGGCCCCTGATAGAACAATACTACCCTTGTCCGTTATGCGGACAATAATAGGTCATGTTTTATCTTTTTGAAAGGAACGGAAAAACGGAAATGGAAGGCATACGGAGTACTTTCCTTTTTTTTTGTGGACCCATTGAACTGAATGGTTCTGTATACAGTCCGTATACGCAATGCAAAAAACGGAACGTAAACAAAAAAAAAAAAACATTTCTGTGCAAGAAGCCTAATTCCTGAGGTAAATCTTCCAGATCACAGGATGTAGTGTTGAGTGAATCAAAGTCAAACGACTTGATTTCGATTTGAATTTCAGGAAAAATTCGATTTGTATGAAGCCAAATTTCCTAGCACTTTGTGGTAACAAATCTATTTTTCCTGAAATAGCTGTAAAAAAATCATCTATTTGCTTGTAGAGAGGCCATCGCGGTCATCTTGATTGAAGAAACTGTGCAAAATGTCGCGCGGTGACGTCCTTGTGATGGCCGAGAGTGGTGATGACATGCGTGAGATTTCACCCAGTTTCTTTAATAAATATGTCACCAACGGCCTCTCCACGAGTAAATGGATAAGGTATGTATTATTATTTTTTAACCCTGATTAACCCCTAAAAGACTTCAATTGTAATATCAGATGCCACAATCAGCGATGAATGCGACATCTGAGGGGTTCAACGATCGGTAGAGGGGCCTGGGGGAGATGTGATTGCTGTTCCCCGTCATTGCACCTGCTACATACAATGGAATGTGATTCATGATGAAGTAATTCGATTTTTGATAACTCCGCTTATCTCTAACAGGATGATTTAGTTTTGTTATCAGATATGGGAGATCAAAAGTGTAGTTACCGTGGTGTCGAGGTTGCAAGCACTTCAGTCTGAGAGGAACTAAAAGGTTTTTGCCCCATATGAGAACATCTGTACCACAAGTAAAATGTGATAGTGAAATGATACAGTTAAATATTTTTAGCTGGCGGACAGGAGCTTTAAAGTGGAAATGGCATGGATTTGATGATACCCACTGGCCTCTTTATCATTGTGGTGTTTTTTTTTTTTTATATATATCCCCTTGTTCCATAGTTGTATCCCCTAAAATAAGTTTGGGCATACTATATGCTAACAGACAACCAAGGTCCTAAGGGGCAAAAATTGTCTTCCTGCTCTGTGGGTGGTGTCTACACCTTGGCCTTAGCCCTGTCCAGTCAAAGAGGACAACATTAGAACTATGCAAAGGCACAGTATGATCTCACAAGTTGCAAATAATCTTGCAAGACCATGAAGTGGGATTGCCAGGTTCCAATATTTGGTGGCATTCAAAGCAGAGGAGCAGGAACTGGTCTTTCTACAGCCTGGTCACTTTGTACGTACTTCTGCATCACTCTAACACTGTCCTTTCTGATTGATCAACATCATACCAATGGTGTGGACATTGCCTATGGAGGAGAGAGCACTGTATACCCTCTCTGAACCTTGGCTTTCTATTGGTATATACAGTACAAAAATGTATGGGAGGCCATACAATTAAACAGGGGGATGGATATATAAAAAAATAAATAAATACAATGATCAGGGGACCCGTGGGAATCATAGCATGTAAGCAATTTTGTTTAAAAAAAAATGATTACAGGTTATCTTTAGGTTACTCATTTGAGGGAAATTGGTTCTCAATGTAAATTTTGGGTCTTGTCCAGCAGAAGTTGTCAGGAGACCAACCACTTTTTTGTTTTTGTATGATTGGACAGTACAGTCTTTACAGCTGTGTAACTGAGACTTTATTATACTTAGAGGTTGGGAATTAACAGTTTGGCTACTTAAAATACTTTGATTTTCTGTAATTTATATACCATGCTAGGACATTTCTATTGCTTTAGATAAGCAAGTGAAATGTTCCTTATCAGTTGCTTAACTTATATCAGTAATGGCTTAGATGTTACTGACGTTAAAATGTAATATTCATAGATGACCATCATAAAAGTAAAAAGTATAAAAACTTACTCAAAGGTTCCAATAACATATTTCAATCTTGTTTATCTGTGACAACTTTTGTAATAATAAATGCTAAGACATGGTCATTAATGTAGCAATTTTCACAAATCAATATAAATGCCATTACTTTGTCTACAGAAGAGTCTAAAAATTATTTAATGGGTAACAATGACAAACAAAAGGAAGGAGATAACTTTTTCTGACAAGAAAATTTGTAGAATTAAAATTGTGATCAGATTGTAGCTGTGAAAAGTAGTTAAAAATAGTGCATCTGTGCTGATGTATTTAATGCAGACAATGATGTCACACTGCCATGACTGAAATACTTGAACTAAAAGCTAAACTTTCTGAAGATATCTGCTTAAATTTTCAGTTTGGAACATATACCACAATATTATATCATAAAGAAAAGAGGAGGGGCCTCTCCCACCTCAAGATCCCTACTTACCATTTCCAACCATGTATGCTCTGCCACAACCGGACTACTGAGGCCAAGAGGAGACCGCAATACATTCTATCAATGCTGAAAAAAACTTGTGGAAAAGGGAATGCTCAAAGGCAATCATGGACATTGGAAGGCTTATATGCAAGGACGGTATGGAGGGCCCTTTTGTTTTGAACTATTTAGTATAGGGCAGCACCCATTTTGTATCTCCAAACCTACTGTATGTTCACCTGGGTTGTATCTAAGCACATTATTTGGTCCTGGATTTTTGAAAGGATCTGCAACAAAGGCTCCTATAAAAGCTTGAAGCACATATGTGAAGGAAGCCGTCCAATATTTTGAGCCTTGTTGTAAGCAGCTTCCTGTATTTTGCTGAAATAATTACAGGGCAACTATCATGTCTGAGATGGCAGGTAACAGACGTGTGGAGCAGAGGGGAGGGAAGAGGAGTACCCTTCCACTAGGGAGAGGGAGGAGTGGTGACCCCTAGCTCACCTGGCACTAGCACCTGAATTCCCTGATGTCCCTAGATGGGCTGCTAACCCGTACACCAATCACGTAGCTTGTCCCTGGCTTACCTTGAAATTAGCCCTAGGGAGTGAATAGGGTGCTGTACAAGATGTATTTTGTCAGTTTTCCTATCTTTTGTCAGACCTTTGTCTCAGTTTTTTCAGGACTCATGTCATCACATGTTCTAGAATTGAGTATCCTATTTATGTATCACAGACATCATAGCTCATGTATTAGCTCACTGACCATGACTGTATATAAAAGAACACTACCAACCATTACAATTTATTTTGTACACATCAGTATTATTATACCAGTATATAAATAATGATACCACTAGTCTTAAATGTAACAACATCATGATAACTGGGTATGGCTCTCCATGGATCTATACTCTAGGTACTTTAGCACCACAGCGCCTTAACTAAACCATAGGTTATAGTTCTTTTCTTTAGAAAGCAACACCCTTTTTAATAGGGGTAGTTTTAATATGTTTTTATTGTAATTGTTTTTTATTTTATTGTAGACACTTTATTTTATTTTCGATATAAAGTGTGGGTAGTTACCATGTACAGAATCATAGTGAGCATCATTGGTATAGGAGGGAGCTGGTTCTTCAGTCCATTGCCAAGTGATGGTTGGGCGTGGTGATGTCAGAAGCAGCTGTGAAAGTTATGCTTCTGTATGGTCTGCCCTCACCAGCATCGACCTCAGGACATGGACTGATGTCTTTTTCAGCATGGCGACCCATCACGGATAATGCGCCGCTGTATTAGATTCTTGTAATGGGACTGCCGCAGGTGATCTTCCGTAATTACAGTCATTGGATGACGCAAAGTATTTCAGGTCAGCCCCCTCCTATTATTGTTTAGTGCGTCGAGGTTTGTGGGAGCAGTCACCTATTTAGGGGTAAGTGATTTTTCATGCACTATTTCTTTAGAGGGCATGGTTGCAACAGTTTGACACATCTGGTTTGTGTGTTAGGCATTGATTTGCAGTGAGTAGCCATGTGTTTTTTTCTTATTTGTCTAGAGGTATAGGTTATACAGTCACATTATATTAGTTGATTGTTTTCCAATAGTGATGAGCGGCAGGAGCAATATTCAAATTTGCGATATTTCGCGAATATTTGGGTGAATATTCGTCATAAATTATAGATTATTTTTTTATTGCAAAAATCCCACAAGCAAGATGGCCCACAAGCAAGAAGCAGGGAGGGATGATGGGTTCAGAGGAAAATAAAAGTCTAGAATATTCAAAAACGAATACTGTATATATCACTATATTTTAAATATTAGCGATATTCGCGATAAAAATTCGCGATTCGAATATTCGTGCCCAACACTATTTTGCAATTCCAGTTAATTGTGTGTTGTTTTTGCCCTTTTGCCCAACAGCTATTTAGTGACTATTTGATTTACAGTTGTGTTCAAAATTATTCAACCCCCTAATGCTGTAAAGGGTTTTAGGGAATTTAGTGTACATTTGTAATTGTGTTCAGAATGAAATCTTACAAGGACTTTTTAAAGAACCAAATGCAACTAAAATGACATCAATTGTTTTTGTAATACAGTATTAAATGTTTTTTTTTGTTATTTCTTCTTTGACACAATTATTCAACCCCTTAAAGACTACCACTCTTAAGAACAGCAGCAATCAAGCATAATAAGCACCAATTAGGCAGATTTAAAATGACTGTGATACTCAGCTCCTTCTAGACATTTACTGGTGTGTTTACAAACATGGTAAAGTCAAGAGAATGGTCTAGGAAGACAAGAGAAGAGGTGATTTCTCTTCACAGGAAGGGCAATGGCTATAAGAAGATTGCAAAGATGTTAAACATACCAAGAGACACCATGGGAAGCATCATTCGCAAATTCAAGGCAAAGGGCACTGTTGAAACGTTACCTGGTCGTGGCAGAAAGAAGATGCTGACTTCGACTGCTGTGCGCTACCTGAAGCGCGAAGTGGAGAAAAGTCCCTGTGTGACTGCGTGAGGAACTGAAAAAAGATTTGCATCAGATGTTGGTACTGAAGTTTCAGCTCAGACAATAAGGCGCACACGGCGTTATGAAGGCCTCCATGCCAGAACTCCCAGTCGCACCCCCTTGCTGTCTCCAAAGAATAAGAAGAGTCAACTGCAGTATTGCAAAAGTCATGTGGACAAACCACAAAAGTTTTGGGATAGTGTTCTGTGGACTGATGAAACAAAATTAGAACTGTTTGGGCCCATGGATCAACGCTATGTTTGGAGGAGGAAGAACAAGGCCTATGAAGAAAAGAACACCTTGCCTACTGTGAAGCATGGCAGGGGGTCAATCATGCTTTGGGGCTGTTTTGCTTCTACAGGTACAGGGAAGCTCCAGCGTGTGCAAGGTACCATGATTTCTCTTCAGTACCAGGAGATATTGGATGAAAATGTGATGCAGTCCGTCACAAACCTGAGGCTTGGGAGATGTTGGACCTTTCAACAGGACAATGATCCCAAGCATACCTCCAAATCCACTAGAGCATGGTTGCAGATTAAAGGCTGGAACATTTTGTAATGGCCATCGCAGTCACCAGACTTAAATCCGATTGAGAACCTCTGGTGGGACTTAAAGAAAGCAGTTGCAGCGCGCAAGCCTAAGAATGTGACTGAACTGGAGGCTTTTGCCCATGAAGAATGGGCGAAGATACCCGTAGATCGCTGCAAGACACTTGTGTCAAGCTATGCTTCACGTTTAAAAGCTGTTATAACTGGAAAAGGATGTTGTACTAAGTACTAAGACTGAATGTCACTTGGGGGTTGAATAAAACTGATAATGATGTGATCACAGAAAAGACATTTGTGGTTATTTCATTATAAATGTTATGTTATATTTGTCTGACTTACAAGTGCCTCTTTGATTTAATTGTAAACAAGATGACTGAAATGATCAAAATCAATGTCAAACTGGCCAAAACACTCAATTTCAGTGGGGGTTGAATAATTTTGAACACAACTGTAAGTGTTATTGCATATACGGACATCACCTCGTATTTAGGGACTTTTGCTCCCTTTATATTTGTAACCTGTTTCCCGTGTGTTGTTTTGGAGTAATGCAATTTTTGTATTTTTAATGATATATGTTGAATAAATAATTTTTATGAGAATCTTTTTAAACACTGTATTTTCTTTTATGTTTGATTATACCAATATATGTATGAATGAAATATTTACTGTGAGATGGTGGGGCAAAGGAGACATTTGTTTGGTCAGAGTACACCAAACTCCATTCAGGAACAAATCACCCACTGTTCATTTTGGTTCATAACACAGTATGTAAAATGGAGCCATTCAGGGGCTTAAATGGGACCACTTACTTCTGAGTTAGGTCCCAAGCAAAACCCCTATAAATGCACCTTATTTGGAATCATAATAACCGGACCTATTTACAATTCTTCATTTTTGCCTTTAACTGAACAATACCTTGTTTAAAACAAGACACCAAGATGAAACTCCAAATAATCAGTTGTTTTGGGGCAAGGAACATGCGGGCATAGCAAAACATTAACTAGTTTAAGACCAGGCCATTTATCCCCTTTCCTGACCAGGGAAGAGCATAACATGCAACGTACAACAATTTTTTTTATTATTATGTCACCTTTCAGTATTGGTCATTTGGATGTATGGAATGTATGGGTTATGGTTAGTGTTGAGCGAACAGTTCGAGAATAGTTCGGGTTCGTACCGAATTTTGGGGTGTCCGGGACCCGGACCCGAACCAGGACATTTTCAAAAAAGTTTGGGTTCGGGTTCGGTGTTCGTCGATTACTTCCCGCTTTCTGAAGGGCTACACAGCAGCCAATCAGCTAGCGTTTTACTTCTTGCCCTAAGAGCCCATCATAGCCATGCCTACTAATGGCATGGCTGTGATTGGCCAAGTGCAGCATGTGACCCAGCCTCTATTTAAGCTGGAGTCACGTAGCGCCGCACGTCACACTGCTCTGATTAGTGTAGGGAGAGGACGCAGCTTCTGTCAGGGCGAGATTAGGCAGGTTAAAGTCAGCAACAGCACCTAATGAACGGATCAATTTACAGCTGAGAATCATTGAACTTCTGCTAGTTACTTGCTCGCTGGTTTTTAGGCTGCACAGAGCGTTTTCTGTCACTTATTTTCTGGGTTGATCGGCGGCCATTTTGTGACTTGTGGTGCGCCAGAAGAAGGTGCCACCAAGTCCATCAATCCATTAATACTAGTTTTTTTTTTTGCTATATCCTACATCAGGGGCTTGGCTGTGCTAATTGTCACCCCTAGAAACTCAGGAAAGAAATTTCTATATTTTATTAAGGGGTTAAATACAATTGCCCAAATACCAATCCCCTAAATCTGGTGTTCCAGCTTTGGTTAGACAAGTATAATACTGTCTGCTGTCTGGCAAAGGATAGATTATTTTCTGGGGTTAAATTCAATTGCCAAAATAGCAATACCATAAATCAGTGGTTTCAGCTGTGGCTGGCAAAATAGAATAGTGTCGAGGTACGCACACACGTACAGACGCACGTACACGATTCTTGAATAGTTGTATTATCGCGATAATAAAACTAACAGTGTAAAGTTGACTGTATTGCTCTAAGTTATATTCGTGTACGAATGTAACTTCTATTACAGCACACCAATACTAAAACTGACTAAGAGACAGCTTTAAGTTCTATTCGAACGTGATTGCAACTTTGGAACTTATAGTGGTGTACGATTTTAAAAGTTGAGTACTAAAAAGTTGGAATCGCAATGCGATTCTTATGTATTTGCTTAATCGCATTGCGATTACAACTTTGAGCTACCGATCACCATGGGAACGCCTCCTCCAGTAGAATGTACTGTCGGATGTGAGAATTAAGTTGAAATCGCAATGCGATTATTATATATCTGCTTAATCGCATTGCCGTTTCAACTTAGCATTGCTAAATAATTCCATCGATATTCGTTAACTTACTGACTCAGTAAGTTAGCGATATGGATGGAATTATTTAGCAATGCTAAGTTGAAATCACTGTGCGATTAAGCAAATATATAAGAATCGCATTGCGATTTCAACTTAATTCTCAGATCCGACAGTACATTCTACTGGAGGAGGCGTTCCCATGGTGATCGTTAGCTCAAAGTTGTAATCGCAATGCGTTTATTGCGGTATATTATCCCTCTGGGTGTCTTTTACAGCCTTTTTAGTGCCCAAAAGTTCGGGTCCCCATTGACTTCTATGGGGTTCGGGTTCGGGATGAAGTTCAGGTTGAGTTCGGATCACGAACCCGGACATTTTCCGGAAGTTCGGCCGAACCTCTCGAACCCGAACATCCAGGTGTTCGCTCATCTCTAGTTATGATTCATTTGAGCAAGGCTACAAGCTGCAGTGCAGAACTTGGTGGAGGTTTTATTATTAGATATAAGCAAATTATTTGAAAATTAGATTCGGCTGCTTCACAGAATTTTACAAAAAAAAATTAGTTTTGTGATGAATTACTTCGTCACAAAGCACATTTCTTTGTAAGTAGTGGGTGCAAGGACAAGTGTAAAATAAAAAAATAAAATCATACTTACCTCATTCATTTGATGGTTGATTATGTCACCATGCCAGCTGGTGTGGTGACATCATACGTCACTGTGCACGGAAGTTTGCATGGGATCTTCAAGCAGGATGATGGCGGCCAACTCTTCACACTCAAATGGATGAGGTATGATTTTTTTCATTTTTTAATGCCATTCCTGGTAAAATCGATTTGCTACATGAAGCACGAGGAAATTCAGGCCCTTGGTCTCCACATACACACAGTTTTAAACCATGCTTCCATAACAACCAAGCCATTTTTCTTCACTGCTTCATCCACAGCTTTAAACGGGCAGGGCGCTGTCGATGACACTGTTAAAGGAGAGGAGTGCTGTGGAGGTCACAGATCAGGGGCAGGTAGGGCGGCCATTTTGGCCACCCTCAAAAGACGGACTTAAAAACCCCGCCCTGCTCCTGCTAAGCCACGTCTCTGATTCAGTTAGGCCACGCTCCTCCCACTCCACAGCTGACGGGGATTGACAAAATTAAGGTAAAAATCAACTTCTGTCAGCTGCAGGGGTGGGAGGGAAGGTGACTTTGTCCCTGCAGCTCACGCTCAGACAGCACAGTGCTGCTGTCTGAGAGTGAGCTGCTCAAAAAGACATCCTTGTGTCCGTTTAGGCCCTGCGCTGGACGGAGGACAGGAAGTCTGAAAGCCGGAGATCAGTGTTAAGGGGCGGGGTGCTGTAGTGATCACTGTTAAGGGAGAGAGGTGTTGTAGAGGTAACATTTTAAGGGAATGGAGCTCTGTGGAGGTCACTGTTAAGGGGGCGAGATATTGTGGAAATCACTGTTAAGGAGACGGGGTACTGTGTAGATCACTAATAAAGGGGCGGCCGATGTGGAAGTCACTGTTTAAGGAAAGGGCACTGTGGATGTTACTGTTAAGGGGACAGGCCACTGTGGAGGTCACTGTTAAAGGAACGGATACTGTGGAGGTCACTGTTAAGGGAAAAGGGTACTGTGAGGTCACTGTTAAAGGGGCAGTCGCTGTGGAGGTCTCTGTTAAGGAGGAATGGAATGATGAAGGTCACAGTTAGGGGGACTATAACCTATGTTCAGTGTTAAGGGGCGGGTGCTATAGGGATCACTGTTAGGGGGTGGGCCCCTATCGAGGTCACTGTCAAGGGGGTGGGGTGCTGTGGAACTCACTGTTAAAGGGGCAGGCTGCTGTGAAGGTCAAAGCTAAGGGGGGGGCCGCTGTGGAGGTCATATTTTATTTTATGGGGGTCCAATTTAGATTCTTGCTATGGGGCCCAGTGAATTCTATGTACATCCCTGCTGATACACATGCCGGATACAGGAGCTTCATATTAAGTCTCTGTATGTATGCTACATTCATCCAAATACCACTGCTTACTGCTTACTCTATGACTATGTCAGCTTGCTTTTCTGGTATTCTATTCATGAACTATGCAGCACAGGATGGAAAATATTATAGGTGTTGCCTCGACAGGAGATTGGTGTAGTGCATTAAACTGTGGGGAGACTGAAAACAACAACAATATATTAAAATCAGTAAGCAATGCTGCATCTGTAGCCTGGGATCTCCGACAACAGACAGAAGGAGAAAGAAAAGACAAGGAAAGTCAGCACATTAAATATAAATTATAACTATTTGGACAAAAAGCAAGGGAAGTTCAAGGTTGATAGGGGATACAATCAAAGTCTTTAATAAATAGGTCCAATGTACAGGCTGTTATTTTGTAAAGGTCACAAGCACAGCTAAGGTTGCATGTCACTGTAAAGAATTTAAGATGAGGATGTATATGACCTGCAGGTGTCATTTACAATAGTAGCAGTTCAAGCAATATACAGTACTAATGTGACAATACATCAGCACATGGTGAGCTTTTTTGTACTTTGAGGTGACATTCAGAATAACAATAAGATCAATTTAGATGCTAAATACAAGTCCTACATATAAATATAGATACTGCGCATTATGTTATTTTTAGGAAATGATGGGAACATCAATAATGCTTGCTTCAATAATATTTAATTATAAAACACAAAACATTACATATTTTCTTCACATTTATACATCTCTGGTCCTAACAAGAAGCTCTTGATCAGATACAAATTACTGCAAGGTGTAGTATTCAGAAAAGTAAAATGTCAAAAGTAGGGGTAATGGAAGTGGCAGTAGAGATTTTATGCAGCAGGGAGTAGCAGCTGCAGTGGTAGCAGCAGCAGTCATAGGGTATAGAACTTGATGGAAGCCAAGAAGTCAGAGACAGTGGCATGATGGTGGCAGCAGAAGCTTTGGCAGATCTATTGATCAGTCTCAGCCAAAGGCCTATGAAAATCCTCACAAATCCATGCATAACATGTAAAAATATTCAACACAGGTATACCAACGCAATTTTTGCAGTAAAATATATTTGAACTACATGAAACTATGCAGTAACGATCTTACTAACACAGATACTGTAAAATAAAGCAATTTTTGCAGGAAATATGTTTGAACTACACAGTATATTGCAGTAATAGAATGGGTTCACTAACATGGATATTTTTGCAATATTATCTATTTGAAATACATAATACGATGCAGTAAAGAATTTTCTAATATCACATAATGTGTTTGAACTACACGGTCTGTTGTAGTAATATGTGTTTTTTGCAGTAAAAAATAAAACATGTTTATTAATACAGGTATAAAAATGTAGTTATTGTTGTATTGCTTTGGCTGTAATGACTTGTTATTTTGTGGTAATTAGTGATGTCGCGAACATAAAATTTTCCGTTTGCAAGCGGCGAACGCGTATTTCCGGAAATATTCGCGAACAGGCAAACCGCCATAGACTTCAATAGGCAGGGAAATTTTAAAACCCACAGGGACTCTTTCTGGCCACAGTAGTGATGGAAAAGTTGTTTCAAGGGAACCAACACCTGGACTGTGGTACTATGCATGCAAGGTACTGTGCCACCCGGTATGAGTGGTGGGCACTGGCAGTGAGCACACTACAGTCAGTGGAAGTGGGCCTGACACACACTGGCAGCAGGCAGGCAACTGAAATTAGATTAAAGTGTAAAAATTAAATGCCTTATTTATCGGCAAGCTACTGTGCCACACGGTATGAGTGGTGGGCACTGGCAGTGGGCACACTACAGTCAGTGGAAGTGGGCCTAACACACACTGGCAGGCAACTAACCTTAGATTGAAGGGTAAAAATTAAATGCCTTTTTTTATGCAAAGTCCTGTGCCACCCGGTATGAGTGGTGGGCACTGGCAGTGGGCACACTACAGTCAGTGGAAGTGGGCCTAACACACACTGGCAGGCAACTAACCTTAGATTGAAGGGTAAAAATTAAATGCCTTTTTTATGCAAAGTCCTGTGCCACACGGTATGAGTGGTGGGCACTGGCAGTGGGCACACTACAGTCAGTGGAAGTGGGCCTGACACACACTGGCAGGCAACTAACCTTAGATTAAAGTGTAAAAATTAAATGCCTTTTTTTATGCAAAGTCCTGGCAGTGGGCACACTACAGTCAGTGGAAGCGGGCCTTACACACGCTGACAGCAGGCAGGCAACTGACATTAGATTAAAGTGTAAACATTAAATGCCTTTTTTTTATGCAAAGTCCTGTGCCACACGGTATGAGTGGTGGGCACTGGCAGTGGGCACACTACAGTCAGTGGAAGTGGGCCTGACACACACTGGCAGGCAACTAACCTTAGACTAAAGGGTAAAACTTAAATGCCTTTTTATGATGCAAAGTCCTGTGCCACACAGTATGAGTCGTGGGCACACTACAGTCTGTGGGCCTGCAGCTCCTCCAACACGGGCAGGCCAGGCAACTGCAATATATATATGGAGAAAAATAAATAAAAGAAGACTAATGTAGCAGCCCTAAAAAGATGAGTCTGTGGACACAGAACACTGGCCTAGCTAACGATTTCCCTATGAATTCAGAATCATCAGCGCAGCAGCAACTGCAGTCTCCCTGCTCTCACTAACATGCAGCTTCAGACTGAATCTAAAATGGCTGCCTTTTTTATAGGAGGTGGTAAGGTATGGGAGGGAGGGTTCTGATTGGCTGGAATGTGTCTGCTGACTGTGAGGCACAGGGTCAAAGTTTGCTCAATGATGATGTATAGGTGGCGGACCAATCATCCCTTTTGAAAACAAAAAGGATGTAGAGAGGGCACTCCTATATCTATGAGTCGGCGCTCCAATATCTGAAAAATCAAAGCCACCTCCTTAAATTAAAATAATTGAAATATTTAATATATATACCATAAAATTCAATTCACAACCAAGGGCATATGCGGATCCACTGTACATAAATAAATAAATGAGTGTATAAATAGTTGGTTAAACAGCTGCTGTTAAAGAGTATATGAAAAATATATAAAAAATAAAAATAAAAAATAAAAAATGTGAAAAGATAAAAATAAGATAAATATCTTAGGAAAAAATGAATAGAAAAATGAATAAAAAATCCTCTTTGTGAGGTTGGAAACCTGTTCAAAAGGTTAGAAATGTTATTTTTCGAAGTTCATAGGTATATGTGTAGTTCAAAAGGCCTGATAACGATATTAAGAAGTATGTTTCATTCATAAAATCCAGGGAAGTGCTTCCACATTAGTAACAATGTTTTTTAGAATGTATAGTCCTGTCACGGTTATACAATGTTGCCAAGACGTAAGTCTGATCACTTGATGTATATGCCGGGAGGGCCCTATGATAGATCTGAATGGCTCACTGCCCGTATAGTCCTTATCTGTTTCTGCAGTAGGATGTCGGGTACTTGTCACTTAAATTGGCGGTGTATAAGGTGATGTATTTAAAAATGAGGACAAGGTAATAAAGTTTTTGAAACAGTGATTCAATGTTCTGGGTTACGTTACCCTTCCATTGACAGTGGTAAGCCGGCTGTGTGCTCCGTCTCAGCCGCGATCTGTATCCCGCGCGCGGGCTGATTACTTACAGAGCCCTGTGGCGCGTGTCTCGATGAGGATGTTCTCAGCGTTCGCCGTGGCGTCCCACGTGCAAACTGGTTGTAGTCTCCGAGCGCTCGAATATAGGACCAGAATTGTGGCTATTTCGATCCGGATCCTTAATGGGTATGTGGTGCCTGTTATGCTGATGTGCTCCCAAACGCGTTTCGGGACTATACTGTCCCTTCTTCCACTCATTTATACACTCATTTATTTATTTATGTACAGTGGATCCGCATATGCCCTTGGTTGTGAATTGAATTTTATGGTATATATATTAAATATTTCAATTATTTTAATTTAAGGAGGCGGCTTTGATTTTTCATATATTGGAGCGCCGACTCATAGATATAGGAGTGCCCTCTCTACATCCTTTTTGTTTTCACTCGACTCATTTGGACAGGGGTGTTGTCCCTAGAGAGTGAGCACCCATTCCATAATCCTCAAAAGCCGGTTACCTTTATTATCTGAATTCCCAATCATCCCTTTTGTTCGCCCTCCGCGGCGAACGCGAATAAGCTATGTTCGCCGGGAACTGTTCGTCGGCGAAAAGTTCGGGACATCTCTAGTGTTAATATGCAACATGTTTAATATCACAGGTATAAAAATGATATCTTGCAGTAATCTGCAGCGCCTTTAATAACAGGGAAATAAAAATGGTGTTATTACAGTATTGCTTATGCTGTAACTGTCTATTATCTTGCAGTAAAATGCAGCACGTTTAATAACATGGGTATAAAAATGGCCTTATTGTATAACTGCTTTTGCTGCAACTACCTGTTATCTTGTAATAATATGCAACACATTAATAACACAGGCAAAAAAATAGCATCATTACAGTATTGCTTTTGCTGCAACTACCCATTATCTTGCTTTAATTATCAACGTGATTAATAATATCGGTATGAAACTGGTATTATTGCACTATTGCATTTTCTGCAACTACTTATCATCCTGCAATAATATGCAATGTATTTAAAAGCACAGGTATAAAAATTGCATTATTGCCTTATTGCTTTTGCTGTAACTACTGTGGGGAGTCGCTCTGGTAGATAGCGGTGCGGGTGCAGTACCGAGGCAAAACAAGGAGTCCAGAATTGTGCAACAAACAGTGTTTTATTCACACTGACACAAAAATAAACAGAAACAGTCTCTTGGTGGTAATTCACACAGGCCAGACACAAGGAGGCAAAGCAAAACAGGCCAACACAGGTTCAGTCACCTGGGAGGTGTAGGTGCAGGTTCGCACCACGCTGTCGGCCCCGCCGCAGGAGAATCCAGCTTCAGGTAGCCAGGCACAAAACACCTCCTTGCTGAGCTCTTTCCTCCAGGACAGAGAACTCCTCAGCCCTGTTAGCAGCTCCAGGATAATCACCTCCCCAGCTGCTAAGGAGGCTGCCTTTTAAAGGGGCCGGATAAAGTCCGGCCTGGACCGTGGGGAGTAGGCACCCACCCTACACTTTACCTACTCCCAGTAAGAGCCGGCCCGGATTAGCTTTGCAGCCAAACTAAGTCACAGAGTCTAGCAGCACTAGCTGCTGCAGACAAAAAACCCGGCTCTCACCTCACCGAGGCCAGCAACCTCGGTGACACGTACCTGCCATCGCATATGATACCTTGCACCCTCTTACACTACCCATTATCTTGCAGTAATATGCAACACGTTTAATAACACAGGTATAAAATGGGGTTAATCCAGTAATGTTTGATAGTATGGTATAAAGTGGCATTCATTACATTACTGCTTTTTCTGCAGGAACTCTTTATCTTGGAATAATATGCAATGCGCTTAAGAGCACGAGTATAAAATTGGCAATATTGACTTATTGCTTTTGCTGTAACTGTTATCTTGCAGTAATATGCACCATGATTGATAACACGGGTATAAAAATGGCCTTATTGTATAATAGCTTTTTCTGTAAATACACATTATCCTGCAGTAGTATGCAATGTGTTTAATAAAACGGATATAAAAAAGGCTTTATTGCATGATTTATTTTTGCTGGAACTACCTTATATCTTGTAGTAATATGGAACATGTTTAATAACACAGGTAAAGGAATTCAAGAGGGGCCTGGATGTATTTCTGGAGCGTAATAATATTTCAGGCTATAGCTACTAAAGATGGGTCGTTGATCCAGGGAGTTATTCTGACTGCCTGATTGGAGTCGGGAAGGAATTTTTTCCCTTTAAGTGGGGAAAATTGGCTCTACCTCACAGGGGTTTTTTGCCTTCCTCTGGATCAACTTGCAGGAAACAGGTCGAACTGGATGGACAAATGTCTTTTTTCGGCCTTATATACTATGTTACTATGTTACTATGTTACTAGGTATAAAAATGGCCTTATTGCATGATTGCTTTTGCTATAACTACTTGTTATCTTGCATTAAGATGCAACACTTTTAATAAGGCCTCATGCACACGACCGTTATTTGATTCCGTGTCCGTTGCTCCGTTTTTCGTGATTTTCTGCGGACCCATTGGTTTTCAATGGGTCCATGGAAACCTCGACAAATGCACCGTTTGTCCTCCGCATCCGTGGTCCGTGATTCCAGTCCGTCAAAAAAATATAACCTGTCCTATTCTTGTCCGTGAAAAACGGTTCACGGACCCATTCAAGTCAATGGGTCAGTGAAAAATGCAGATGGCCATCCGTGTGTCATCCGCGTTCCGTGTCCGTTTTTTTTGCGGATCCCTTGGCAGGCACTTGGGAAACATTGTCAGCCTGTCTTTTGGTAAAATCTTTTGGGTCATGTCCGCTAAAAAAAACGGAAGACACACGGAAACACAACGGAAGGCAAAAACGGACACGGATCACTGAACAACGGAACCCCTTTTTGCGGACAGCATAAAAAAACGGTCGTGTGCATGAGGCCTAAAGTGTATAAATGGTGTGATTCCAGTATTGCTTTTGCTGCAACTGCCCATTACCTTGCAGTAATTTGCAATGTGTTTGATAACATAGGAATGAAAATGGAATTATTGCACTATTGCTTTTGCTGCCACTACTTGTTAACATACAATAATATTAATTGTGTTTATTAAGATGGGTATTAAAATGACATTATGGCACTATTGCTTTTCCTGCAACTACTCATTATCTTTCAGTAATATGCAATGCATTTAATAACATGGCTATAAAAATTGCATTGGTGCAGTATTGTTTTTGCTGTAACTACCTGTTATCTTGCAAAAATACACAACATGTTTAATAACACTGGCATAAAAATGTCATTATTCCAGTATTACTTTGATGCAACTACCCATTATCTTGCGGTAATTTGCAATCTGTTTAATAACATGGGTATAAAAATGTCATTATTGCACTTTTGCTTTTTCTGTAACTACTCGTTATTGTGCAATAATATGCAATGTGTTTACGAACACGAGTGTAAAAATGGGGTTATTGCAGTATTGCTTTTGCTGTAACTACCTGTTATTTTGCAGTAATATGCAGCACATTAAGTAACACGGGTAGAATTCCCTGAAATGCCTTACAAATGGTAAATTTAAAATGCCCAATTGCTCAGTGTTTGGAGCAAAATTTATGAAGTAGGGGGTTCTGGGCTGGCAATAATCCTATGAATTTTTTTTTTTTAAGTTGGCTGTTTGTTCATAGACAGAAAAAATTGTTCTTTAAAATGATTTTGTAATGCAGAACTAGCTGCTAGAAACTGTATTAAACACACAACTCTAAATGACTAGTCCCTCACTCTGTCAGTCTACATTCTTTCCATGATCAAAGTCCTTAACATATGCCCAATTATCTTCTTATTCTCTTCCTATACTTTCATTATAGAGTCCCTTTCACACTACACTAATGTCTTGTGTCTGCAATAGCTTTTTGTCAGGCACTGCCACAAGACTTCCTTCCGGGTCACAAGCTGAACACAGAACAGCAATTCAGCAATTCTTCTTTCTCTGCCTACTGCTCCCTGATTGGTTGATCAGGCTGTCTTTCAGCCTCTAAGCTAATCAGGGGATGCCCCCCCCCAACTTCCTCCCAATGTCATGTGATCCTTCATCTTATTTCTCCCTCATGTCTTTCACTGCAATACTCACAGTAAAATGTCACTGGGTGCTGTTTTTATGCAATTTGTTTGGAAACGAATCACTTAAATCTGGCTCAAATAATAGCTCCACACCAATGACTGCATTGGTTTTATCTTAACCCCTTCCCGACAAACGCTGTACAGTGAACCTTTTTAGCCAGTCACCTGTACCATTGGTAGGAATCTAGGAAAACTTACCAAGGTAACCGTGGCACATGGGTAATTCTGCTTACTGAATTACAGGAATTATCTTGTAATTCTATTTGAAATATTGGTCACATTTTATTCTGCAAGTATAAGGCTAGTTTCACACTAGCTGCAGCCTTCTCTGGCAGGCTGTTCCAGTTGGTGAACAGCATGCTGGATCCGTGCTGCCGCTAGTGCATGCATGCAGCTGGAGGTCCGCTCGTAGTTTTATTCCAGGCCGCCTCTCGGCATGTTTGCCATGCTGCCGCCGGAACTCCGGCCCACCCCCATTGCAGTCAATGGGGCCGACCTCTGGAGGCATGCATGCACTAGCGGCAGCACGGATCCGGCAGCCTGTTCAACTGCCGGAACAGCCTGCCAGAGAAGGGTGCCGCTAGTGTAAAACTAGCCTAAGTTTTAGTTTTGTATTGTTTGGGCAACTTGAACAATGTCACTTAAAGGCTATGTTGAGTGACCAACATAGAACAAGCATAGGGAATCCAAGGCCCCTTTCACACGATCGAGTTTTACTGCGCGGGTGCAATGCGTGACATGACCAATTCATTTCAATGGGTCTGTGTACATGAGCGTTTTTTTTTCACTAATCAGTTCTGCGTTGTGTAAAAAATGCAGCATGTTCTATATTCTGAGTTTTTCACTGCAGCCCTTCAAGTGAATGGGGCTTCAGTGAAAAACACATTGCATCCGGAAGCAAGTGCGGATGCAATGCATTATTCACTGATGGTTTCTAGCAGATATTGTTTGTAAACCTTAATTTTTTATCACGCGCGTGAATAGCACATTGCACCACGCGAAAAAACGGAACAACTGAACGCAGTAGCAGACAAAACTGACTGAACTTGCTTGCAAAATGGTGCGAGTTTCACTGAACGCATCCGGAAAACCTACGGACCTAGTCCATCATGCTCTAGTGAAAGGGTGTCTAAGGGCCTACATGTGCAGAATGTTCAGTACATGCTCTTTGGGCCAATTTAACAAATAAGTGCAAACATATTTGTCTCTGATAAGATGTTAGCTGATATGTAGGTTGCTCTTATGTTAAGAGAAATAAATAGGAGGATGAAGTTATTTGTACTGTGAAAATGACAGCCAAGGGTTTATTATGACCCACAGAAAAGGATCACAAAGGTAAATCATATCATTATTGGCAGTTTATGTGAAGTCTGTAATTTGAGGGCACTTACAATAGGGGAATGTGGACGTAAATATTAGTGCAGGCATTGAAACATATCATTTGCATTTGCACTGGTGTATATTAGTGTTGAGCGGGAATATTCGAATAGCGAATATTTTTTACGAATATTTACGCTAATTCGTAAATATTTAGAATATAGTGCTATATATTCGTTAAAACTAATATTCGTTTCTTTTTTTTCTTTTTCTTTTTTTCCTTTTTTTTTCAATTCAGAACCCAAGAATAAGATACCGTTAACGAAGATAGAGAATATAGCGCTATGTTCTCTATTTTCGTTAATTCTAGCAAGTCAACAACCTATAGGAAAGTCATAGTCCGTTCAAAGTATCATTCGCAGTATGCGAATATTACATTATGAAATATTCGAGTACTGCGAATGAAACTTTGAATGAGGTGTAACTTTCCTATTAGTTGGCTTGCTAGAATTAACGAAGATAGAGAATATAGCGCTATATTCGTATTCGTTATCTTTGCTAATTCTAGCAGTACAAGTAAACTTGCCTATACACAGCTCTAAGTTGGATGCACAATGCGAGAATATTAAGTAATATTAGACGCATTGAGCATCTAACTTAGAGCAGGGTATATGCAATTGACTTTACTATTGTTTGGCTGGATATAATAAACGAATATGACTAATACGCATATAGGGCTATATTCTCTATATTCACTAATTCGAACAAGCCAATAGGAAAGTTGCCTATAGACAGCTCTAAGTTGGATGTGCAATGCGAAAATAGTACTTTAGCTATTTTTTTGCAATAAATCAAATACTGAGTCATTATTCTATTTATTTAAAAAAATTGTAAAGCAATATTTTCGCATTGCGCATCCAATTTAGAGCTATAGGCAACTTTCCTATTGGCTTCCAAGAATTAGCGAAGATAAAGAATATAGCGCTATGTTCTCTATATTTGCTAATTCGAGCAAGCCAACCAATAGTAAAGTTGCCTTTATACCCCTTTTCAAGTTCAGTTCACAAAACGCGAATAATTAACCTGCTCTGGACCGCCGCACGCAGGATCGCATGATTTCGGCGGCCTAGTTACTCCTTGTTGACGCGCGGGCACGTCATCTCGCAAGAGGCGAGATTTCGCGATCTGTGCACCTGAACAGGCGCACAGAAGATCGGGGCAGGCTCAGAAGAAGTTCGTCACCAGCCTGCCAGCCAATGATCTGCGCTGGCAGGCTGGTGTCTTTCAAAATAACGAATCACAAGCCATATAATGCATTATATTTATAAATATAATTCATTAAATGGCTTCTGTGCTCTGTGCTGGGTCCTTTTCATCGGTTGGACCCAGCACAGAGCACATGTCACAGTGAGTACACCAATCACCACATATTTAGCCCCAGATTACCCCCCATCACCCCAATTAACCCCTTGATCACCCCATATCAATCAACTGTCAATCACTAGTGAAAGGAAAAAAAGTGATTAGTGTAAACTGTCACTTTTTTTTCCACCAGTATTGACTGCTAGGTTTAGGTTTGTTTAGGCCCCTTTAGTTAGCTTCCGTTAGCGCCCAGTCCACCGCACCGCAGTCACTGATTCGCTGATTAGCATAGCGCTAATCAGCATTTGTACTTTTATAGTATCTGTAAGTGATCAGAACTGATCACTGTCAGATCTATAATAGTATTAGTGTCACCTTAGTTCGCCCCCTACCCAAAACGCAGTGTTTGCCCGATCAGGCCTGATCGCTCGCCCACACGTGCGTTCACCCACGCCCGCCCCGCCGCAGTGACAACATTTATTTTTTTTTTTATCACTGTACAATCACTTCACCAGCACTGCGGCGATAAAAAAAATCAGTTTTGATCTTTTTTATCAATCGCAGTGGCTCCCTGTACTTCGCTAGGCTCCCATTTGTAAGACAGGCTTGCTTTTTTTCTTGGGTAGTCTCAGGGAATACCCCCTAAATTTAGTTTTCCAAATGTCAAATAAGGGGTATTCTTTTGAAGAGGCCTACAGGATTCTGACCCAGTCGGATGAGGAAGGGGAACCCTCATCTGACTAATCTAGCGGGTCAGAATATGAACCTGTAGAAAGCAGTGGCAGTCTGACCCAATAGTTCAGACGAGGAGGTTGAGGTCCCTGATACCACCAGGCGTACCCGGCCCATGTCGCCAGACCACAGGTTGCGCAGGATCCGTTTCAAGGGCAGCAGAGTGGGGCTGGCGCTGTCGGATTATGTGGTGAGGCATACACCAGCAGCGCAGCCCATCCTGGACCTACTACCAGCACTTCCGTAGAACATGGTGAAGTGGCGAGCACCAGATGGGCAGTTGAAGCTGGTACGGTGGCACGTCCAATAGTTCCCCCGTCGCAGCCACCGTGCAGACAGGCCCGTAGAGCCCCTAGAATCCCTGAGGTGCTGGCAAACCCTGATTGGCAGCCCCCATCTTCAGCCGCACCAGTAGTTCCCCCTTTCACCGCCCAGTCAGGAGTTCGGGTGGAGACAGCTCAGATCGGATCGTCACTGGGGTTTTTTGAGCTGTTCTTCACTGCGGAGCTCTTTGACCTAGTCGTGGCAGAAACAAACCTTTATGCCACTCAATTTATAACCGCCAACCCGGGAAGCTTCTATGCCCAGCCTTTCCGGTGGAAACCAGTCCAAGTTTCCGAATTTAAAACTTTTCTGGGCCTTCTCCTCAACATGGGCCTAACAAAAAAGCATGTATTGCGGTCATATTGGTCCACAAACCCAATTCATCACATGCCCATGTACTCTGCTGCCATGTCCAGGACACGATTTGAGACCATCCTGCATTTCCTGCACTTTAGTGACAACACCATCTCTCGTCCCAGAGGCCACCCAGCTTTTGACCAGCTCCACAAAATTCGGCCCCTCATAGACCACTTCAACACCAAATTTGCAGATTTGTATACCCCTGCACAAAACATCTGCATAGACGAGTCTCTGATACATTTTACTGGGCGCCTTGGCTTCAAACAATACATCCCAAGCAAGTGCGCCCACTATGGGGTCAAATTGTATAAGCTCTGTGAAAGGGCCACAGGCTATACCCACAAATTTCGTGTCTATGAGGGTAAAGATCAGACCCTGGAGCCGGTCGGTTGCCCTGACTACCTGGGGAGCAGTGAGAAGACAGTCTGGGACTTGGTGTCACCCTTATTCGGCAAGGGGTACCATCTTTATGTGGACAAGTTCTAAACAAGTGTGCCCCTCTTCAGGCATTTGTTCCTAGAACAGATTGGCTGCTGTGGCACCGCGCGACCTAGTCACCGGGGCTTCCCCCAACAGCTCTTTACCACCCGTATTGCAAGGGGGGAGAGGGATGCCTTGTGTAACGAAGAACTGCTCGCGGTGAAATGGAGAGACAAGCGTGACGTTTACATGCTCTCCTCCATTCACGCAGACACGACAGTCCAAATTGAACGGGTAAACAGTGTCATTGAAAAGCCTCTCTCGGTCCACGACTAAAATTTGCTCATGGGAGGGGTGGACTTCAATGACCAGATGTTGGCCCCATATTTGCTTTCCCGAAAGACCAGACGCTGGTATAAGAAGGTGCCTGTATATTTGATTCAATTGGCTATGTACAATAGTTTTGTTCTCTACAGTAAGGCTGGGAGTACAGGATCCTTCCTCAAATTTCAGGAAGAGATCATCGAGAATCTCCTGTATCCAGGAGGTTCTGTGCCCCCAAACCCCAGTGTAGTGAGCCGTCTACACGAGCGACACTTCTCCAGTGTTGTTGCTGGTACCTCAACCCAACCGCCACCCCGAAAAAGATGTCGTGTCTGTAGCAGGAGTGGAATAAGGCGCGACACACGCTATTTCTGTTCTGACTGTCCTGACCACCCTGCCCTATGCCTAGGGGAGTGTTTCCGGAAGTACCACACTCGATACACTTAGGGACGTAGGGACCGCAGGACACAGGTAGTTTTTACAATCAGGATCTAGGGTCTCTCAGGATACTAGGTTTTGAGAGACCCTAACACACAGGGGTGCTAGTGTGCTACTGCAGATATGTGAAACGGTAGAAACCTCTCCTTTCACTTGGGATAAAGTGCATAATGCACCATCTCTATGCGATTTACACTTTACACATTGTCCTATGGGAGAGGAGAGGTTTCTGCAAGGAAAATAAAGAGTGAAAAAAAAAATTAAACAGGTAGCAAGAAAAAGAAATCTTGAGTCAGTTTAGGTTTTAAAAGTTTTATGATGTTCAAGTTTATAAAGTTTGTAACTAGTGTTGAGCGAACAGTTCGAGCATAGTTCGGGTTTAAGAGGATTATAGACGGCTCTACTAGTGCACCAAAAGTTGGGCGAGGTACTGAATACTGCTAAGAGCTGACTCACCCAGTCAGTTTTGGAAATCACTGAATATGGAAAAAAGATAGCAGGCACTCTCTTATCTGGGGACAATATTATTTTTATTAGTATAAAATTAATATTAAAATATAGTGATAGTAGGTGGGTGGGTGAGAGTTGATAATAGATGGTTGGATAAATGTGTAAAAAGTGGGAAAAAAGGTGGTGTTCAAAAATGGGGAGGTGTAGAAGTAGTCTTTTAGTGTTTAGAAAAAAAGTCGTATGTTAAAAATAGTCCGTATTTGAAGTTCCTCAGTGGGATAAGATAAGGGGTTAAAACATATAAATATAAAAATAAAAAGTTGTTTCTTTTCTTGTAAACTATTTGCTTAAATCCTGTTGGAATAAGTCTATTGGTTGTTCAGTCTATACTTTTTGCAGGGTAAAAATCAACTCCGTAGCATAGTATGTAATATGGGAGAATTGGTGGTACTCATCAGCCTAAGTGCGGCGTCCCACACTATCTCAGGCTGTGAGTACACTTACCCTTGTCTTCTCACGTCCTGTGGGTCCGGTTTCTGGTCAGCCGAGGTTGCGGTCCAAGTGAGTCGGGAACGGCGTTCCTCGTGGTGGAAGCTGGCGCGCTCTGCTGTGGACGTCACTCGGTCACGTGATCGGAGTAGGTTCTGTAGCGCTGGGCGAAAAAATTGCTTTTTCGGTGGGGCGCTTCTGTGTCGGATGTAATGTTCTAAAGGACGGTATAGATGGTACAGGATGCAATCCTCCACTGGCTCAAACGCGTTTCGGGACCAATTGTCCCTTCATCAGTAAGCGGGGGATTGCTGGGCTCCATGTAGTTTTATATTGTGTGTTTCAATTGGGTCTTTCACTATTCAATTGATTATTCAAATTGATTTAATTATGCAAATGTTGTTCTGATGTTGAAATCTTGAGTTAGTTTAGGTTTTAAAAGTTTTATGATGTTCAAGTTTATAAAGTTTGTAACTAGTGTTGAGCGAACAGTTCGAGCATAGTTCAGGTTTGTACGGAATTTTGGGGTGTTCGGGACACGGACTTGGACCCGAATATTTTCAAAAAAGTTTGGGTTCGGGTTCGTTGTTCGGCGATTTCTTCCCGCTTTCTGAAGGGCTGCACAGCAGGCAATGAGCTAGCGTTTTACTTCTTGCCCTAAGAGCCCATCACAGCCATGCCTACTAATGGCATGGCTGTGATTGGCCAAGTGCAGCATGTGACCCAGCCTCTATTTAAGCAGGAGTCACGTAGTGCCGCACGTCACACTGCTCTGATTAGTGTAGGGAGAATATAGGAGATATCCAGGGTGATTTTATTGTGAAGTGTCTACGCTACTGTTTGGAACATAATTATTTCTGGTTTAATGGGTCCCATTACGTCCAAAACGTTGGGGCGGCGATGGGGGCGAAATTCGCCCCCAGTTTCGCGAATATCTTTATGGGGGCCTGGGAGGAGGAAGTCATATCCCCAAAACTAGATGTCGTCACCTCCAGAGGGAAATTAACCCTCTGGAGGAGATATATCGACGACTGTTTGCTGATATGGGAGGGTGAAAGAGATGGTCTCGAACACTTCATTGAATGTCTGAATATAAACGAGTGGAATTTACGGTTCACTGGGGAAATTAGTGATACATGTATAAACTTTCTGGATTTGTGTATTAAAATTGAAGAAGGTCAGTTCAGAACCTGTACATATTTTAAAAAGACAGATGTTAATTCTTATATAGACCTGAAGAGTTGCCACCATAAACCGTGGCTACGGAATATACCGAAGGGGCAGTTTAAGAGGATGGCACGAAATTGCACCATCCAAAAGGACTATAGGGCACAGAGTGGTGTATTAAAAGAAAAATTTATGGAAAAAGGGTACACTGAACAGGAATTGGATATATGTATTGCGGAAGTGGAGGTAGAAAAAGAAAAAGGAATGAAGAGGGTGGAAACCAAGAAAGAGACAAGTGACTTTAGATTCTCCTTTATGTCCAAATATAACTCCATATCTGGTAGTATCAAAAAAGCAGTTAGGAAAAACTGGGGAGTCCTTAAAAATGATCCCATTTTGGCCAAAATTATTCCAGATAAACCCAATTTTATTTTTAAAAAGGCCACTACTATAGGGAATAAGTTAGTTCATAGTGCAATCCCGTTAGAGTCTATGAAAGAGAAAAAGGAAGGGGGGAAGTTCACATGGTGCGGTTTCTGCACAGGTTGTAAGAACCGTGACCGAACAAATAGAAAGAGGTGCATTGAGGAGGTTAAGTCTAACAGGAATGGAAAAACCGTTGCGATCAGAGGCCATAGTTCGTGTGAAAAAGAAAATGTTATCTATCTACTGGAATGCCCATGTGGCCTGCAATATGTGGGTAGGACCACACGGGCTCTTAAAGTCCGGATACAGGAACACATAAATAATATCAGAAAGGGCTTGATGAGTCATAGCGTTTCGGCCCACTTCAAACTGAAACATGAGAAGAATCCTTACGGTTTGAAGTTTGTCGGGGTAGAGGTAGTGAAGCCGCATTGGAGGGGAGGGGATCAAATTAAGCAAATTAACACCAAAGAAGTTGAATGGATCTACCAACTAAGTATACTTCAACCCAACGGGTTGAATATTAAATTCGATCTCAAGCCATGCCTAGTTTGATTAAAATGTACAGATCCCCCCCCGTTGTTAAGATTATTGAGGAAGGACCTGCGGATAGTAGGTAACTTACAGCCTTCTCACGTGACGGTATATTTGTGAATGGAAAGATTCTACCCCGCCCATAGATGGCTTGGTGTGTGTTAATCCTCACGTGACACATACTGTTTGTGAATGGGAAAACACTTGCCGCGCCCTCTGACGTGAACTAAGGAGGAGGGAGTGTCATCATGTGATTGTAGGAGGTGGCGATTATCCCCGGTATGTGTAGATCTTAAATGTAGTTAGGATTAGGCTGTATGCTAGTTCGGGTCAATATTCCCCTACAATGATTGGAACAAGGAATGTGTTAGGAATGACCCCTTTGATAGGTAGATAATATGAAGAGCTCGGTGGTTGTATGCGATTATTATTCCGCTAGTGTGAACACGATTTTATTTTGCGATCGGATTTAGCGATTTTAAGTTTCTGGTTGTATTGGATGTGTGAAGATATATATATAATGATTGTATTTTATTGCAGTATTGAAAAGATGTATTATTTATGGATAATTTGAAAAGTGTTTATAATTGGATGGTGAACACTATAAAAGCCCCAGGCTGGGACATGCGCATTAGTCGCCCCTGAGGAAGCCAGAGTGCGAAACCCGGGTCGGGCAGTGATCGAATACGTTTGGATTTTAATGAGATATGCCATTTACTTATCTTCACTTGTGAGTACAATAAAACCCTGTGTTTTTTAACTACTTAGAGGGTCCTTCACTATTTGTGCATGCTTTACTGGTCCTGCAGGAGATCATTTGGGTCAGAGCAAGACTATATGAGAATTGTGAGCACAAGTCGGCACCTTGCTTGAACAGAAGTACCGGTACTAAAGCGGCGCGGTTCCATCTTCCATTTTCTTGTCTACCTTAGAGTGTGGGTGTCCAACACATTATTGAGAACCAGCAGCGCAAGTGGAACTCTGTCTGTGTGGGTAATACGAGACTGGTTAATTTATTTTATTATTGAAATTATGATTGATGGCCTGCTGGTGACCCTCTAAAACATTAGGGGCGAGGGTCTGTTGCTGATCTGACCATCTAAAACATTAGGGGCGAGAGCCTGCTGCCAAGCTGACCCTCTAAAACATAATGTCGCTGAACAAAGTACACTGAATGTCACAGATAATTTTAGGATGTGCAAACGTTATATAAGAGGTATAGCACAAGTAATGTCGCTGTCACCACCGGCTAATAAAAAAATTACACTGAATTAATGTCACTATTTTATTTAGGATGGGCAAACGTTATACAGGAGATGTAGCACAGGTAATGTCGCTGCCACCAGCATCAAAAAAATTTGACTGAATGTCACTGATATTTTGGATACACAAACGTTATACAGGAGATGTAGCGCAGGTCTACGGAAAAAGCACACTGGATGTCACAGATATTTTTAGGCTGCGCACATGTTAAACAGGAGATGTAGCGCAGATAATGTCGCTGTCTGCAGCGGCCAAACAATTACAAGCTATTTAGCGCAGGTTGTGCTAAAAATATATATTGCTGCCAGATACAACTTTAGTCCTTAAAGGGAGTCTTTCACCCCAAAATTGCAATATCTAACACTTACACCATTGTGTCCAATACAGCCCCCACATTAAAATGCATCCTACCATATTGTTGTCCGTTCCATAGTTCGTCCAAAAAACACTTTTATTCCATATGCAAATCAGTGTGTGAAGGTGCCCAGGGGCGGCGTTAAAACGGCCGGTGCCCAGGTCCCGCACTGATTTTCATAAGCAACCACTCCCCTTTCATCCATTCGGCCCATCCTTTGTCTGGATCTTCACCTCTTTAGTCACATTACAGCAAGAGCCGCATCAGAGGGCTGTCCTTACTGTGCGGCGCTTGCTGTAATCTGACGTAGGAGCTGGCACCTGCGCACTGGATACTCCGATGCTTCTGCCAGTAATATGTAAACCAGTGCGACAGCGCTCTGACTTCCCGTTCTTCGACGAAGGGTGGGGTGGGATTTGGCTACGGACGAAGGAGGTGAAGATCCAGACAAAGGATGGGTCGAATGGATGAAAGGGGAGTGGTTGCTTATGAAAATCAGCGCGGGGCCTGGGCACCGGCCGTTTTAACGCTGCCCCTGGGCACCTTCACACACTAATTTGCATATGGAATAAAAGTGTTTTTTGGACGAACTATGGAACGAACAACAATATGGTAAGATGCATTTTAATGTGGGGGCTGTATTGGACACAATGCTGTAAGTGTTAGATATTGCAATTTTGGGGTGAAAGACTCCCTTTAAAAGGACTTTTGGGTCTCTAACAACTTTGAGCAATTTAGTGCAGGTTGCACTAAAAATATATATTGCTCCCACACACAATAGTCCTTAAAAGGACTTTTGGGTTTCTAACAAGTTTTAGCAACTTAGCGCACAATAGTCCTTAAAAGGACTTTTGGGTCTATAACAAGTATAAAAACTAAAATATTCCTATTTAACTCCCTACACTATCTCTCCCTTCTACTCTCCAGCTCTCCCTGACTAAGACTGAGCCGAACACGTGCCAGCCAATCACAGTAATGCCAGTAGCCAACATGGCTACAGCATTACAGTGAATGGCAGTACTTACCTGAACGTTTATTGGCTGTGTAGCAGCCAACAAACGTGCGGGGAGGAGACTCAAGCATTGCACTCGAGCACACGCGGTATTCGCCCGAACACCGCGATGTGCCGAGCATTGCAATGCTCTAACCGAACTAGTGTTCGGCCGCACATGCTCTCCCAACACCACTTAGTAGTTAAAACAGAAAAGATGTATTCAAA
Organism: Bufotes viridis; assembly: GCA_033119425.1. NCBI lineage: Eukaryota > Metazoa > Chordata > Amphibia > Anura > Bufonidae > Bufotes > Bufotes viridis. The sequence goes on from CM065593.1 coordinate 287,874,511, forward strand.
CAATTGTCAATGCAATAATGACCCTACTCCAGAATCTGTCTAGCTTGCCAATCGATGGTTTGATTGTGCTTGCTTAACCACGGTAAACCCAGAACTACTGGTGCAGGGACACCCTCCAATACAAAACACGAGATAAATTCTTGATGAAAGTCAACCACTCTTAATCTGATATCATACACCACTTCTGAGCTAGAGGTGCAGAATCAATAACAAAAACGAAAATGTTTTTTTCTAATGAACTCGGTGACAACCCATGCATACGGACAAACTGATCATCAATCAGGTTTACCCTGGCCCCGCTGTTGATAAACACCTCAATCCCCACAGTTTTTGACTCTAGCGCCACCTCAGCAGCCAGGAGAAATCCAGTACTACCAGTAAAAGACAAATGCACATTTTCTGACTTTCCTCTTTCCCCTCCAAGAGTCAGATGGGAATTAAATGTATTTTTTTTCTTTATGCCATTGAATGCATGGACATACTCGGATAAAATGTCCCTTTTGTCCGCATAAAAAACACACTCTCTTCCTATTACCAGTATGCTTAAAAGTGGATCCAGGATTAGCTCCCCCTTATTGCATGGGTTTGTCCTCAGATATAAACTCAGGAGTATCTTCACCCAAAGTGTCAGAGGAAGATGATACTTTATGTGATAGTACATCCTGAGAGTGGGGGCCCTTAGATCTTTCTCTTAGGCGTCTATCAATGCATACTGCAAGAGACATAGCGGCTTCCAGAGACTCAGGATTCACATGAAAGGCCAAAGCGTCCTTCAGCCTCTCTGATAATACCTGACAAAACTGACTACGGAGAGCCAGATCGTTCCACTCAGTATCCGTAGCCCACCTCCTAAACTCAGAGCAATAGATCTCAGCAGAACCCTCTGCCTGACGAAGGCCACGTAGCTCTCTGAATCTCATCCCCAGATGAGTGTGGACGTAGCCTAAAATACAATTTGCACGCCTCCCTTAACAAAATGAAATCATCACTTCCCCCAGAGAATCTGTCCGAGAGGGTAACTTTATGCTCGAGACAGGCCTGGTAACCACCACTCGGACCAGCAGCCTGTGGTCTCTGGATCTGCGAGACGGTTGTGCAGATGTCAGCTACCTCAAAAGACAGCCCCGTGCAGCTGTCCATCCAGTGCAGGAATAGGAGTCATGGCTGTACTGAAATAAGCAAAAAATGATGGTTTTGGCGGTTTATAATGTCACGTTCGGGTGTGGGAGGGAAACACCATACAGAACATAGGAGGCAAAGGGGTTAGAGTATAAGGCCTGGAAACTAGGGAAAGGAGATAGACATCTCCTAGTAAAACCCTAATCAAAGTCCTGACTAACTACCAGTATGAACAGACCCCAAAGGTAGGTGAGTTCCTACACTGGAATACCTAATGTCCTAACTCACCCTATAGGACCCTGGTACTAATGTCAGGACTGAAACAACTTGTTCCTCCAAAAGGAAGGATGAACAGAGGTCTCCCTCAGGTCTTAATACAAATGACAGGAAAATGCAACACACCGAACTCAAACAATACCAAAGAGGGAAAGGAAAGACAACTTCAAAGGAGCAATAGAAGCACCAGGAACTCCGCCGAGATCCACACAACAGCAATCCACAACTGAAACTGAAGCTATAAACCACACAGCATAGTGGGAGAAGCAACTATAAATAAGGAAGGTTAAATGACCACTAGGGCAACATCTGAGGCGAGGGGTGTGGCCACTACCAGAAACAACACAGACGCCTATTGATCCACAAGGAAACCTGTTAGATCAAACCACGTGTTGCCAAACTCACCGATCTCCGGCCACCTGTTGCGGAAACATCTGTGACAAATACACTGTTACAAGCAACCCTCTTCACCGTGGCTGGAACCTTGTGTTTCCAGCTCCACCCATTGTATAGTTTTTAGCAGCTGCTCAAAACAGCAGGTTGGTGGGAGTGCCAGATGTTTAACCCTCATCAATCAGATATTTATAGGGACCTATAGGGACCTATAGTATAGGGAAAACCCAGTTAAGTACTGAGCTTGGTTACGGTATTGTACCTGCTTGCTTAGTATGATCAGTTCTGGCACTGAATTTGTATGGTGAGCTTGGTTATGGTACTTTATCTCTGTGCTCTGTTCCATTGCTAAATCTATGCAGATAGCTTGCTTTTGGTGTTGTATCTATGTGTTAAAATAGATTTGTCAGATGAATATGCTGCCCTATGGAATGGCAGAATAATATAGCCACAGGTTCATACTACTAGTAGCCAAAACACATAGGGGGTATTTCTGGTGCAGATCGTGGAGCAAGGGTAAGTTGTGATGCTATCTGCGACTTTTTGCGGCTCGCGCCAGGTCTAAAATTGTGGGCGTGGCATAAGTGGAGAAGGGTAGGGGCTGGCAGGTCCATCTCATTTACCATTTTCTACACCTGTTTTAGGTGTAGAAAAAGGTCTAAACGTATGACAGCTCGGAAGCCATTTAGAACTGACGCTGGATGCGCTGAAGTTTGGAGAGACCGGTGCTTCTTCATAACTTCCGCAGATCCACTGCCAGCTATGGGCCTTTATTAAGACTGGCGTCTAAAACGCTGGTCTTAATAAATGTGCCCCATAGTTTATGAGTCTGGTATATTCATGAGGAGAGTGCTTTATGAGGATTCCCCAAAAATCCATTGTCAGTAAATGTTTTTGGGTCCACTGAGGTACCAGGACTTCACCACTGTAAATAAAATTTTCTATATAATATTATGACAAAAAAGTTACTTTGAACCCTAGCATGCCAGGACCTGCACTCACTTACTATATATGAACATATATATGAACATACCTACTATATTTGTATCTAGTTCTGTCATTCTGCTGACATTAGTACAGTAGCACACCAAGTGTAATTCCTAAATATTCAATGAAATTATCTGCTCGGCAGCTGACAAAAGATTAACACATAATTACTATCATGTCTGGTGTAAATGATTAATAAAACATACTTTAGTATTATGGCTGTTCTTTCTTGAAATGGCATTGTGCATTTTGGTCATATATATTACACAAAGTGTAACAAGAACTTGAATTTTTTTTTTTCTGAAGAATTAAATGTTTGCATTTTATCATACATAGTGAATGGGAACATAGCCAATGGTAAGCATTAAATTGATGAATATTTCATATCAATAAACACTACAATTTCTATAACTTCTATGTTGTCATATATTTTATATAATATTGCTGTTTATATTCAACTACACGGTATAGATACAGTAGATTATTGGTTAAAGAGGATGGACTGGCCATAATACATTTTCAATGTTATGTTCCATCAATGTACAAATGCAGCCATTATTCTGCTCTTAACTGGATTGCTGGTCAGGGTGCTGTTGGCCATTAACCAACCAAAGAACAAATTAAAGCACAGGTAACATAGTAACATAGTAACATAGTATATAAGACCGAAAAAGGACATTTGTCCATCCAGTTCGGCCTGTTTCCTACAAGTTGATCCAGAGGAAGGCAAAAAACCCCTGTGAGGCAGAAGCCAATTTTCCTCACTTATGGGGAAAAAAATTCCTTCCCGACTCCAATCAGGCAATCAGAATAACTCCCTGGATCAACGACCCCTCTCTAGTAGCTGTAGCCTGTAATATTATTACGCTCCAGAAATACATCCAGGCCCCTCTTGAATTCCTTTATTGTACCTACCATCACCACCTCCTCAGGCAGAGAGTTCCATAGTCTCACTGCTCTTACCGTAAAGAATCCTCTTCTATGTTTGTGTACAAACCTTCTTTCCTCCAGATGCAGAGGATGTCCCCTTGTCACAGTCACAGTCCTGGGGATAAATAGATGATGGGACAGATCTCTGTACTGACCCCTGATATATTTATACATAGTTATTAGATCTCCCCTCAGTCGTCTTTTTTCTAAAGTGAATAACCCTAATTTTGATAACCTTTCAGGGTACTGTAGATCCCTCATTCCAGTTATTACTTTAGTTGCCCTCCTCTGAACCCTCTCCAGCTCTGCTATGTCTGTCTTGTTCACAGGAGCCCAGAACTGTACACAGTACTCCATGTGTGGTCTGACTAGTGATTTGTAAAGTGGTAGGACTATGTTCTCATCACGGGCGTCTATGCCTTTGATGCAACCCATTATCTTATTGGCCTTGGCAGTAGCTGCCTGACACTGGTTTTGCAGCTTAATTTGCTGTTTATTAAAATTCCTAGATCCTTTTCCATGTCAGTGTTACAGAGTGTTTTACCATTTAATATGTACGGGTGACTTGCATTATTCCTTCCCATGTGCATAACTTTACATTTGTCAGTGTTAAACCTCATCTGCCATTTTTCTGCCCAAGCCTCCAATCTATCCAGATCCCTCTGTAGCAGAAAACTGTCCCTCTTCAGTGTTAATTACTTTACACAGTTTAGTGTCATCTGCAAAAATAGATATTTTACTGTGCAGGCCTTCTACAAGATCATTAATAAATATATTGAAGAGAATAGGGCCCAATACTGACCCCTGAGGTATCCCACTAGTTACAGTGACCCAATCTGAGTATCTACCGTTAATAACCACCCTCTGTTTTCTGTCACTCAGCCAGTTACTTACCCACATACAGACATTTTCTCCCAGTCCGAGCATCCTCATTTTACATACTAACCTTTTATGAGGTACGGTGTCAAATGCTTTGGAGAAGTCCAGATATACGACATCCATTGATTCGCCGCTGTCAAGTCTAGAACTTACCTCCTCATAGAAGGTCCCCCCAAAAAATATCGAAAATTATTATTAATACATGATTCCAATAAAAATGCAAGTACATAGAAGCGGTATTGCTAAAAGAAGGGGAGGAAAAAATCCCCCATATAGAGTGCACCATGGTGTCACATGTACCACCTAATGTCTATTAAGAATATAAGAGGGCACAATAACAATTATAAAACTTTCATAGATCAAAACAATATGATGGCATATGTGCTGTAACTCAAGATATTGACTGTATAGCCAACGCAATGCAATGAATATAAAAATATATGTTCAGATGATCAAATAAACACTTCACATGCTGTAAAATATAGTATAACTAATGCAAGGATAAAGAAATAGATATAACAGCATCTATTCAGATGCCCTATCGCATCTTCATGCGCAGTAACAGTTATGAGCAAATGATCATAATAGATCTTTCAAGCACAAATCCTGAGACATGGTATAGGTGGGACACAGCACAACCAGGAGAAAGACCACCTTGATGTGCGTTGCACCTGCTGGCTTCGCGAGGTGGTGTGTGATGATTAAAAGACTGGGTATATATCCATCCATTCCAGGAGGCTAATAAGAATGTAGATTGAGCTCACCTGAAACCTGCAAATCGAGTCGACACAACAGCATGGTGATGCGCATCACTGGTCGGGGCACATGTTGTAGCGTACTTTCGGGTTGCATGACATCCCACGATGATGTCAGATGCACGCAGACCCAGCTGTACGTCATGACGGCGCATCCGGGCAGTGAAACACAGTGCACCATCGATGTGCATAGGTGGAATGAGTCAATCTCCAAAATACAGTTATAGCTAGAGATGAGCGAATCGAAGCTGACAAAGTGGAATTTGATCCGAATTTCAGGTAAAATTCGATTCACACTGAATGCGAATTTCCTCGCGCTTCGTGGTAACAAATCGCATTTTTTCCTAAAATGGCTGCTACACGTGTTAGGACATGGGGAAAGGAACTCTAAGAAAGCGGGATCACCCATACTTAGATGCCTGCAGCCAATCAACAGCCAGACGTGTCTAAAGGCGCTAGGGACAGTGATAGGAAAGACTTGATTGTGGTGGAAAAAAAACGATTTACAAGTGCAGGGAACGTTTATTCAAGGTGTAAGGAAAGGATAGGAAGGAATCATTCCACCAGCATTTGTGTTGTACAGGGTTCAGTCGGGAAGGTGACAGCATGGTTAATAGGAACAATCCGATTACACCTTGCTGCACTGACTGGGGATCCAAATTGCCATTATACAGCTCTGTAATTTCAGAAACCGTTCTTATTAGGGTGCAAGTGCTGTTTGATAAAGGCATTAACAGGGCTTATTACAAGTAAATATGTCTATATTTTATATGACCTTGTGCAGTGCAGTTCGATGTTCTAAAGCTTTGTTTGGCTTGTATTAGTGGGAAAAAAGGGCTCATTAGCCGTTGTATGGTGAAGCGCGAAAATTACAGCCCTTTTTGTCATGCATTAGTGGCAAAAGTAAAATATATTTGTTGCTCAGCGGTGCCGTTATCTGTTTCAAAGCCCTTTTCCCTTACGTCCCACAGCAGCACAAGTGGGGGATTTCAATAAACTACAGTGTTTGAGCTTGGGCTCACATATTGTTGAATGGATTAGGCAGTGGCTGAAGGACAGAAAACAGAGGGTTGTAGTCAATGGAGTATATTCAGACCATGGTATTGTTACCAGTGGGGTACCTCAGGGATCTGTTCTGGGACCTATATTGTTTAATATCTTTATCAGCGAAATTGCAGAAGGCCTCAATGGTAAGGTGTGTCTTTTTGCTGATGACACAAAGATTTGTAACAGGGTTGATGTTCCTGGAGGGATACACCAAATGGAAAAGGATTTGGGAAAACTAGAGGAATGGTCAAAAATATGGCAACTAAAATTCAATGTTGATAAGTGCAAGATAATGCACCTGGGGCGTAAAAACCCAAGAGCAGAATATAAAATCAGTGATACAGTACTAACCCCAGTATCTGAGGAAAGGGATTTAGGGGTCATTATATCAGACGACCTAAAGGTGGGCAGACAATGTCATAGAGCAGCAGGTAATGCCAGCAGAATGCTTGGGTGTATAGGGAGAGGCATTACCAGTAGAAAGAGGGAGGTGCTCGTGCCGCTCTACAGAGCACTAGTGAGACCTCATTTGGAGTATTGTGTGCAGTACTGGAGACCATATCTGCAGAAGGATATTGAAACTTTGGAGAGAGTTCAGAGAAGAGCTACTAAACTAGTACATGGATTGCAGGACAAAACTTACCAGGAAAGGTTAAACGACCTTAACATGTATAGCTTGGAAGTAAGAAGAGACAGAGGGGATATGATAGAAACTTTTAAATACATAAAGGGAATCATCACGGTAAAAGAGGAGAGAATATTTAAAAGAAGAAAAACTGCTACAAGAGGACATAGTTTTAAATTAGAGGGGCAAAGGTTTAAAGGTAATATCAGGAAGAATTACTTTACTGAGAGAGTAGTGGACGCATGGAATAGCCTTCCTGCAGAAGTGGTAGCTGCAAATACAGTGAAGGAGTTTAAGCATGCATGGGATAGGCATAAGGCCATCCTTCATATAAGATAGGGCCTGGGGCTATTCATAGTATTCAGTCTATTGGGCAGACTAGATGGGCCAAATGGTTCTTATCTGCCGACACATTCTATGTTTCTATGTTTCTATGAACAAATAGGACAGAGGAACTTTTGCTGAGCAAAAAATTTCCCTAACAAGTAATAATTCATTAATTATTCAAAAACCCACCCCTACATAGGGCAACCCGCCCAAGAAACAGTCCTCTGTTCCTGTGGACAGTGGGACAGTAGGAGGAAGTTTTTTGTCCCTCCTTGATATATTTTTTTTCTTTCTTTTTGCTGTGAGTTCCCTGACAGTGCAGTTTTTCTGCTGGGGCTATATTTTTTACCCCCCCCCCCTCTCTTTTCAAGCTACATAGCTTGTTATTTTTATTTTTTCATTTTTTAACGATTTCCTGCAGTCCTGGTCGTTGAACAAGGATATCTTCACCCAGATCACTCTCCGTTGGGGCATGCCGGAGATCGACCTGATGGCAACCCGCTTGAATGCAAAGGTGGACAAGTTCTGCTCCCTTTAGAAAGAGGACAACCCTGTGGTGATAGATGCTCTGTCCATAACTTGGAGGTTCAGGCTGGCTTACATCTTCCTTCCACTTTCCATGATACCACGGGTATTGACGAAGATCAAACAAGACCAGACCCCGGTCATAGCAATAATACCATTCTGGCCGAAGAGGTCTTGGTTTACCCAGCTCATGAAGATGAGTCAGGGCAACTACTGGAAGCTTCCCCCAGTGCAGGACCTAGTGTATCAGGACACAGGTCCATGCCTAGATCTGAGGAAACTCAGTCCGACAGCCTGGAGACTGACAGGTCCCTACTAGAAGCTAGTGGGCTATCTGTGGCGGTCTTGAGAACCATCTCACACTCCCGAGCGGAGTCTACAAAGAAGGCCTACTCAAGAATACAGAAGATATTTCTTCAGTGGTGTGCTGGCAAAGAGGTAGTTTCCTCAGATCCTCCTCTTTCAGCTATTTTACAGTTTCTGCAGGACGGCCTAGACAAGGGTCTAAGCCCGTCAACACTCAGAGTCCATACCAGTGCTCTCTCTGCCTTTTTAGGCAGACCTCTGTCTCAAGACCCCCTACTCAGGAGCTTCCTTAAAGGAGCCGAAAGACTGAAACCTAGAATCCTGAGACTAATCCCAGAGTGGGATTTATCTATTGTTTTTAAGGGGCTATCCTCTCCCCCATTTAAACCCTTGGAATCTGTGCACCTATGGTTCCTATCCCTAAAGGTGACTTTCCTGCTAGCCATAACTTCGGCTAAAAGGATTGGAAAATTACAGGCCTTAGCGGCCTCCAAACCCTGTACCCTCTTTCTCCAGGACTGTGTCCTGTTGAGATTTTTGCCGACCTTCACTCCCAAAATTACCAACATTTGCTAACCGGAATCAGACCATCACCTTGCCGGTCCTGTGTCCCTCTCCATCAACTCCTGAAGAGGAGACTCTTCACTCCCTGGACATTGCCAGATGCCTCAAGATTTATCTTGACAGAACGGTGGACTTCAGAAAGTCTGAACACCTATTGTTATCTTTCTCAGGACGGAATAAGGGACTAAAAGCTTCCAAACCCTCTCTGAGTAGATGGGTAAAGGAAGCAATCAGTGAAGCCTTTCTTGCTCAGAGGGTATCACCTCCATCTTTAGTTACCGCCCATTCTACGAGGGCAGTATCTACCTCCTTTGCTGAAAGGAGTTTAGTTCCGCTGGACCAGATTTGTGCGGCAGCATCATGGAGCTCCCACAACACTTTTATCAGACACTATTGCCTAGATTCTAGGCGCTCTAATCGGACGGTGTTCGGGCGTACGGTGTTGTCCGCTGCCCTTTCGTAAAAAGAAAAAAAAGTTTTCTTGTGTGTATAGAGGCAATAAGTACCTCTTTCCTCTTTATGTTTAGTGGGCTAACCTAATGCTATGTCACCCTCCCAATTTGTAGGGTTACTTGCTAAGTAAGCTGCTGTAGGACGTAAGGGAAGCGTCAACTTTGACGTAAATTTGTTTTCCCTTAGTCCTATCAGAAGCACACAAATTTCCCCCCCTGTTTATGTTATGTTCTTGTAAATAAGCACTGTTTCTTGGGCTGGTTGCCCTTTATAGGGGTGGGTTTTTGAATAATTAATTAATTATTACTTGTTAGGGAAATTTTTTGCTCAGCAAAAATTCCGCTGTCCAATTTGTTCACAGGGGAGAAATCCCCCACTTGTGCTGCTGATAGGACTAAGGGAAAACAAATTTACGTCAAAATTGACGCTTTTCCGTGTATTGGTGGAAAAAGAAAAAATATTTGCCGCTCAGCGGTGCAGTTATCTGTTTTAAAGCCCTTTTTTGCATGTATCAGTTGAAAAAGGAAAAATATCTTTGCCACTCAGCGGAGCAGTTATCTGTTATAAAGCCCTTTTTTTCGTGTATTAGTGGAAAAAGAAAAAAAATATTTGCCGCTCAGCAGTGCAGTTATCTGATCTAAAGCCCTTTTTTCCGTGTATTAGTGGTGTGGTAAGGTGCAGGGTGCCGTCGTGGATGGCAGGTACGTGTCACCGAGGTTCATAGCCTCGGTGAGGTAAGAGCCATTTTGTTGATGTCAGCAGCAGGTAGTGCTACTGACACAGTTGCTAAATAGCATGGCTGCAAAGCCGATCCGGGCCGGCTCTTACCGGGAGCAGCTAAAGTGTAGGGTGGGTGGCTGCTCCCCATGACCCAGTCCTGGTTTTGGGCAGGGTTTAAAACACAGCCAGCACCAGCAGCTGAGAGAGTGATTGTCCTGGAGCTGCTGTTAGTGCTGTGGAGCTCTCTGGGCTGGAAGCAAGAGCCCAGCAAGGAGGAGTGCAGTCGGCCTGGAAGCCTGAGGTGGATTGTCCTGCGGCTGGGCTGACAGCCAGGTGCGAACCCGCACCTAAACCTCCCAGGTGATTGGAACCTGTATTGGACTGTTTTGTTTTGCCTCACGTTTTCTGCTGTGTGTGAGTTAACACCAAGTGACTGTTCGCTGTTTATTTTGTGCAAGTGTGAATTAAACACTGTTTGCTGCACTTTCTGGACTCCCTTTTGCCTCTGTACTGCACCCGCACCGCTATCTACCAGAGCAACTCCCCACATTGGAAAAAGAAAAAAATATATTTGCCGCTCAGCGGTGCAGTTATCTGTTTTAAAGCCCTTTTTTGGTGTATTAGTGGAAAAAGAAAAAAAATATTTGCCGCTCAGCGGTGCAGTTATCTGATCTAAAGCCCTTTTTTCCGTGTATTAGTGGAAAAAGAAAAAAATATATTTGCCGCTCAGCGGTGCAGTGATATATTTGGAAGCCCTGTATGCCGTGTATTAGTGGCGAAATAAAAATACATTCGCCGTCCAGCGTGGTAGATATTTGTTGAAAAGCCTGTTGTGTAAAAATAGAAAAAAATTTGGGGCTAATTGACGTTCTGCGGTCCAGTGATATGTGAAGCCCAGTTTGCTGTGTATTAGTGGTGAAATAAGAATATATTCGGCGTCCAGTGTTGTACTTCTCTGTTGAAAAGCCTGTTGTGTAAAAGTAGAACAAAATTTGGGTCTAATTGATGTTCTGATTATTCGCAGAATAAAAAAATATTTAATCTTACATTCGATTATTTGATTTAACAGTATGTCATACAGAGAAGTACCAGGCCCTGCATAGGGGAGTGGCAGAGGCGTAAATGTTTCTGTCACAGGCAGAGGTCGCAGCAGAGTAAGGGGGTGTGGCAGCAGGGGTCACAGCGAGAGGCCTGATCTCCCGGTGTCATCTAGAGGTCGTGTCTTGCCAGCAACCCAGTGGTTTTTGAATGGTTGACTTGGTCATCCACTTTGTCCCAAGTGATATCAGACATCCCCAGCTAAGAGTCGGTGGGTTTTCCTCTGACATGACACTTAGTTGGCAAGGACCGGTAGCAGGCCCTGTGCCTTCATCTATCCTCAACCTGCCTCTGTCTTTTTCTGTTCCTTCAACCAGAGAAGTATTATATGCTGTGGGCTCGGCTCCACTTTTCAGACGAGCTACTAGAGGTCAGTCAGCAGCTAGTGCCCAGCCAAGATCTGGAGGAGACATCAGCCACTTGCTCCACTAGGCAGGCAAGTACTGATGAGGAGAGTGGCGTGGGAACTGGTTTTGCGAGCGGTCAGGCTCCTGACCCAGAGACTGTTAAGAAGGACATCAGTCCAGATAGTACTCGATGATGATGATTTAGCTGATCGCACTTGGGAGCCGGGTGACAAAGGGGCTTCATCATCATCAGCTTGCCCGTGAGTCAGAAAGTTGCTTATGTGGACGGGAGTCAGCAAGGTGGCAGCAGTTGGAGGTTGGGAGTAAAATGTGCCCGGAGTAGACCACCCTCTTCGCAGGAGCCTACTTGCCCGAGAAGTAGCAGCGAGCAGAAAGTAAAGCGTGGCCAGCGTGTCAATGTTGGCACCAGAGCCCTGCATCAACATATGCAGCATCACCATAAAGTGGCCTGAGAGAACCGTGGCTCTGATGTGGTGGTCCAGCCTGCCGCAGCAACCACTGCATCACCCAGTGGCACGCACCCGGTTTCAGGCAGTCAAGGCTCCACCACCTCAGGCGAAGGGAGCTGTATGTCCTTCCCATCATCTGCTGGTCCTGATGCTCCTGCTCTTTCTCCTACATCTCGTCAGTCATTCCATCAGTAATCGATCACCAATGCGATTTCCAAGAGGCAACAGTATGCTTGCTCGCATCCAACGGTGTAGAAGCTGAATGTGCTCCTGTCCAAGTTGCTGGTGCTGCAGTCCCTCCCTTTCCAAGTGGTAGATGCTGCACGTCGGTGTCACGCTGTTCTGCACCTCCTTTCTATGGTCGAATGGAGTCACACAGGGGAGGAACTGCTCCGTGTTCATCACCTAGAAATAGAATCCTGGCTTTCTCTGTGACAACTCTAAATTGGATCCATGGTGACCAACAGCGGGAAGAACATTGTGTCGGTGCTGCGCCATGTCCTGGAACAGATGCTGGTAAATCTGGCTGGTCAGGGGACTGGAGACGTGGCGCCTAGATCTCACGGCCACATGAGCCCTGTGGGGGCTGAACTGGAGGAGGAGAAGGACATTGGAGCAAAAGCAATGTGTAGCGAAATGGGTGGTTTTCCTACACAGGTGACAGGAGAGGAGGAGCAGGAGCAGCCAAAGGAGCTACAGGGCGATGTGGAAGATGAGGCAGAGGACCCAGACACACCGTGGTAGTATGCAGTGGAGATGGAGGCAGGGGGTCCCTCCTAGTCACTTGCACTAATGGCCTGATGCCTGCTCACTTGCTTGTGTAGTGACAGCCGAATTGTTACCAATCGGCTAGAGGGATGACTTCTGGCTCTCCACCTTGTTGGAACCTCGCAACCGGTCCAAAATGGGGGCCTTTTTTACACCCTCTGAGAGGGAGGACAAACTGAACTATTATAGAGAAATCCTATGTAGTGAGTTGGCAGCTGCCTTTCTGCGCCATCGTCCATCCTCTCGCAGGTCCGACCGGGTGGGCCCTCTGCGCTCAAGTTCCACTGCCATCGCTGCTGAGGAGGGGTGGGGTGGCAGGGCGCAGTACCATCTCTATCAGCAGCAGCCTGAGTCTAGAGTCGCTGACGAGCAGCTTTCTTCACGCGCATAGTGAAGAATGTACTCAACATCAGCAGCAGCTAGACCTTGAGCAGGTGGTGCCATACTTGGACAGCACCCTGCCACCCCACATTGAAGATCCACTGGACTACTGGGCAGCCAAACTACCCTGGAAAAGCTGTCCTGCCCGGCCAGTAGTGTGGCATCAGAGCGGGTGTTTAGTGCGGAGGGGGCCATATTTACCCCAAGAAGAACTCACCTGTCAAAAATGTGTAGAGACTAACCATTGTCAAGATGATTCAGGCGTGGATCAGACAGGATTTCAACCAACCAATGCCTGATGTATCAGATTAGATTATCCATGCTGCCTCACCCAAATCTTGGCAAAAGAGACCGGTGTCTTCTAGCTACCTGCCTCAGCTACTATTCTGATGCTTCCACACACCTGATGCCAAATGCTCCTTCTTACACCGACCATCATCAGCGGGTACTGTTATTGCCACACACCTTAACACTCTGACGTCTTGCCACTCTGTGGCCTCCTCCTGATGCTGCTGCTATCTCCACACTTTGTCGTCCTGCAACTCTGTAGCCTCCTCCTGATGCTGCTGCTGCCGCCACCTCCACACTTGGTCATTGTGCCAATTTTTACCAATTAATATAATTGCAGTTGCCTGCCAGTGTGTGTCAGGCCCACAGACTGTACTGTGCCCACTGCCAGTGACCCCCACTCATATTGGGTGGCACAGTACCTTGCAGATAAAAAAGTCATTAAATTTTTACCATTTAATATAATTGCAGTTGCCTGCCAGTTAGTGTCCGGCCCACAGACTGTACTGTGCCCACTGCCAGTGCCCACCAGTCATACAGGGTGGCACAGTACCTTGCAGATAAAAAAGTCATTTAATTTTTCCTCTGTAATATAATTGCAGTTACCTGCCAGTGAGTGTCAGGCCCACAGACTGTACTGTGCCCACTGCCCACCACTCATATAGGGTGGCACAGTAACTTGCAGATAAAAGAGTCATTTAATTTTTTCTCTGTAATACAATTGCAGTTGCCCGCCAGTGAGTGTCAGGCCAACAGACTGTACTGTGCCCTCCGCCCACCAGTCATAGAGGGTGGCAGAGTACCTTGCAGATAAAAAAGTCATTTAATTTTTCCTCTGTAATATAATTGCAGTTGCCTGGAAGTGAGTGTTAGGCCCACAGACTGTACTGTGCCCACCGCTCTCCACTTACCACTCAAATAGGGTGGCACCGTACCTTGCAGATAAGTCATTCAATTTTTCCTCTGTAATATAATTGCAGTTGCCTGCCAGTGAGTGTCACGCCCACTGACTGCACTGTGCCCACTGCCCACCACTCATGTAGGGTGGCACAGTACCTTGCAGATAAATAAGTCATTTAATTTTTCCATTGCAATATAATTACAGTTGCCTGCCAGTGTGTGTCAGGCCCACAGACTGTACTGTGCCCAATGCCAGTGCCCACAACTCATATAGGGTGGCACAGTACCTTGCAGATGAAAAAAAGTCATTACATTTTTTTCTCTGTAATACAATTGCAGTTGCCTGCCAGTGAATGTCAGGCCCACAGATTGTACTGTGCCCATCGCCCACCACTCATATCGGGTGGCACAATACTTGCAGATAAAAAAAGTCATTACAATTTTTCCTCTGTAATATAATTGCAGTTGCCTGCCAGTGAGTGTCAGGCCCACAGACTGTACTGTGCCCACCGCCCACCACTCACCACTCATATGGGTGGCACAGTACCTTGCAGATAAAAAAGTCATTTAATTTTTCCTCTGTAATATAATTGCAGTTGCCTGCCAGTGTGTGTCAGGCCCACAGACTGTACTGTGCCCACTGCCATTCCCCCACTCATATCGGGTGGCACAGTACCTTGCAGATAAAAATGTCATTTAATTTGTCCTCTGTAATATAATTGCAGTTGCCTGCCAGTGAGTGTCAGGCCAACAGACTGTACTGTGCCCACTGCCCACCACTCATATAGGGTGGCAGAGTACCTTGCAGATAAAAAAGTAATTTCATTTTTCCTCTGTAATATAATTGCAGTTGCCTGCCAGTGAGTGTCAGGCCCACAGACTGTACTGTGCCCACTGCCCACCACTCACCACTCATATAGGGTGGCACAGTACCTTGCAGATAAAAATGTCATTACATTTTTCCTCTGTAATATAATTGCAGTTGCCTGCCAGTGTGTGTCAGGCCCACAGACTGTACTGTGCCAACTGCCAATGTCCACCACTCATATCGGGTGGCACAGTACCTTGCAGATAAAAAAGTCATTTAATTTCTCTTCTGTAATATAATTGCAGTTGCCTGCCAGTGAGTGTCAGGCCCACAGACTGTACTGTGACCACTTCCCACCACTCATATAGATTGGCACAGTACCTTGCAGATAAAAAGTCATTTAATTTTTACCCTTTAATATAATTGCAGTTGCCTGCCAGTGTGTGTCAGGCCCACAGACTGTACTGTGCCCACTGCCAGTGCCCACCACTCATATCGGGGGCACAGTACCTTGCAGATAAAACAAGTCATTAAATTTTTCCTCTGTAATATAATTGCAGTTGCCTGCCAGTGAGTGTCAGGCCCACTGACTGTACTGTGCCCACTGCCCACCACTCATATAGGATGGCACAGTACCTTGCAGATAAAAAAAGTCATACAATTTCCCCTCTGTAATATAATTGCAGTTGCCTGCCAGTGAGTGTCAGGCCCACTGACTGTACTGTGCCCACTGCCCACCACTAATATAGGGTGGCACAGTACCTTGCAGATGAAAAAGTCATTTAATTTTTACCCTTTAATAAAATTGCAGTTGCCTACCAGTGTGTGTCAGGCCCACAGACTGTACTGTGCCCACAGCCATTCCCCCCCACTCATATCGGGTGGCACAGTACCTTGCAGATAAAAATGTCATTTAATTTGTCCTCGGCAATTTAATTGCAGTTGCCTGCCAGTGAGTTTCAGGCCCACAGACTGTACTGTGCCCACTGCCCACCACTCATATAGGGTGGCACAGTTCCTTGCAGATAAAAAAAAGTCATTAAATTTTTCCTCTGTAATATAATTGCAGTTGCTTGCCAGTGAGTGTCAGGCCCACAGACTGTACTGTGCCCACCACCCACCACTCACCACTCATATAGGGTGGCACAGTACCTTGCAGATAAAAAATGTCATTACATTTTTCCTCTGTAATATAATTGCAGTTGCCTGCCAGTGTGTATCAGGCCCACAGACTGTACTGTGCCAACTGCCAATGTCCCCAGTCATATCGGGTGGCACAGTACCTTGCAGATAAAAAAGTCATTTAATTTCTCTTCTGTAATATAATTGTAGTTGCCTGCCAGTGAGTGTCAGTCCCACAGACTGTACTGTGACCACTTCCCACCACTCATATAGATTGGCACAGTACCTTGCAGATAAAAAAGTCATTTAATTTTTACCCTTTAATATAATTGCAGTTGCCTGCCAGTGTGTGTCAGGCCCACAGACTGTACTGTGCCCACTGCCAGTGCCCACCACTCATATCGGGGGGCACAGTACCTTGCAGATAAAACAAGTCATTAAATTTTTCCTCTGTAATATAATTGCAGTTGCCTGCCAGTGAGTGTCAGGGCCACTGACTGTACTGTGCCCACTGCCCACCACTCATATAGGATGGCACAGTACCTTGCAGATAAAAAAAGTCATACAATTTCCCCTCTGTAATATAATTGCAGTTGCCTGCCAGTGAGTGTCAGGCCCACTGACTGTACTGTGCCCACTGCCCACCACTAATATAGGGTGGCACAGTACCTTGCAGATGAAAAAGTCATTTAATTTTTACCCTTTAATAAAATTGCAGTTGCCTACCAGTGTGTGTCAGGCCCACAGACTGTACTGTGCCCACAGCCATTCCCCCCCCACTCATATCGGGTGGCACAGTACCTTGCAGATAAAAATGTCATTTAATTTTTCCTCTGTAATATAATTGCAGTTGCCTGCCAGTGAGTGTCAGGCCCACAGACTGTACTGTGCCCACTGCCCACCACTCATATAGGGTGGCACAGTTCCTTGCAGATAAAAAAAAGTCATTAAATTTTTCCTCTGTAATATAATTGCAGTTGCTTGCCAGTGAGTGTCAGGCCCACAGACTGTACTGTGCCCACCGCCCACCACTCACCACTCATATAGGGTGGCACAGTACCTTGCAGATAAAAAATGTCATTACATTTTTCCTCTGTAATATAATTTCAGTTGCCTGCCAGTGTGTGTCAGGCCCACAGACTGTACTGTGCCAACTGCCAATGTCCCCAGTCATATCGGG
The DNA here is from genome assembly GCA_033119425.1 of Bufotes viridis. NCBI lineage: Eukaryota > Metazoa > Chordata > Amphibia > Anura > Bufonidae > Bufotes > Bufotes viridis. The sequence continues at coordinate 287,891,779 of CM065593.1, forward strand.
TGGCACAGTACCTTGCAGATAAAAAAGTCATTTAATTTCTCTTCTGTAATATAATTGTAGTTGCCTGCCAGTGAGTGTCAGTCCCACAGACTGTACTGTGACCACTTCCCACCACTCATATAGATTGGCACAGTACCTTGCAGATAAAAAAGTCATTTAATTTTTACCCTTTAACATAATTGCAGTTGCCTGCCAGTGTGTGTCAGGCCCACAGACTGTACTGTGCCCACTGCCAGTGCCCACCACTCATATCGGGGGGCACAGTACCTTGCAGATAAAACAAGTCATTAAATTTTTCCTCTGTAATATAATTGCAGTTGCCTGCCAGTGAGTGTCAGGCCCACTGACTGTACTGTGCCCACTGCCCACCACTCATATAGGATGGCACAGTACCTTGCAGATAAAAAAGTCATACAATTTCCCCTCTGTAATATAATTGCAGTTGCCTGCCAGTGAGTGTCAGGCCCACTGACTGTACTGTGCCCACTGCCCACCACTAATATAGGGTGGCACAGTACCTTGCAGATGAAAAAGTCATTTAATTTTTACCCTTTAATAAAATTGCAGTTGCCTACCAGTGTGTGTCAGGCCCACAGACTGTACTGTGCCCACTGCCATTCCCCACCACTCATATCGGGTGGCACAGTACCTTGCAGATAAAAATGTCATTTAATTTGTCCTCGGCAATTTAATTGCAGTTGCCTGCCAGTGAGTGTCAGGCCCACAGACTGTACTGTGCCCACTGCCCACCACTCATATAGGGTGGCACAGTACCTTGCAGATAAAAAAGTCATTAAATTTTTCCTCTGTAATATAATTGCAGTTGCCTGCCAGTGAGTGTCAGGCCCACAGACTGTACTGTGCCCACTGCCACCACTCACCACTCATATAGGGTGGCACAGTACCTTGCAGATAAAGTATTTTAATTTTTTCTCTGTTTTATCATTGCAGTTGCCTGCCAGTGAGTGTCAGGCCCACAGACTGTACTGTGCCCACTGCCCACCACTCATATAGGGTGGCACAGTAGCTTGCAGATAAAAAAGTAATTTCATTTTTCCTCTCAGTGGCGTAACTACTGGGGAAGCAGGGGAAGCGGCTGCTTCGGGGCCCGGGCTGCCAAGGGGCCCGGCAGTGTGCGTAACAGTTTCTTTTCAAGTTAATAGTGGTGATTTAACTTACACTGTGTGTTATGTTAATAGTTGTTCAGGCCGGGCCCCTTCACAGCAGCAGCAGCGCGGGCCCACAGCACATCCCCGCCCCCTGGTATGCCGGCCTGGCTTTCTATCTGACTGATCTTACTGTCTCAGGTCTCAGTACAGCACGCAGGCTGTATTAAGCCCGCCCACATACTGAGTCTGAGCACAGGGAGGAAGCGGCAGCAGTACCTGACAGGCGGGACACAAGCAGCCAGGACAGGAGTGGCAGGAGGCACCAGCACCAGCGGACCAGTCCAGCACCCAGTATAGTCACACAGCACATCATGAGCACAGGTATATGGAACTTCTAAGGGCCCTTGCACAGAATAGTTGCTCCTGGCCCAGCACTGAAGGGTCACATAGCATTGTATTGATTTATGATGCTATGTAACCCTTACAGTTCTGGAATGCATTGGACAGCACTGGCATACTGCTGCCAGTGTTAACCAATACATTCCAGAACTGTAAGGGTTACATAGCATCATAAATCAATACAATGCTATGTGACCCCTTCAGTGCTGGGCCAGGAGCAACTATTCTGTGCAAGAGCAGAGTGGACTGCAGTTCCTGAGCCTTTCCCAGCAGCCAGGAGTGATGCAGTGATATATCCTGCACCCTGTGCTGAGTAGGGAGTCAGTGAATGAATCATTCCCAATGGCCTGTTGTCAGTGGGGAAAAAAATCAGGTTATGTTATGCTTTGTGAGGCAATAGGAAATGTCTACTCTGTGGGGCACTAAAGGGGCATAACTAGTGTGTGGGCACTAATGGGGAATAATTACTGTGAGAGAATACTAACAACGCCACCAAAAACCTCTGCCCATATATCCTGTCCATCCACCCATACAGTGCCCACCATAAACCTCTGCCCATATATCCTGTCGTTTCACCCATACAGTGCCCACCATAAACCTCTGCCCATATATCCTGTCCTTCCACCCATACAGTGCCCACCATAAACCTCTGCCCATATATCCTGTCCATCCACCCATACAGTGCCCACCATAAACCTCTGCCCTTATATCCTGTCCATCCACCCTGTCATAAAATGACCCTATCCTGTCATTTTATCTGGAGAATGTTGACTGTACCCCTCTGCCCATAATGCTGCCCACTTACCTGGACCTTGCACACCTTATACTCCCCATATACCCTGCTGCCAGACACTGCTGCGCCAAACCGACACCTGGGCTCTAGCCAAGCCCTCTCTGTCCTATGTGCCTTCCTGGACTCTGCCCACCTCTACCCTCCCAGGGTCACCTAACTTTGCCCAAAACAATAACTCTTTATAAGTACCGTTTCTGGAAAAGATGGGTAGCCACAACGGATGCCACTCATCTTTCCACTGTGGCTACAGCTTTTATAAGTACATAATTGAGTAACTTTTCAGGGCTCTAGAAAAGCTGGGTGACAACCATTATTGTAACTGTAATAGTGGCCACCCAGCTTTTCTCAAAATTGTGCCTACTAACCCGTACTTTGTACATTGTTTTATGGAGCCCCTATGGTCAGTGCGGTCACGTCTGAAAAAAATCACCCAGAATGCTGCAATTTCTTCTTTTGTTATTAGCTGCTGCTTTTTCCCCTATGCTTTACACTGCAGCTCCACTAGGACACAGCTGTGATAGATGACTCCACTGCATTCTCTATTTAAAGGGGTATTCCGGTTATATTACACAGATAGGTGATAACTATTAGATCAATGAGGGCACTACTGCTGGGACCCCCACCAATCCCAAAAATAGGGGCCCTGTATCCTCTGCAGCCCCTCTGTGCTGGTGGGAATAATGAAATCTAATTAGAATACCTCTTTAAGTCTAATGTAATCTGAAATCTAAATCTTGCAAGTTGTCTGACTGCTGCCACCATGCTTTACACTGCAGCTCTAACTATATCAATAGGCTCCTATAGGTTATAACTGTTAAGAAAGGATGTCACCTAGTCTCAGCTGACCCTAGAGTATGCACACGGAGTATGTGCAGTCTTATATACAGCCTGTATATACATTGTGCACAGTGGTTATAGCTATGCAGCCTAATAGAGAATTCCATGCACATCGCTAGACACCATCCGATCGGATTATTCACTGTATGGCGGCGTTATCCAGTCACTGTATGGCGGCATTATCCCGTAACTGTATGGATATGTTATCCAGTGTATGGCGGCGTTATCCAGTAAGTGTATGGATGTGTTATCCAGTGTATGGCGGCGTTATCCAGTCACTGTATGGCGGCGTTATCCAGAAACTGTATGGAGGTGTTATCCAGTGTATGGCGGCATTATTCAGTCACTGTATGGATGTGTTATCCAGTGTATGGTGGCGTTATTCAGTCACTGTATGGAGGTGTTATCCAGTGTATGGCGGCGTTATTCAGTCACTGTATGGATGTGTTATCCAGTGTATGGCGGCGTTATTCAGTCACTGTATGGATGTGTTATCCAGTGTATGGCGGCGTTATTCAGTCACTGTATGGATGTGTTATCCAGTGTATGGCGGCGTTATTCAGTCACTGTATGGATGTGTTATCCAGTGTATGTCGGCGTTATTCAGTCACTGTATGGAGGGGTTATCCAGTAACTGTATGGATGTGTTATCCAGTGTATGCCGGCATTATCCAGTCAAGATATGGAGGTGTTATCCAATATGGTGGAGTTATCTGGTCACTGTATTTAGGCATAATCCAGTCGTTGTAGGTAGGTGTTATCTGTTCCCTGTATGCAGGCATTATCATGTCACTGTAGGGCGGTGTTATTTTTTGGTTGTAGGGCTAACATATTTACAGTGTACACTGTAGATTCCAGTATATTATGCTGTAGTGTGGCCTGTATTTTCCAGTAGAGTAAATGAGTCCACACCACTGACCACCAGGACCAGCTTACAGTACATGGCAGCCTCCCTTCTCTGTGTACTAATGCTTATTTTGGCACACTTAAGCTGGGTTCACATCACCTTTTTGCCATGCGTTTAACATATACAAAAAACGTATAACTAACAGATGACTCAGATTGATGTCATACAGTGGCATATATAGGATTCCAACATATACGTCAAACAGATGGTAAAAAGGTGAAGTGAATCCACCCTTACATATGCACACATGCAATGCCAAGATGGTCATGAAGAGGGGGCCCCATGCAAAAATTTGCTGTGGGGCCCAGTCAGTTCTAGTTACGCCCCTGTTTCCTCTGTAATACAATTGTAGTTGCCTGCCAGTGAGTGTCAGGCCCACAGACTGTACTGCGCCCACTGCCCACCACTCATATAGGGTGGCACAGTACCTTGCACGCATAGTACCACTAATCAAAAATAAAATGACAGGCAGAGGCAGTCCACCCTGCAAGGGCCGTCGTGGTCGTATTGCTGTGATTTCATTTGGCCCTAGAATAATGCCCAGTGTTCAGAGGCCACGTACCCTGAACTCGAAAAATTCTGAGGACATAGTTGACTGGTTTGCACTGGACACCCAATCTTCTACCGCTTCCGCTCGGAACCTTGATGCACCATCCTCCTCCAGCTCAGCTTCGGGAACCTCTCAAGTTACCACTCGCCCACCCGCCACCACCAACAACATTAGCACCACACCTGTTTCACTTGATCTGTCAGAGGAGTTATTTAAACATCAGTTGGAAGAAATGACTGATGCGCAACCATTATTGCCAGAGGATGTAGATAACAGGGATATGTCTCAGTCAGGCAGCATTACACACATGGACGTACAGTGTGATGATGATGATTTTGTACCCGCTGCTGCTTCCTTTGCTGATTTGTAAGATACAAGTGAAGTGGTTGATGATGACGATGTGTCCGTGGATGTCACGTGGGTGCCCGCTCGAAGAGAAGAAGAACAGGAGAAAAGTTCAGATGAGGAGACAGAGAGGAGGAGGAGACGAGTTGGAAGCAGGGGGAGGTCGTCGCAAAGAGCTAGTGGCACAGTCAGACAGCATGTATCGGCACCCGGGGTCAGCCAGACAGCATGCCAATCAACGCATGCTTTTGCCACCACCAGAGTGCCGTCATTACAAAGCTCAGCAGTGTGGCATTTTTTTTGTATGTCTGCCTCTGATAACAGCAATGCCGTTTGCAACCTGTGCCAAAAGAAACTGAGTCGTGCGAAGTCCAACACCCAACTAGGTACAACTGCTTTGCGAAGGCACATGATCTCACCTCACAAACTCCTATGAGATCAACACATGAGTACAAGCAGCACACAAACTCAAAGACACCATACTACTCCTGGTCCAGCATCTTCAGCCTCGTCAACCACTGCTGTCCTCCTTGCCCCCTCTCAACCACCCGCCACTCCGCCTCCAACCTTCAGCAGTTCCTTCTCATCTGGCCACAGTCAGGTGTCTGTCAAGAAAATGTTTGAGCGTAAGAAGCCAATGTCACAGAGTCACGCCCTTGCCCGGCGTCTGACAGCTGGCTTGTCGGAACTCATAGCCCTTCAGCTTTTACCATACAAGCTGGTGGAGTTTGAGGCCTTCAAAGAATTTGTAGCTATTGGGACATCGCAGTGGAAGGTACCCGGCCGAATTTTTTATTTCACAAAAGGCAATCCCCAACCTGTACTGTGTTGGGGCAAGGGTCCATCTGTATCTGACCACTGATACCTGGTCTGCAAAGCACGGTCAGGGCAGGTATATCAAGTACACTGCGCATTTGGTAAACCTGCTGACGGCTGACAAGCATGGAATGCGTGGCTCTGCAGCAGAGTTGGTGACACCGCCACGACTTGCAGGTAGGCCTGCTGCCACCTCCTCTACTCCTCCTACTCCATCCTCTTCGCTAAACTCCTCGGCTGAGTCCTCTTCTGCTGCTGCGTCTTGCTCCACATCAACTGCACACCCCAAGCTCCACGGGGGCTATTCCACATCCCGGATACGACAGTGTCACGCCATCTTGGGGTTGACTTGCCTGAAAGCTGAGAGTCACACCGGACCAGCACTCCTGTCCACCCTGAACGCACAGGTGGATCAGTGGCTGACCCCGCACCAACTGGAGATCGGCAAAGTGGTGTGTGACAACGGAAGCAATGGCACAACGTGTTGAATCTGATCGTACAACGCTTTGTCTATAAGTACCCAGGCTTATAGGACATCCTCAAGCAGGCCAGAAAGGTGTGTGGCCATTTCAGGTGTTCCTACACGGCCATGGCGCACTTTTCCGATATTCAGCGGCGAAACAACATGCCAGTGAGGCACTTGATTTTGCGACAGCCCGACACGTTTGAATTCAACACTCCTAATGTTTGACCGCCTGCTCCAACAAGAAAAAGCCATCAACGAGTATTTGTATGACCGGGGTGCTAGGACAGCCTCTGCGGAGCTGGGTATTTTTTTGCCACGTTACTGGACGCTCATGCGCAATGCCTGTAGGCTCATGCGTCCTTTTGAGGAGGTGACAAACCTAGTCAGTCGCACCGAAGGCACCATCAGTGACCTCATCCCACTTGTTTTCTTCCTGGAGCGTGCTCTGCGAAGAGTGCTGGATCAGGCCGTAGATGAGTGTGAAGAGGAAGAGTTGTGGTCACCATCACCACCAGAAACAGCCTTATCATCATCGCTTGCTGGACCTGCAGCAACGCAGGAAGAGAAGTCTGAGAAAGAGGAGTCAGAGGAGGAATGTGGCTTTGAGGAGGAGGATGACCAACCACAGCAGGCATCCCAGGGTGCTCGTTGTCACCTATCTGAGACCCGTGGTGTTGTACGTGGCTGGGTGGAAGAGCAGACCTTCAATGAGATCAGTGAGGATGAGGAACGGGACATGAGTAGCTCGGCATCAAACCTTGTGCAAATGGGGTCTTTCATGCTGTCATGCCCGTTGAGGGACCCTCGTATAAAAAGGCTGAAAGAGAATGACCTGTACTGGGTGGCCACGCTACTAGACCCCTGGTATAAGCAGAAAGTGGCTGAAATGTTACCGAATTACCGGAAGTCGGAAAAGATGCAGCAGTTCCAAAACAAGTTAAAAAGTATGCTTTACACAGCGTATAAGGGTGATGTCACAGCACAACGGGAATCTAACAGGGAAAGAGGTGAAAGTAATCCTCCTCCTACCACGACCACACTGGCAAGGACAGGACGCTTTACAGATGTGTTGTTGATGGAGGATATGCAGAGCTTTTTAAGTCCTACTCATCGCCACAGCCCTTCGGGATCCACCCTCAGAGAATGACTCGACGGACAGGTAGCAGACTACCTCGCCTTAACTGCAGATATCGACACTCTGAGGAGCGATGAACCCTTTGACTACTGGGTGTGCAGGCTTGACCTGTGGCCTGAGCTATCCCAATTTGCGATAGAACTTCTGTCCTGCCCCGCTTCAAGTGTCCTGTCAGAAAGGACCTTCAGCGCAGCAGGAGGTATTGTCACTGAAAGAGAAGTCGCCTAGGTCAAAAAAGTCTAGATTACCTCACCTTTATTAAGATAAATGAGGCGTGGATACCGAAGGGACTGACAGTGGGGGATACATTTGACTAAAAAACTGCCTGATGAGATGCTTTGGGCTAAAAATGGTCCCCACGCTGCTGTATTTAATATCTGCATGCCAGATGACTTGTGTGACTACTCAGCCGCCAACTAGGGTTCAAGCCGCAATGTTTTAGTAAACTTTCTGCCTGGAAAACATAAATGTTTCCAGCTGCTGCTACAGCAGTGACTGCAACAATGCCTAATTTTTCTGGCCTCTGGTGCTGCACTGTGGCTGCAAAAACAAAACAAAAAAAGGCACATACATGTGTCAATTACCCTTCGTGATCGTTACCTTGTTGTGGTGAAAGGGCTTGCATATCACAATGAAGCGATCACCTCTGTGTTGGCAATGTTGGCACACCCCAGATGATAAGGTTGTTGCTTCATTATGAACAGACCAAAAGCAATCGGCTGGATAATTTTTCATAGAAAAAACATTAATTTTCTTTGTGATCATCTAAGGTGATCGTTAAAGCCTACTAGGCCAACAAAGGGCCCACACTGCAGAATACATTGTTTTCTGAGTCACTTAACTGTCACTGAACTACCTCAGCATGACCATAGGCTTTGAAAAACTGCCATCGCCTGCAATCTCCCAAACATGCGCACGAGCACAGTCATAACTACACCAAGATTGACGCATAGAGGAAAAAAATTTATGTAATGAGTGTGTCAACTATTGACAACTCTTTGCGGTTGTCTAAAATCTATTCGATACACGTCCTCTGATAGCGGACGTAACAGGGATTTAACTGATAAGAATAGTTCTACTTAACACACCACTCATATAGGGTGTCACAGTACATTGCACGGCGCACGCGCAGTGACCTAAAGTTCAAATAAAGCGGACCGAGCATGGGTATTTTTCCATCTCCTGGTTCCAAAAATCTATTCACTACACTGGTCCTGGCCCTGATAAGGGACAAAACAGAGATTAAACTGATAGGAATAGTACTTAGTTAACACTAGTTGCATTGGTGGCAAATTCCATTGCAAGTGCCAAAAATTAGAAGGAAGTGGACAGAACAAGCTTTTTTCTCGATCTCCCCATGCAAGGATTCAATTCAATACACGTCCCCTGATAGGGGACTTAACAAAGATTAAAATGGTAAGAATAGTAGTTTGCACTATTTGTATTGGTGGCATAGTACATTGCGTGGCGCACGCACAGTGCCCCAAATTGTGAGTAGGAGGACCGACCAATCATGTCTTTCCATCTCCCGGTTCCTAAAATCTATAAAAATACACGTCCCCTGATAGAGGATGTAACAGGGATTAAACTGATAGGAATAGTACTACTTAACACACCACTCATATAGGGTGGCACAGTACATTGCACGGCGCACGCGCAGTGCCCCCTAATTGGATGGAAGAGGACCGACCAACCATCTTTTTCCATCTCCCGGTTCCTAAAATCTATTCCATACAAACAGAGATTTAAACTGGTAAGAACAGATTTTTTTAATTTAAAAAAAGAGGACAGCCTCTGCGGAGCTGGGTATTTTTTGGCCGCATTACTGAACGCTCATGCACCATAGCTGTAGGCTCATGCATCCTTTTGCGGAGGTGACAAACCTGGTCAGTCAAACCCAAGGCAACATCATCGACCTCATACCATATGCGTTTTCTTCTGGAGCAAGCCCTGCGAAGAGTGCTGGATCAGGCCGTAGATGAGCATGAAGAGGAAGAGTTGTGGTCACCATCACCTCCAGAAGCTGCCTTGTCGTTGTCGATTGCTGGATCTGCGGCACCGCAGAGAGAGGAGTCTGAAGAAGAGGAGTCAGAGGAGGAAGATGGCTTTGAGGAGGTGGAAGACCAACCACAGCAGGAGTCCCAGGGGGCTTGTTGTCATCTTTCGGGGACCCTTGGTGTTGTGCGTGGCTGGGTGGAGGAAGAGACCTTCAATGACATCAGTGAGGACAAGGAACGGGACATGGCTAGCTTGGTATCCAACCTTGTGCAAATGGGGAGTTTGCGGTTGTGCAAATGGACTGTTTGTGGTTGTTTGCGGTGCATTAAATGGGGAGTTTGGTCTGTCACTGTGAAGCGGGCGTAACCCTTACACTACCTGATCGATACAACATCATACCTGATCGCATACACACACCAGATGTTTTAAAGAACATTATTCCAAACAATTTAGGAATGTTAGGTGATTTATGCCCTTTATGGATTAAAACCGGACTGCGTCAACTACGTAATTTTCCATGGGAGTTTTGCCATGGATCCCCCTCCGGCATGCCACAGTCCAGGTGTTAGTCCCTTTGAAACAACTTTTCCATCACTATTGTGACCAGAAAGAGTCCCTGTGGGTTTTAAAATTCGCCTGCCAATTGAAGTCCATGGCGGTTCGCCCGTTCGCAAACATTTGCGGAAGTTCGCGTTCTCCGTTATACTTCCTTTATACTTGTCTTACTGTGAATTATAAGATACTGGATTAAGATAGTCTTAAGTGATTAAATATATATATATATATATATATATATATATATATAGCAGAGGAAAGATATCTCCAATGGCGGCACTCGATCCGGTGGAGTGGCGTGCCCGCGGTCGAAGGCCTGGACTAAGCCGTATACAAACGAAGGAAGAGACTGCGGCACTGCCTGATAGTGATATAAAGTGGATCCTTTATTCACCCATGTGCATGCGACGTTTCGATCCTCTCAATGGGATCCTTATCAAGGTTATCAGGCGGTGCCGCAGTCTCTTCCTTCGTTTATATATATATATATATATATATATATATATAGATTATATACAGATTAAAAGTAAGGAACAATCGCTTAGCCTGCTCAATGGGCGAGCCTCCATTGACCAGTTCCCATCACAGTATATGGCCGATACTCCATAGTAATATAACGAAAGAGATACAATGCATCATCTTACCTGATCAAAGCCATCAGTAGAACATATTTTTAAATCTCAATTGCCTCTCCTAGCCCCTATTAAAATTGTCTCCAGTTTGCATTAGGCATGTACAGTGACCTCACCCCTTAGAAATGCGGCCTTGTACCACCAGTTCTGGTAACTGTAGAACAATAATGCTCACTATCTCACATTAAAAGGTAATAATTAAAGTAAAGCTGAGCGAACCACTTGAGGTTCAGTTCAAGTTTGCCAAATTTTTAAAAAGTTTGTTTCTGACTGAATCAAATTGGCTCCAAATGCCCTGCAAATTGGTGTATAACACCCTATAGTCTTTAATTTTAGGAAAACTTCTTATCGCTATTTGTAAAAAAAATTTTTTCTTTTTTTTTTCTTTTTTTTTTCTTTTTCTCTCTCCCTTCCCCAAGCTCTTGAATGCCATGGCAGCAATAATAAAACATATCTGAGTGAAACTGAACATAGCTGTGGACTACCGCACATTTGACACTGTTAATGGCGTGTCTAAAAACAGACAGTCATATGTGTTTATGCTTTTTCATATCCCAAAGCTTCCAAAATTGTCCGTTATCATGGGCAGTTGTTGTTTAAACACATATGGGGTCATTTATCAAACTGGCTTAGTTGCCCATTGCAACCAATCAGATTCCAACTTTTTTTTTTGAAAGGAGCTATGATAAAAGAAAGGTGGAATCCGATTATTTGCTATGGGCAACTAAGGCAGTTCTACTTTACACCAGTTTGATAATTAATCCCAATAGTGTTATGGAATTAAAAAAAAAAGTGGTTTGTTGGGGGACCAAGCGTCCAAAAATTGTGCCTTGATAGGGTCAGAATTCCTGTCCAAACAACACGCACAAGCGTTGATTGTCAGAAGAAAAAGTGGCTGGTTGTGAACGAGCTTAGAAAAACTATCCCTTTTAATCAGGAGCAGCAGCAGTGCAGTGTGGGTATGAAAAGGGTAGAGTAATAATAAGCACGTCGCTGCCATGATAGCGGAAGCAGAAATAACATAATGTAGCATGGAAATTAGTAGGTAGAAGTACTAGTAGTAGTAGTTATGGTGAAACAGGAGGTTCGACAAGAAATTAGAAAGAGAGTGTCTGTGGAGGAGGCAGATAAATGCCTCCTGTGGGAGCCATCCCAAAGAATTTATGGATAATGGGGGTTCTGTCCTGGCCATGTTGCTGGGGTGCTGCCTCGCTGTGTGTTTCGGCTCCTGGTCCCATGCTGTGTTTGAAACTGGGCTGAGTGTCTGTGTGTGGAGGTGCCTGCTGTGTGTGCTATACTGAAGAATTTGTGGGTAAGGGGGTTTGGGGGTAAAAAGGACCTGTCGTGTCCATGTTGCTGGGGTGCTGCCTCACCATGTGTTACAGCTCCTGGTCCCATACTACCGGGCTCCCATGAGATGGGCTGAGTGTCTGTGCATGGCGGTGCAAGCTGTGCGAGTCTTCCAAAAGAATTTATGGGTAAGGGGGTAAAAAGTACCTGTCCTAGCCATTTTGTTGGAGGGCTGCCTTGTTGTGTGGGGTTAAGGGGGGTCAAAAGGACCCCCACGTTGCTGTGGTGCTGCCTCTCCACTGCCGCAGTGGACCATGAAAGACATGCCATGTACTGTCTCTCCATGTAACAGCTGCTCCAGGTGTCCACTGTGGGTGTGGAATGCAAGGAGCAGCCCACATTCTCTGCCACATGACAGCATAAGGCACTACTAATTTACGATGGTACAGCAGAGACTGCATCACAAGAAATGTCACCAGGTGGGGGTTCAGCTTGTAGACAAGCTACAGTAATTGCTGGAGGAGAAAAGTTTTTTCATGGACAAGCATTCCGTTATAGATTTCTCATGATGGAGCCAAGGACAAACAGGAGTCTTAGCAGGAGAAGAAGGTGATGGTGATGACAAGAACACTGTGTTGCTGGCATAACACATGGGTACCCTTTAACCATGTGCTATGCCAGTATTAGCTGAGCGAAGCGGGCTCCTGCCTGTGCCTGCTTTGCTAAGCTAAGAGCCCTGCATGTCAGCTTTTAGCTTAGCGAAGCAGGCACAGGCAGGAGCCCACTCCACTTAGCTAATACTGGCATAGCACATGGTTACAGTGTACCCATGTGCTATGCCATCATTTAGTAAACCTCAGGGGGTATAGGCAATAGCAATAATATGCAGTCCTGCCCGTACTCCTTTCTCTGCGGCCCCATTCATAAAGTGTACAGTCCGTACTCCGTACACCGCTGAGAAGTCCATTGCTTTTATTATTTTTTATAAGAATTCTATTGACTTGATCTCAATGTCATTTCATATGATCAGAAATGGATGGCACAAATTAGAAATGTATCCTTAACAAATACTAAAACAATTCTGACAACTGATGCAGTGTTAAATCTGTTTTTTTTTCTGATTATAATCGGTCTTTTATAATCACAAAAAAAAAAACAATAGAGCATTACACAACCTCAGGAGTAAACATCACATTAAACATTGATAATTAAGCCAAATATTAATTTGCTCCTGAACGTGAGCATTCAGGCAATCTAGTAGATGGTAGACTTAATTATCACTGTGTGTCTTGCATTAGATCCTAGAATAATATTTTCCTTGGAACTGGGAGGTAGCAATACAAACTACTTTACTTAGCATTTCCATTCATTTCAGATGAAGGTCCAGACTACTGTAGGAGAAAATGGGTGCATTTTTAACTACTTCCCACAAATTTAGAGTATGTTGTGTTGAGCAGGTTGGTCCTATAAATTTGGGTGTGCTGGGCACCATGCATCCACAGACCTCCCCTTGGGCACCTTAATTCAATGATTGACAGGTTAGTAAAACCTGTTTTTTCATGGAATAAAGCCACAAATAGCTTTTATAAGGCCACCTTAGAAATCATAATGCTACCCTGGACATGAGCATATGTTTGGCTCACAGGGCTTATAGGTGGTGACAGAATCCATTTAAGTGCTGTTATTCTTTTCTTGATTTGAGGATCCGTTCCTGCGTTATGATACTTTTTCTTAATTTGTAAATTATGCCTTTGGTGCAATCAGGAAATCAACGTTGTTCCTGTTGCTCTCAAGCTTTACTCATTTCTGTGGCCAGCCCCTTCCTCGCTGCATTGACTGACAGGGCCAGGCAGCTGCAAAGCGGTCTCATTCATCAGGTCACATTAAAACAGGGCAACTATCAGGTAGGAGCATTCCTAGGAACGCTACTTCAAAATAATTGCCCTATCATTGGCCTTAAGAGATGTATGTTAATTGTAGTCATCAAAAAGTAAATCGCCAGCCAGTTAATGGCTATAAGTGAAGGAGAGTGTACATACTGCATAAGCTTTTCTGCTGTTACATTTACTTCCCTATAGTATCATTTCTCTCCACATCTTTAGCAATTATAGTAATTAACCTTTAATTAAGGGTAAAGAAAATAAAAACATACATATAGCCTATATGATCCTTTCTGCTTTCATTTTGCCTTTTCGTAAATGTTAACAATCATATAGACAGCAATGGTAAATAAAATGTGGACATTGTTAACAATGAAATCTCTGTTATATATGGTTTAGCTTATTTATATTCATGTGTATTATGCCAAGGAAATTAAATCTAGTAGAAACCAAGTTATGGTGGTATGATTTCATCTAATAAGTTACAGAAAAGCCTTGAAGCAACATACTCAGTCGCTAAAATGTTATTTAGATACAGACTTACTGGAGACATGTTGCTAGTCTGTGTAAATTTAATAATTGACGTTTCTACTGATTCTAATGTTAGTGTTAATAAGACCAAACTGGCTGTAATTATCTGAATTAAAAGTTAAATAGTACAATGTACAAAGAACATTATAGAAAGCATAAAACACATTTTCTTCCTTTTATTTTATGCTTACTGTTTTCTAAAACCACTAAGAATGATGAATTCTTTGTATTATCCATTTGATTTTTATCACCTTCATAATATACTACAGTACAGTGTATTGTATTTCTGTAATCAACATTTGTGCATTTGAAAGGAGACTGTGTTTATTAGTATTTTTCTGCCATAAAGGCGTTGGACACACTTTACATATGTTATTGGTCATCCGAAATAAAAACTGTGGGTGCACTAACTTTCAGTCTGCAATGTCCATTCCTTTAGTTATTACAGACTCCGTGGTGTTCAGTTTACCTGCTCATAGTTTCAGACTGTTCTTACAGTATGTGAGTCCCCCAAAGTAATACATGATGGATCAGTGTGTTTAGGTTGGAGATGCTTTCCGTTCTGCAAACTGGCCAGATGGGGTGAGCTGCCCTACTTATATCTTCCCCTTTTCCACAAACATCTGCCAGGTACAAAATCCCTAACTAGTATCTCTAACACTAAGAGAGGGGAGGGGGAGAGCAGAGAGAGCAGCTTCTGAGTTCTGATGGCTTTACATCAGATTGTTCAAACACGCTCTGCAGAAGCAAAATGTATATTTAGAAAGCTCATGTTAACAATAAAAAAAGAAATTGCGCAAAGGTATCCATGGCCATACTAAAAACTAGAATGTCTAGTTTATCTTTTAAACCATCTATTGGTTGGCCTACTTTGAGACCCATGCCTGTTTCCGATGAAGCCACTCCCTTTTGACAGTGGAGGCACAGGGAATTTTTATTTTTGGCTTACTTGCTTCATAAATGTGTCTATAATGAGATGTGCTCCAAAGAATGCGCAAAATGTATGGTGCAAGTTACACCAGAGTTCAGGCCACAACAGTGAAGGTGGGTCATAGAAGCTGATCCCTGAAGGACTAATATGGGCAACAAAGCCAATTTTTCTTCTGAAAAAAAACTCAACAAGCTCAGGGACAACTGTTCCCTGCACAAGTCTCAGAGGGACTGAGTAATTTTAGGAATATTAAAATGCTATGTTCATGTTATGTTTACCCAGTATGAATATCCCTGTTTATGTGATCAGCAATCATATCCATAGGCATAACAGAGGCCCATACTACCATGTGCCATTTATAATATATGAGTCAGAGGGGACTTTTGGCCCCTTAGGCATCAGTCTCAGGTGTGACTGCTAGCTCTCCCCACATTATAGCTACATCTCTGACTATTTATATGTAAATATGCTGTGTTTTAATACACCAAACAGCAATAGCCAAGCTAACAAGTAAATGCCATGGAACAATGCAAGCAGGGAATTATTGAGAACTGAAGCTCAATCATCTTTTTAAATGACAAGACTTGCTGAGGTTAGAGGATAAAGCTTGTAATAGATTTTGTGCTACGTTAATTTGCAGCTATTAAATAAATGCGGTCATACACACATTGACCCAAGTCTGAAAATGATAAAGAGATTTGGATACAGCTAAATGGAAAGTACGGAAATAAATATCTGCAGAATATATAAAGTGGATAATGAGCAGAATCACCAGGACATGTAACAGCTTGTGCTTGGCTTACATCTGTATAAATCTGTAGATTATGCAGCTCTACAGTTCTTTCAGTTATGAGCAATACTGTATTTGGCAGTTAATCACATTCAAAGTATGTTCACCTCAAAACTTAATATTACAGTTTACATATAGAAGGAAATGTCCTGACGAAGGAGGCAATTCGCCTCCGAAATGCATTGTTTATATGTGTATATTAATAAAAGAACAAGAACTTGATGTGATCTTGATAGTCTTCTGCTTCTGTGATGGCTCTGATCTATAGAAGTCCTCCTTTTTTTCTTCTTCACAAACAATTCCCATATTTATGCATATGTACACATTGTGCTTGCAAATGGCCTTATGCATTGAAGTTGATCAGAATTATGACCAGATCTGAGTGCTACTTAAGTGCTACTTTTTTCTGAAACTCTGTAGGTCTAGAATTCACTGTAATGATGTTGTTTCTCTCATCTGGAATCCAATGGGAGAGGCAACTGACACAGTTTTAGTGATGAGCGTCAGGGGCTATATTCGATTTTGCGATATTTTGCGAATATATGGGCGAATATTTGCCATATATTCACGAATACGTGGTTAATTTCTTGATTGCCAAAAATCGGCAATGTAATATTCATGTAATGCGTGCGCAATACAGGCGTGGGTCACTTTGGGTAAATTTTTCAATAACTTTATATGTGCATGTAGAGTGCTCCAATACATACTCGCAATTGCAAAAATCGGCAATTAATGATACGCATATTTTTGCTCAATACGTGCAACTGGGTGCCATCACAGCACTATGTTTGTATGGACAGCAGTACCCTACCTAACACCCTGTACTTGAACCTGTCAGCTACACTATAAATCAATATAACCTACACTGATTATCTCCTCCTAACTATCTGAATTATATATCTAAGTTGACTGTCTAATTATACAGCAAAGCACATAGAACAGCAATCACACTGCGGTCTCTCTCAGAACTCCATTACACTAAAGAAAATGGCTGATCGGGAGGTTCCTTATATAGTAAGGGGTAGGCAACTTTCCTATTGGTTGCTAGGGATGTTGCTAAGCTCAGACAAAGACATTGCAGCCTTCTCATTGGCCCCACAAGTAAGAGGGAGGTTACTGATGAAAGAAAATGTTGAATATTCGAAATTACGAATATATAGCACTATATTCTAAATATTCGTGAATTCTCTAAGTTGCGATATTTGCGATAAATATTCGCGATTCGAATATTCGCATCCAACACTATTCTCTATGGCCAGTAGTAAGGCAAAGTACATAGCACTATGAGAAGTTGTATAACATGGAGTTGTACCTTAAGGGGTTGCAAGCAGGAAGGCCACACTCAGAGATATGCAATGTTCAGTCCAAAAGAATGAATGATCAACTGCACTCAGGTGTATGTGAAATAGTGATGGACGAACACGTGTTCCCATTGACTTAAATGGCAGGTGACCTGAAAAACCTTCCGGTCATATTTGCAGCCACCAAATACTTACTAGAAGTGCAGAAATAATCCCACAACATGGACAGTGACATACCAGACGGGGATTATTGGCAAAAATTCCCACCAAAAATATGTATTTTAATCTGAGGCCATCATTTTGGCCACGGAGGCCTTCCTTCTACCAGATGAACGCGATGACGGCACGGAGGAGGGTGGAGTGGAGAACAAATGAGAGGAGAGAGGAGAAGGAGAAGAGGCAGGACATGGAGCGCAGGGAGTGTGGCTTTGTGGGTTCTGACAGCATTGCTCCCACTAGGATTGGTGATGGGAGGCCAGGTGCCTTCTTAAGGCTGTTGTCCCTAGGTGAGTGTTGGGCTGACTGCGACCTATGCGTTGACAGCACAGGCTGCAGATTGCAGCACTATTGTCAGCAGCTGACATGTTAAATAAAGCCCACACTGCGGAGCCATGTGTCCGCGTCCTCGGAGCGCCAGAAGTGACCATGCATGGTGGATCGCTCACTTCAGATACATTTACAGTCTGCTTTTTGCCTCCTGTGCACTGCGAGTTCTGCCTGCTTCTCCTCCTTCTCCTCCCTCTCTGCTGCTCCGTCTCTCCCTCATTGTCACCTTCACCACCACTGACATTTGAGATCTCGGAGTAAGCAGCAACAGCGGAGACCTCCCTCCTTGGGCTGACTTGGGTACTGTAGTCAGACCACTGGGTGGCGGCCGTTGCTACCTCCTCTTCCTCATCCAGTGTCAAGAATGGCTGCACATTGGTAAGGTCTGGGAATGAATGGGAAAATAATTCCTCTGACTCGAGTAGAGGGACTATGGTGGTGGTGGGGGTGTATTTGGGGATGCACACAGCAGAGAGTGAGGAGTGTGCAGATGCAGAAGATGAGGAGGGTGCAGAAGCGGAAGGCTGAGTGAGCCACTCAACCAACTCTAGTGCGCCCTTTGAAGTAATCGCATGTGGCTTCTCCAACTTCCCACTTAGGCTCCAGCCTGGTGCACCTGCCCGACCCCTACCACCCCTGCGGAATGGCCTGCCTCTTTCTCTGCCTGTCATTTTAAAATTGACTGTGCCTAAGTCCCTAGAGAAGAGCAGTATTTGTGGAAGCAGGTATATCGCAGGCCTCAATCAGAATTTTGTGGAAGCAGATATATCAAACCCCTTAATCGGTATTTTGTGGAAGCAGGTATATCGCAGCCCTCAATCAGTATTTTGTGAAGCAGGTGTATCAAACCCCTTAATTTGTATTTTGTGGAGGCAGATATATCGCAGGCCTCAATCAATATTTGGTGGAAACAGGTATATCGAACCCCTTAGGGTACTTTCACACTTGCGTTGTGAGGATCCGGCAAGCAGTTCTGTCACCAGAACTGCCTGCCGGATCCGGAAATCCGTATGCAAACGGAAAGCATTTGTAGACGGATACGAATGCGGATCCATCTAACAAATGCATTGAAACACCGGATCCATCTCTCCGGTGTCATACAGAAAAACGGATCTGGTATTTATTTATTTTTTACATTTTTAAAGGTCTGCGCATGCGCAGACCAGACCATATCCGTTTTGCCAGAACATTTGGTGCCGGATACGGCATTAATGCATTTCAATGGAAAATAATGTCGGATCCGGCCTTCCGGCAAGTGTTCCGGAATTTTGGACGGAGGAAATACCGCAGCATGCTGCGGTATTTTCTCTGGGCAAATACTGTAAGAGTGACTGAATTGAAGACATCCCGATGCATACTGAACGGATTGCTCTCGATTCAGAATGCATTAGGATAAAACTGATCAGTTTTTTTCTGCCCATAAGGCGGAACCCATTATCGGAAAACTTTAACGCAAGTGTGAAAGTACCCTTAATTAGTATTTTGTGGAAGCAGGTATATCACAGCCATCAATCAGTATTTTGTGGAAGTAGGTATATCAAACCCCTTGATCAGTATTTTGTGGAAGCAGGTATATCCCAGCCCTAAATCATTATTTTGTGGAAGCAGGTATATCAAACCCCTTAATCAGTAAATTGTGGAAGCAGGTATATCGCACCCCTCAATCAGTATTTGGTGGAAGTAGGTATATCGAACCCCTTAATCAGTATTTTGTGGAAGCAGGTATATCACACGTCTCAATAATTTTTTTTTTTTGCCACAATAGTTATATCACACCACTTTGTTTATTTGGGGCAACAGGTATATCGCCGCCCTCAATCAGTATTTTGTGGAAGAAGGTATATCACACCCCTCAATCAGTTTTTTTTGTGGTAACAAGTATATCATACCCATTGCAAATGTTTTTTCCAATAGCGCTTGTCCCTCTATATAGGTGCGGTATTGCAGCAGAACCGTACCCAACTGCTGTACAATACAAATGCACTATATACTTTCTATGCAAGAAAGTATATTATAGGTATATCACATTCCTCAACCAGTTTTTTTGGGGGCAACAGGTATATCACACCCGTTGCAAATAGTTTTTTCAATAGCGCTTGTCCCTTTATAAAGGTGCGGTATTGCAGCAGAACCGCACACAACTGCTGCACAATACAAATGCACTATAATATGCTTTCTATGTTAGAAAGTATATTAGAAGTATATCACACCCCTCAGTATATCACACCTATCGATAGCACACATATACCAGTCCTGTAACCGCCTGTCGACCGCTATGCGCACGGATGCGTCCAGGCGGCGGCAGGTTTGTTCCTCCTGGATGCATCCGCGCGTCATTTCGCGAGAGGCGAGATTTGCTGTGAATGCGCGCGTGCGTACAATGCAGTGCACAGCTCGGCAGTGATACTACAGCCTGCCAGCGATGATCATTCACTGGCAGGCTGTAGATGCGAATTAAATCGCATCAAAGTGGTAAAGTTAACAAAACAGCGTCTGATATACCTGCTACCTGGTCCTCTGGTGGTCCCATTTGCTGGGATCGACCACCAGAGGACCAGGTAACTCTGTAAAGTAGCACCAAGCACCACACTACACCACCCCCCCTGTCACTTATTAACCCCTTGTTAACCCCTGATCACCCCATATAGACTCCCTGATCACCCTCCTGTCACTGATCACCCCCCTGTAAGGCTCCATTCACATGTCTATATGTGTTTTGCGGATCCACGAATCCGCGGATCCGCAAAACACGGACACCGCCAATGTGCTTTCCGCATTTTGCGGAACCGCACATTGCCAGAACTATATAGAAAATGCCTTTTCTTGTCCGCAATTGCGGACAAGAATAGGACATGTTCTATATTTTTGCGGAACGGAAGTGCAGACCTGGAAGTGCGGATCCGGAATTCCGGATCCGAGCGGGACAAAGTCTGTCCCCATAGAAATGAATGGGTCCGCAATTCCGTTCCGCAAACAGAATTGCGGACGTGTGAATGGGGCATAAGGGTCACTTATCACCGCCAGTTGGTTAGCTACTTGTTAGGTAGCTAGCGCCCAGCCCAACGCACCGCAGTCACTTATTGTGGCAGAGATTTTTTCATCCACATTGATCGATGCGAATGAAAAAATCTGTGCCGTTCATTTTTTTTCTTTTTTCAGTCCAGAATAGCAGAAACTCCTCTTGCTGGCCATACGTGTAATGATTGCGGAGACCCTCAAATGCCAGAGCAGTATAAAAACCTCACATGTGACCCCATTTTAGAAAGAAGACACCCCAAGGTATTCCGTGAGGGGTATGGTGAGTTCCTGCAATATTTTATTTTTTGTCACAAGTTAGTGGAATATGAGACTTTGTAAAAAAAAAAAAATCAATTTCCGCTAAATTGTGCCAATTTTTTTTTTTTCTGTGAACTCGCCATGCCCCTTACGGAATACCTTGGGGTGTCTTCTTTCCAAAATAGGGTCACATGTGGGGTATTTATACTGCCCTGGCATTTTAGGGGTCCTAAAGCATGAGAATCCAAATGGGTAAAAATGCCCTGTGAAATCCTAAAGGTACTCATGGGAATTTGGGCCCCTTTGCGCATCTTGGCTGCAAAAAGAGTGGCACACGTGTGGTATCGCCATACTCAGGAGAAGTAGGGCAATGTGTTTTGGGGTGTATTTTTATATATACCCATACTTTGTGTGAGAAATATCGCTGTAAACGACAACTGTTTAAAAATTTTTATACAAAGTAATCAGTTTACAGAGATATTTCTCTCACCCAACATGGGTATATGTAAAAATACACCCCAAAGCACATTGCCCTACTTCTCCTGAGTACGGCGATACCACATGTGTGACACTTTTTTGCAGCCTAGGTGCGCAAAGGGGCCCAAATTCCAACGAGTACCTTTAGGTTTTACATGGCTGCTCACAATTTAGCCCCACCCAAATGCCAGAACAGTACAAACACCCCACAAATGACCTCATTTTGGAAAGAAGACACCCCAAGGTATTTGCTGAGGGGCACAGTGAGTCCATGAAAAATTTAAATTTTTGTCAAACGTTAGCAGAAAGAGAGACTTTGTGAGAAAAAACAATAAAAAATCAATTTCCGCTAACTTGTGCCAAAAAAGAAATCTTCTATGAACTCGCCATGCCCCTCACGGAATACCTTGGGATGTCTTCTTTCCAAAATGGGGTCACATGTGGGGCATTTATACTGTCCTGGCATTTTAGGGGCCCTAAAGCGTGAGAAGAAAAATGCGTAAAAATGCCCTCCTAAAAGGTACTCATTGGAACTTGGGCCCCTTTGCGCATCTTGGCTGCAAAAAAGTGTCACACATGTGGTATCGCCGTACTAAGGAGAAGTAGGGCAATGAGTTTCGGGGTGTATTTTTACATATACACATGCTGGGTGAGAGAAATATCTCTGTAAATTGACAACTTTGTATACATTTATTTAAAAAGTTGTCATTTACAGAGATTTTTCTCACACCCAGCATGGGTAAAAATACACCCCAAAACACATTGCCCTACTTCTCCTGAGTACGGCGATACCACATGTGTGACACTTTTTTGCAGCCAAGATGCGCAAAGGGACCCTAATTCCAATGAGTACCTTTTAGGATTTCACAGGGCATTTTTACGCATTTGGATTCTCACGCTTTAGGTTCCCTAAAATGCCAGGGCAGTATAAATACCTGACAAGTGACCCCATTTTGGAAAGAAGACACCCCAAGGTATTCCGTGAGGGGCATGTCGAGTTCACAGAAAAAAATATTTGGCACAAGTTAGCGGAAATTGATATATTTTTTTTTTTTTACAAAGTCTCATATTCTACTAACTTGTGACAAAAAATACAATTTTACATGAACTCACCATACGCCTCATGGAATACCTTGGGGTGTATTATTTCTAAAATGGGGTCACTTGTGGGGTATTTATACTGCCCTGGCATTTTAGGGGTCTCTAAAGCGTGAGAAGAAGTCTGGAATCTAAATGCATCAAAATGCCCTGTGAAATCCTAAAGGTACTCATTGGAATTAGGGCCCCTTTGCGCACCCAGGCTGCAAAAAAGTGTCACACATGTGGTATCGCCGTACTCAGGAGAAGTAGGGAAATGTGTTTTGGGGTGTATTTTTACATATACCCCTGCTGCGTGTGAGAAATATCTCTGCAAATGACAACTTTTTAAATGTTTTTATACAAAGTTGTCAGTTTACAGAGATATTTTTCTCACCCAACATGGGTATATGTGAAAATACACGCCAAACCACATTGCCCTACTTCTCCTGAGTACAGCGATACCACATGAGTGATACTTTTTTGCAGCCTGGGTGTGCAAAGGGGCCCAAATTCCAATGAGTACCTTTAGCTTTTACATGGCTGCTCACAATTTAGCCCCGCCCAAAATGCCACAACAGTAAACACACCCCACAAATGACCCCATTTCGAAAGTAGACACCCCAAGGTATTCACTGAAGGGCATATTGAGTCCGTGGGAGATTTTTTTTTTTTTTGCCAGAAGTTAGCAGAAATGGAAACTTTATTATTATTTTTTTTCCTCAGAAAGTTTCATTTTCCGCTAACTTGTGAAAAAAAATGAAATGATACATAAACTCACTATGCCCCTCTGCGAATACTTTGGGGTGTCTTCTTTCTAAAATGGTGTCATTTGGGGGGTATTTTTACTATCCTGACATTCTAGCACCTGAAGAAGCATGACAGGTGCTCAGAAAGTCAGAGCTGCTTCAAAATGCGGAAATTCACTTTTTTGCACCATAGTTTGTAAACGCTATAACTTTTACCCAAACCAATAAATATACACTTATTGGATTTTTTTTTTTATCAAAGACATGTAGAACAATAAATTTTGCGAAAAAGTTATATAGAAATGTAGTTTAAATTTACAACAGAAAGTGAAAAATGTCATTTTTTTGCAAAAATTTCGGTCATTTTTGATTAATAGCAAAAAAATTAAAATTAATTTGGGTGGTAAGTTGTATGATGGAGCAATAAACTGTGAAAGTAGTGTAGTGCAGAATTGTAAAAAGTGGCCTGGTCATTAAGGGTGTTTAAGCTAGTGGGGCTGAAGTGGTTAAAGGACTTTTGTGGCCCTATTAGCTAGCATTTTGTGTCCCTGACAGCCTGTCCCTGCTCCACAAAACAACCTCTCCCTACACTGGCAAAACACAGAATGTAAAATGGCTGCCAGATCGGGTTCTTTTATAGGGTAAAGGGTGTCCATATGCTGAAATGTCTTAATTGGCTGTCCTGTCCCACCTGATGGATGTGTCATTGGTCAAAGTACAGCGCAATGCAAAAGATTATGGCACCGGCGGACATCGCCATATGTTCGCATGTTCGGCGTATCGCGAACGTGCAAAGTTCAACGCAAAACGACCGCCAGACGAACCACAAGGTCATCTCTAATGTGGAGCATAGTGCACAGACGTAAGTGATCATCCATGGCAGGGGCGTAGCTATAGGGGAACCAGGGGAAGTGGCTGCTTTGGGGACTGAATTTAGAAGGGGCCCAACCAGGAGGAGGACTAAAAGATTTTATTGTCAGGGCCCCCTCAACAGTATTATACAATGACATTATATGCAGTGACAGTATATACAGTGCCATGACATACAGTATATAAATGTAGAAAACGGACTGAGCGGCTGCTGGGCCTCAGAAGTGGCCTCAGAACAGCCATTTTTAGATGTATGTAGAGTTTAGTACTCAGAAGAGAGCAGTGGTAATGAAGCTGAGGAAAGCAAGAATACAGATAAAACAGAATAATCAAGCACATGAAGTTCAATGTTATGGAGGGTTAATATAAGGATGCAAGTACTTTAACTGGCCACAGAGCAAGTACAATCCATTAACTAATTATTGGATGCAAGAAACACATGGCTGAACAAAACCAGAACAAACAAGAGTCTGAGCAAGGTCTCTTTCACATGTCAGTGAATCATGGACTGTGGAGACCACAGACAGCACACGTACCTATTGACTTTAATGTGTGTATTCACACATCAGTGGTTTACCATGGATTGTTGGTCTCTGGTGACACCACAGAAGCAAGGACACAACACAAATGCCGTCTGTGTTTTGTCCGTGGTTTTCATGGACCTTTGGCAGTACAGTATATGCTCAGGAAACTGATTTTCAGCCTAGCAGTGTCCATGCAATACAAATGACACACAGAGGACAAAAAACGGACCCGGCATGGAACTTCACATATTTATTGATGAATCGCTTACCATCTTGTCACGGATATTATTATGGACTCAGACATGTGAAAGAGACCTAACAGTTAAATAGTAGAAAAGGCTACAAATTATGACTGGGAAGTCCAGAATGACTGAAAAGTCCAGAGTTCAAGGCCAGTTATGTTCAGTTCCTGACACTCTCACAGACTCCAATGAAGCAGGTTTTGTGCAAGTGTGGTCTGTTCTCTGTTGAATTCTATGAAGACTGCAGGGTTAGAACCCCATGTTCTCCTGATATCATTTGAGTCCCAGAAATAGCATACCCTACATATATCCTTTTAATGATTGGAACAGTTTTTAAATTCATTAAATTAGTTATCTTTTACTAATTTGATTTATGGTATCCACTGATCAGTATTGTGGTCCAGTGCTACTGTATATTTAAAAGCCTCAGAACATAAGGCTCCTAGCATTCCTTTCAGTCATACTGTGGGCATAGAGCTTGTTCTTTTATGGTCCACTCACACGTCCACAACTGTTTTGTGGTCCGCAAATTGCGGATGCACAAAACACGGACACCAGTCATGTGCGTTCTGCATTTTGAGGACCGCACATGGCTGGCACTATAATAGAGATGCCTTTTCTTGTCTGAGGCTGCGGCCAAGAATAGGACATGTTCTTTTTTTTTTTGCGGGGCGGTGGAACGGAAGTGCAGATGCAGACAGCACACTGTGAGCTGTCCACATCTTTTGCGGCCCTATTGAAAATGAATGGGTCCGCAACCGTTACACAAAATTGCGGAACGGATGTGTACCCATTTTGTGGACGTGTGAATGGAGCCTCAATATGGGCAAGCCTGTTTTTACATACTGTACTGTAGACATAGACGATTTTTAAAAGAATCTCAAGACCATATAATGTTTCCATAGCACTTCCATTTGAGTCATGAGCACTCACAGAAGTGAATGGGGCTCTATGATACCTCTGTATGCCTCCAATTTCATACAGAGGTTATTTCTCTCTCTTACTCTGTATGAAATTTACAGATATTAGCCTATAGAGGAACCACACAGGGACAGCCATGGCTCCACAGTACAGCTATTTTGTATGCACCTACAGTAACCTGTATATATTGAATCTGGTAATTGTAGTGATGATCTCACAAAAATCCTTTTTTCACATACAATATTATCATCATTTGTAGACCATTTGATTTTGTATTTATGAAATATGGTTCTAAATTTAGGAAGTTTTAATTTTGTCTACCCATACACAATGGCAGTGGGATCCGAAGTCATCTCAGTACTAATTATTGGGCTGCTTCTTTAGTGCTGATTCTGATGAGTGTTGATTCTGTTTGAAACAAATATCATGTACAGGTGCCAGGTGACAATTAGAGGTGCCCCCAGCAATTAGCGGTGAGACACATGTAGATCCGCTGCTGGGGCTTCATCGTGTATGGCAGCCTTACACTAACAGGTTACAACATTGTATTAACAATTCCCCCGTTTGCACTTGCCATCACTGTTAAACTATGTAATAAGCTAGATAAATTTAATTTAACCACCTGTGACATCAACTCTAAAGTAATTTTACTCTCAGATCCAAGGACAGATGCATTCTAATGAGACATTACAAACTGGTCACTGGAAAAATTAACCAATTATCCAAGCTGAAGTTACTTAAAGTAGAATCTAATTTAGTAAGTCACCGTGCAAAAGTAAATGATTGCTGCCAGTGTTATGGTCTGCTCTGTCTATTAGTATAAATGAAACATCAGCAATGTGATGCTTGTGAGCTGACTATAGAGTGCTTCCATTGCAGAATACTGTGTATACATTTGTGTTCATCAAAACTGAATAGAAAATTCACAAAATACCTATTTAGTAGCAATACGAGCAACATTAAATTATCTGCTTCTCAGGATTATAATAAGCTGAAAAAAATGCTGTCCAATGCTCCATAACTAGTGTCTTATCTTGGCAGTACTCCCTTCAAACATTTCAGTATACGATTATTAATCTGGAGCTGACTGAACTAATGATCACTGTTACCTTTCTTTTTTTTTTTTTTTGCAAGCAGATAAATCAATATGATCATAATCTGATATGCCCAGAGCCAGGGATGTATCTGGCAGGGTATTCTTAGGGTACGACGACACCTTCAGGTTTCACAATGCAGTTTTGGAAGCCAAAACTAGGAGTGGATTCAAAAATGGAAAGTCATTTCTGTCCTTTATACTTTGTCTCCTTTTTGATTCACTCCTGATCTTGACTTCTAAAAGTGCATGCAGAAACCTGACTGTGTGGCCATACCCTTAGTAAGGTGTGTTCCCAGGTGGCTAGGTGCCAGGGGGGAAAGCCAATAGGCCACTTTGCCTTGGGTACGAGACACAGACTAGGTCAGCAAGCAGTCTTATCATGGATGAAATTGAGAAGAGCTGAGTCATTGCCCTCTAGATATAGTTACAAATGAACATGTGGTTCTACAACTTCTTCATGCACCCACTATGTTTCTTCTGATAAGGTTGTCAGGTGGCAGGTGCTCTTCAAATGCTCGAAGCGCATGTTTTGTTAGGTAGTAATGATTTATTATACAATTTCTGGAGCAAAACTTGATGAGAAAAAAATATGCTTTGCACTAAAGTCCTTTTGCAAACATGTCCAGGTATAGATTTGTAAAAGTTGGACTTTCCATGGTAATGAGAACAATGTCCATTACCGAAGAGCAGCTTATAATAGATGTTTATAGTACAGCATTGTAACTACACATTAGCAAGCAATTCTGCAATGAATCAGTTCAAACAGCAGTGTACTGGAGATGCTCCATTAGGCACTGTCAGCAGAGTCATTTTAGATCATTAACAGTGTATCATTTGTTTGTTTTATTTCCATAGTAACAGATATTCTGGCTTTCCAGTGCAACTGCCTTATCAGAGATTTGAAGTGATCTCTGAAACTTCTGTGGACATCTCAGAGCTAGTCTACTCCTGGAGCGGGTGCAAACCGAACAGCTGTTCTCTATAGTTGATAAGTCCGAGTAGCATTATCATCGCCAGATGTTAACCACATTTCATTTATTGTGCTTTTCAATGACTCTATTTTCATTGCTATATCCATTGCTATTTTCTACATAAACTAGTTTTAACTAATGTAAATTTTATTTTTTTCAGGGTTGCAAAGGTTCAAACAATCGAGCTAATATTTAATTTCATCAACAAATAACTCTACTGGTTCTCAAGCTGATTTCTGCTCTTAGTTCAGTGGTTGCTTAAATTGCAGAGTTTCCTTCTTCAAGCTATTTTTAAAACTGTCTGTTTGCACCCTGCGGCAGGTTCAAATATACTGCATGATGTCAGATTGGAGTTCAGAAAGAGAACAGCAAGCAGAGGCAGGTCTACCCACATCCTTTACCCACACATAACTTAAAGCAGTTACACCGAGATCTGTCAAGGAAAACCCACAAAGCTTACATACTGTTAGAACAGGTGCATAGGGTGAAGGACATGGCGTGTCATAGCAAGCAGTGTAACCTCCTAGATTATGTTACTTCCTAGACTAGTGTCTAAGCCAAATCAGCTGTACGCCACCTCCCCCTGGAGTAATGGCTGGTATTTCCATAGTAGAGTAATCTAATAGTATTCTTGTCAGGTCAACCTCATATATTTCATGAGCAGAACAATAATGTTCATAATATCTTCCAGAAGTTCTCCTTTGCATCTGCTTGATGGTTTTTCATTTCAACTCTTATCAGCTTAATGTGGTTCTTATTAGTTTAAACCAGAGTTTGGTTTATTAAAATTAAAACCACACCAAAATGTTATGTTGATGGAAAATGAACAACAATGCATACGAGCTAATAGAAGTACAGCCTTTCTACAAAGGAAGAAAGTTAATATGCCCTGAGTAGAGCGAAGAGTACCAAATAGAGAGAGGCAAAAATACCAAAAATTAAAGTAGATTTGAATAGAAATTAAAAATGTCCCAATTGTCCTAAAAAGTTATGTATAACATTCTGGGGTCTCCTAGGACTGTATACAACCCCTTTCAAGCTCTTTAATGTTAAAACAACATTAATAATGTCAAAGTGACTGCGGCATATATGTCTATGGGTAAACTAATGGCAGCCACTGGTAACAAACAGACTTTTTAAAAACACACTGCCCTATCAGATTTTATTTAAAGAGCATCTGTCATCAGATTTGTACATATGACACTGTTTGACCTGTGACATGTGCACTTGGCAGCTGAAGGCATCCATGTTGGTCCCATGTTCATATATGCCCACATTGATGAGAAAAATGTAGTTTTAATGTATGCAAATAAGCCTGAAGGAGCAATTAGTGCATTGCAGTTACACCTAAAGGCTCTGCTCTCTCTCCAACTTTTGTGCCCTCTCCACTTGACACGGTCAGGTGTGATGATATTTTCAGAATAGGTCATCAATATCTGATTGGCAGTAGTCCAACACCCAGCACCCCTGCTGATCTGTTTGAAAAAGAGGTGGCACTCCATGCGAGTGCTGCTTCCTCTTCAGTACACAACACATCATGTCCCCTATAAAGGTGGCATAGTGTAATTACAAGTACTGGCTTCAAGTAAGTGGAGCAAGTGCTTGTTAATTACACACCACTTCCGAGAAGATAGGCAGCGTAATGAAGAGGAATCAGCACTTACTTGGAGCGCTACCTCCTCTTTAAACAGCAAATTAGTGGGGGGTGGCAGGTATCAGACCCTCTTCGATCAGATATTAATTACCTGTCTTGAGGGTAGGTCATCAATACAAACTGGCTGCACAATCCCAAAAAGATGGTGTGAACCTACATTAACGGGGATCTGAACTTGACTAAATTGATGGCCCATAGTCAGCAATTGGTGCTTAACTTCAATTCCCCATTCTGCCTCTACAAATGGATGGGGGGTTTTAGGGAGGTGTAGTGTTGGAGTTCTTGAAGAACATGCCCTGAAGGACTCAGCTAGGAAGTGTTCTTCTCCACTATATTCAAAAATATTGTGCATTGGAGAACACTTAATGGGCAGCATGGTGGCTCTGCAGTTAGCACTAGTTCCTTGCAGCACTGGGAGCCAAGTTTTAAAC
Organism: Bufotes viridis; assembly: GCA_033119425.1. Lineage (NCBI taxonomy): Eukaryota > Metazoa > Chordata > Amphibia > Anura > Bufonidae > Bufotes > Bufotes viridis. Next base: position 287,921,878 of record CM065593.1, read on the forward strand.
CTGACCAAGGAGAACATCTGCATGAAGTTTGCATGGATTTCCTCTGGGTTCTCTGGTTCCCTCCCACACTACAAAGACATATTGATAGGGAATTTAGATTGTGAGCTCCATTTTGTAGACAGCAAGCAATGGTGTCTGTAAAGAGCTGTGGAATATGTCAGATCTATATAAGTGAGTAACATGAAATAAATGGATAGTATATAAGAGAGTGCAACCACCAATTTTTGACTATAGGGCACAGATTTATTTACAAAGGTTTGGATCTTCTTATCATTGTGCAGGCAATTCCTGTCCCAAAGGAATGCATGTTTAAACCTTTACTTGGTAGGATCTTTAGAAAATGCACATACCGACAAAACCAACAGGTTCAGGGTATCTACAACATGACTGTAGATCTTTCTAGTAAACAAGTGTTGTTTTGTGATGTGTTTTTAACCACTTCAAGACACAGGTTTATACCCCCCTAGTGACCAGGCCCTTATTTACAAATCTGCACTACACTACTTTCACCGTTTATTGCTCGGTCATACAACTTACCACCCAAATGAATTTTATCTCCTTTTATTCTCACTAATAGAGCTTTCATTTGGTGGTATTTCATTGTTGCTGACATTTTAACTTTTTTTGCTATTAATAAAAATGTAACGACATTTTTGCAAAAAAATGACATTTTTCACTTTTTGTTGTAAAATTTAAAAAAAAAACTACATTTCTATATAAATTTTTCAAAAAATTTATTGTTCTACATGTCTTTGATAAAAAAAAATCCAATAAGTGTATATTTATTGGTTTGGGTAAAAGTTATAGCGTTTACTAACTATGGTGCAAAAAAGTGAATTTCCGCATTTTGAAGCAGCTCTGACTTTCTGAGCACCTGTCATGTTTCTTCACGTGCTAGAATGTCAGGATAGTATAAATACCCCCCAAATGACACCATTTTAGATAGAAGACACCCCAAAGTATTCGCGGAGGGGGCATGGTGAGTTCATGTATCATTTCATTTTTTTCACAAGTTAGCAGAAAATGATACTTTCTGAGGAAAAAAAAATAATAATAAAGTTTCCATTTCTGCTGACTTCTGGCAAAAAAAAAAAATCTCAGACGGACTCACTATGCCCCTCAGTGAATACCTTGGGGTGTCTACTTTCCGAAATGGGGTCATTTGTGGGGTGTGTTTACTGTTCTGGCATTTTGGGCGGGGCTAAATTGTGAGCAGCCATGTAAAACCTAAAGGTACTCGTTGGAATTTGGGCCCCTTTGCGCATCTTGGCTGCAAAAAAGTGTCACAAACGTGGTATCGCCGTCAGGAGAAGTAGTGCAATGTGTTTTGGGGTGTATTTTCACATATACCCATGCTGGGTGAGAGAAATATCTCTGTAAATTGTCAACTTTGTATAAAAAAATTTAAAAAGTTGTCGTTTACAGAGATATTTCTCACACAAAGTATGGGTATATATAAAAATACACCCCAAAACACATTGCCCTACTTCTCCTGAGTACGGCGATACCACGTGTGCCACTTTTTTGCAGCCAAGATGCGCAAAGGGGCCCAAATTCCCATGAGTACCTTTTAGGAGGGCATTTTTATGCATTTTTCTTCTCACGCTTTAGGGCCCCTAAAATGCCAGGGCAGTATAAATACCCCACATGTGACCCCATTTTGGAAAGAAGACACCCCAAGGTATTCCATGAGGGGCATGGCGAGTTCACAGAAGATTTTGTTTTTGGCACAAGTTAGCGGAAATAGATTTTTTATAGTTTTTTCTCACAAAGTCTCCCTTTCCGCTAACTTTTGACAAAAATTTCAATTTTTCATGGACTCACTATGCCCCTCAGCGAATACCTTGGGGTGTCTTCTTTCCAAAAGGGGGTCATTTGTGGGGTGTTTGTACTGTTCTGGCATTTTGGGCGGGGCTAAATTGTGAGCAGCCATGTAAAAGCTAAAGGTACTCATTGGAATTTGGGCCCCTTTGCGCACTCAGGCTGCAAAAAAGTGTCACACATGTGGTATCGCCGTACTCAGGAGAAGTAGGGCAATGTGTTTTGGGGTGTATTTTTACATATACCCATGTTGGGTGAGAGAAATATCTCTGTAAATTGACAACTTTGTATAAAAAAATTTAAAAAGTTGTTTACAGCGATATTTCTCACACAAAGTATGGGTATATATAAAAATGCACCCAAAAACACATTGCCCTACTTCTTCTGAGTACGGCGATACCACCTGAGTGACACTTTTTTGCAGCCAAGATGCGCAAAGGGGCCCAAATTCCCATGAGTACCTTTAGGATTTCACAGGGCATTTTTACGTATTTGGATTCTCACGCTTTAGGACCCCTAAAATGCCAGAGCAGTATAAATACGCCACATGTGACCCCATTTTGGAAAGAAGACACCCCAAGGTATTCCGTGAGGGGCATGGCGAGTTCACAGAAAAAAAAAATGTTGACACAAGTTAGCGGAAATTGATATATATATATTTTTTTTTTTACAAAGTCTAATATTCCACTAACTTGTGACAAAAAATAAAATTTTACATGAACTCACCATACCCCTCACAGAATACCTTGGGGTTTCTTCTTTCTAAAATGGGGTCACATGTGAGGTGTTTGTACTGCCCTGGCATTTGAGGGTCTCCGCAATCATTACACGTATGGCCAGCATTAGGAGTTTCTGCGATTCTCCTTATATTGGGCATACGGGTAATGAGATTTTTTTTTTCCGTTCAGCCTCTGGGCTGAAAAAAAAAAAAATGAACGGCACTGATTTTTTCATTCGCATCGATCAATGTGGATGAAAAAATCTCTGCCAAAATCAGTGACTGCGGTGCGGTGGGCTGGGCGCTAACTACCTAACAAGTAGCTAGCTAACTGGCGGTGATAAGGGACCCTTATGCCCCATTCACACGTCCGCAATTCTGTTTGGGAAACGGAATTGCGGACCCATTCATTTCTATGGGGACAGACTTTGTCCCGCTCGGATCCGGAATTACGGATCCGCACTTCCGGGTCTGCACTTCCGTTCCGCAAAAATATAGAACATGTCCTATTCTTGTCCGCAATTGCGGACAAGAAAAAGCATTTTTTATATAGTTCTGGCAATGTGCGGATCTGCAAAATGCGGAAAGCACATTGCCCGTGTCCGTATTTTGCGGATCCGCAGATCCATGGATCCACAGATCCATGGATCCGCAAAACACATACGGACGTCTGAATGAGCCTTACAGGGGGGTGATTAGTGACGGGGGGGTGACAGGGGGTGATCAGGGGAGGTGACATGGGTGATCAGGTGTTAATCAGTGATGGGGGGTGGGGGGGGGCGTGTAGTGATTGGTGCACTTTACCTATGTTTCCTCTGGTGGTCCCAGACAAAGGGACCACCAGACGAGCAGAGTGCAGGCATATCAGAGGCTGTTTACAAAACAGCGTCAGATATGCGTTTTAAATGCGTTTTTTTTCGCATCTACAGCCTGCCAGCGCATGATCAGCCCTGGCAGGATGTAGTTTCAGTTGTCCCAGATCCGATCGCGCACGCGTTCATGCGAAATCTCGGGTCTCACGAGATGACGCCGATAGGCGTGATTAAGACCTGACGCCCATCGGCGTTAGCGTGGCGGCAAGTGGCTAAAGAACAAGAACAGTAAATTATTAAGGAACATTTTAGGTTTGTAGGCAATGGAACATGTATGGTACATTAAGGTCTAAGATGTACTAGGTTACTAGAGAGACCTAGTAAACAATTTGAAGGAATAGGCAACAGAAAATCAAACAGTAAGTCACCATGATGTCTATATGTTCAGCATGCAGGAGGAATGCCAACAGATAGTAAATAAATCTCTATCATGAAAGGACATAATGTTACAGTGTAACCATCATGTTTTCATCAAAAAATCTATTTTGGCATATGTTACTGCTGCAGCAGCATTATGCATAAAGCAATCTTTAGTTTATTCACATACCAGTGTTTTCCTTGAGTTTTTCCCTTAGGTACGGCTGTTTAATCATTTACAATATGAGGACTTTCTTAAGATGGCTCCTCTGCCAGTTCTCTGAGGCCAAAACTGCTTTCCCTCACTTCACATACACACTTCCTGTAGCCAGCAGCTCCTTGCCAGCCAATCAGATTGGACTACTGAGAGATACGCCTCCTCACTCTGAAGCCTAATGCAGGCATGCAGTGTGAAGGACCGCCCCTTTGTCTGTCTTCTTAGCCAGAGACAGATAAGCCATAGCAACTGTCTTTTAAAGGAGCAGTGAAAAGGGACAGGGGACATTAATAAAAGCTGTTATTATAAGGTAATTACAGATCTTTTGACAATCATTGACACTGGTATACATGCCTATCTCTAAATAAAAATGAAAAAAAAAAATGACAGTTACACTTTAAAGTAATACATAGTGTAACACGTGAAAACGACTCAGTGAAGGTGCCACAGCATAAAAAGTGTATGTACATTCAAGTGCATTCATAGAGTATACAAATTTGGATGCAATGTGTTTGCATTAGAAAACATTCTACCAGTAATTTATTATATCAAATTAAGGCTTGTTGCAGAGGACCTGCCACCTCTGTACTGTACTGCTATTCCTCTAGAATTCACACTAATTGACAACTGGTGTCTGCTCAGTGTTTACAGCACCAGAATGTTTAAGGATATACTGTACCGCTTTCATAGTGGGAAGTTAGTCATATTTATATAGTTACAAGAATAGATGCCTTAAAGGAGTCTTTCAGTTTTTTTTTATAGTTTTACTTACCTGCTCACCACCACTCTGATCCAGCTTTGTTGCTCTTAGACTGTCTTCACTGGACTTCCACTCTCCTTTGATCAACTTTCACATGCATAGGGTTATGTGGGCAGCTGCAGCCAGTGGATGTCCTCAGTGTTGACGTGTCCCAAAGCAGCACATCACTGTTGGATCACATGCTGCTTGGGGACACATGACCACTGAGGCCAGTCATTGGTTGCAGTGGAGAACATGACCCCTGTTCTTGCAGAAGTTGACAGATGGCGACAGAAAGTTCAGTCAAGAGATCTACAAAGCCTGGGGTGGACAGGAAGCAGGAGAGTTTGGATTTCTCCACATGTATAGCTGGCTGGGGAAGGGGGGACAGATTTGAAAAAAAAAAAAAAAACGAGAAACCCCTATAGGAATTATTATTTCATGGAGAATCCAAAGTCAAGAGTGGGGTTAGATTTTCTTTGACACAAGAGTTAGTCTGTCATAAATGAGCATAGATGTTCAACAAATGCTAAATAGGCTTTAAAATCTGCAGTTGATATTGAAATCTATAGGAGAGAATTATTAAAGGGGTTCTCCAGAAATTTAAAAAATGAAAATACTTACATAGTATTTCATAATAAATATATTCACAAATACCTTTCATTACCTAGAATGGCTTGTTTTGTCTAGGGAGCAATCATTAGGAGAAATTAAATGGTCGCTGCCCTATCAGTACATACAAAACCTGTCCTAATCACACAGGATGACAAGTTACTACACCACAATGAGCTATAGTGCTGCCTCATCCTCCTCTCTGCTCTGCTTGTCAGCAATCATGATCCTGAATACAAGTGAATCTCTGTGGGAATGGAGATGACGAGGAGACATGAGAGGAGAGTGAGGTGTGGCTAATGAGCAGAAGCACTTGTATGCAATCTCCATTACTCCAGCCCCACATTACCACAGTCTGTCCTATCCTTCCTCTCTGTACTTCATGTCTCTATGAACTAAATTCCCCAGAGATTCAGATAAAGTCTTATCATCTGTATTCAGGATTATAATCCCTGACAATTCGAGCAGAGAGGAGGATGAGGCATCTCTTTACCTCAGTGTTGTAAAGTAACTTGTCCTTATGTGTGATCAGGACAGCTTTTGTGTGAACTAATGGAACAGCGGACATTTTTTTTACCCCCGATGATTGCTCCCCAGACAAAACGAGTCATTATAAATAATGAAAGGTATTTGAGAATATATTTATAATAAAGTAATATTTAAGTATTTTCATTTTCTTAAATCCCGGAGAACCCCTTTAAGACTGAAGTTTCATACGCCAGTCTTAAACTAAAGTCTGCCTAGGTGAAATGCACCAAATTTACACATGACTCTCACTCATCTTGGGCTGTCCTAAAGGCAGAAAATGAAATCTACATCTATTTATGCTACAACTTGCACTATTTTCTGTCTTTAAAAATCATCAATCTATGGGAAAGTTTCTTCCCTCACTTCCCAGTTAATCCCATCCAATTTTGTCACCACATTTAACAAGTGGTAAAAGGAGAAAAATATTACAAATCAAAGTGCAAATTGGCATGATTTTTTTTATTGCAAGATGCCAGTGTCACATAAGGCAAAACTATTTTAAGAGCGTATTATGATTTACTTTTTATATATCAAAAGCTTAATGAATATTGTTCTACTTAAATTCTTATAATACATTTATAATTTGGCATGAATTGTGAACTATAATATAAAATGTACCAACTGTCGCATATATTAATCTTACTAGATCCAAAAGGATGCTTTATTTTATATTTTCTCTTTACAAGGGACAGGGCTCCTTTTAAAAGGGGCTGGCACCTTACTATAAATGAAAAAAAAATTCTGTATCTCCGATTATGGTCACTAGCCAAGGAAACACCAAGCTCCCCTCATGTTTTACCTAAGCACCTTGGTTCAATGTCCCCCACTGCTCATGGATTCCTTCTGTAGACAGCAGGCAATCAGGATTGTGGCGCTCACATTAACCTATATGATTGCTGCCCTGGCCATGTCCTCTCCAGTGGCATATGCAGTACCTACTCATTCCCTAAATGCTTTCAATACACGTGCAGAAGATGTTCCAGGTCAGCAGTTGGAAGGGTTAATCATGTGACTACAACCCAGGATAGGACTGGCCCACAGGGGAATAGGTGAATCCCCCAGTGGGCCCCTGTCAAATTTGAGCCTCCAGTCTCCCAGCACAGCATCTTAACCAGCCTATATCCATGTAAAAACTGAGTAGATTATTTACAAACTACCCAGTTTATTATTATAGCTGCATCAGGTGGCTGAGGCAACTTCTAGATACAGTCAGGCAAACACATACCCTCCTTCCCCAGGAAACATCCTTCTTGAAGTTTTGGCATAGACTCTATTGAGTAGGTCATCCTGAGGATGTTACTGCTGCCTGCCGCTATGTGAGCAGGTAGTATTTGCATGTAGGTGCATCGTGGGTCACCAGAATGAATTATACTGCTGGCCCCTAGGCACCTCAGTCCAACATTGCTACCACCATCTTGATTGCCATAAATGTATCTGTTCTGCCCTGAGAAGAGGGCAGAATAATTTTAGATTACATCTATTTAATTTCTAATTCTGTCTGCTGCAATTCCTGTATTTCTATAGTTATTAGTTTGGATACTACACTTTGTTTTTCTGGTAATAAAGATTATTGTATTGTGGTAGTGTAATGCATTCTGAGAAAGAGAAGCCCAGTCTCCAGTCACCAAGGACACATCAGCAGAGCTGTCCTTCTGCATATCTTTTTCTTAAAGAGGACCTTTCATCAGTTTTGACATAGGCTAACTATGTCAAAACCTTGTAGTGCGTCGCCCACTGATGCGTTGTCGGAAGCCCCGTTCTGTATTGTACAGACCTGTAAACTTGCAACAGGGAAGAGACACAGTCTTCTGCTGTGGGCGTCTCCTTTTCCATGGCTTTGATAACGATCCAATCAGAGCGGACGACTCAATGCCACACAAAAAACCACACACATTGCATCAGTGGGGGCCGCACTACAAGGTTTTGACATGGTTAGCCTATGTCAAAACTGAGCAAAAGTCCTCTTTAAACATCACCATCCTTTTGCAAGCATATCTGGTGAGACATCTACTTTTGTTTCAGGGGCATTGTGTTATGCAGAGCTATCCTGCTAGTTCTAATTAGTAATCAGGAAGTTGTTTTAACTGTTAGATACTAGACATGCAATCCATGTATAGGCAGCTATTTTGGACATGTGCTTTCTCTGTTAATGTAATATTACTGTATATGCCTTTCTATATGTTTTACTTAAACAAGCTATTTGTATTCTTATAGTTTTACCATTTGATTAACTCAAATACTCCTGTTTTGGCAATAAACAAGTTAGACTACCGAAAACAGTCATCTTATTTGGAAGACAGAAATGGTATATGCTGAATGTCAGACTGCACACTGTGTGAACGTGTATGAAGACAGAAGAGTGTCCACTGTTTACAGATCAGAATGGAAAGACATGAGGGACCTTTGGGTTCCTAGGCTAGTGCCACAAGATTAGATCAATATAGAAACAGCACATGGTGTCACTAACTACACTCTAGTCTGTCCTCTTGGTGCCATGCACTGGTGCCTCTTGACCCAAATGGGTCACTATACAGAGATTACTTGAAGAGTTAAAAGCCTGTTGGTTCCACTGCAGTACAAAGTTTAGAGGATTAATAGAAGGAGGGGGGGACACTTAGATAATGCCCTTACAAGTAGCCCCAAATCAAATCTGTTTAGTAACTCAGTGAGTCTGCACCTGCTTTGTGACAAATAGTATGTTTCACAGTATAGGGTTTAAGGTGTGCAAAGGTGTTAAATAGATTAGGCTATCAGTGCCATATTATCATATTATGGATCTGTAATACAGCCATGTACATGAAACCTAATTAGAATACAGATATATCCTTCTGTAAATTTTCTCTTGGCTCGACATATGCCAAGATTTGTGGCACAACAAGAGGAACTTTGAAAAAACAAACAAAAAAAAAACATGATTTTCCAGCACTCTATCAGGAGATGTCTGTTTTATATTTTTATATGTTTGACCACTGGCCACCCAATGGTTGTGATGTGAACTGCAGCCTGTGAAGACTTTTGCCAATAAGTTACAACAATATATAGATTTTTTATCATGAAACATTGGAGTCGTTAACAACATTTATGGAAAGTTAAGGGTAGACACATCTGTAAATAAATGAGACCCATTCTTACATTTACAAAAATTAATATCCTTGGCAATATCCTATTATGTTCTGAAAATGTTTTTACAATTTTTAAATGTAAAAGAGCATATTATGTGGTTGTCGATATCACATGTATTTGTATGATATTTACTTGAAGAGTTTCAGGTCTTGTCATCTTCTGTACAGTAATCTTATCTAAAAACCAGAATACAGTATGTGGTGAAATACCAAAGATTAGCATGCCAATAAGAAAAATTTAAATACTGTGAGCTTGTGATAGTAGAAAGGAATGGAAAAAATTGTGTTTTTGAAAAGTTATGTATGATCTCATAATCCTTAACCAGTTTTTTTTTTTTTTTTTTACTTTGAAACTAAATCTGGAGAACGTAGGTTTTAATTCCCAGCAGGATTCATTAGGGTGTTTTGATTCTCTTCATTTGGTGGAAGAAGGAATTAGGTTTATGGTATCTGCACATCTGTGAACATCAGGTTCTAAGGGCATTCAGGTTCAGCTTGCAATTCTTGTGATTCTACAGGTTCAAAGGCCAAGAACAGCATGAGAAATGCCTTTCCTGATGCTCACAATGCATGCAATTACTATTGATCTTGTGTATCTGAAAGAGTTGGGCTCTGCATAAGTGCCACTTGCTGGGCCACTAATCTCATTACTGTTCCTGGATATGGGAAAACATACACAAGAATTCAACTCTGCTGATTTTGCATATGAAAGTGAGAGCTATATGATGGCTCAAGGCATCCTAAATGCAAAGCTAGAATCTTGAAACTTTTTCAAAATATATTTCAAATGAAAGGCTGGTAAAATTTTGACAGGCAAAAAAAGTTTAACATTGTTCATTGGGGCATACAGGAAAATAAAATAATTTCCTACTGTGAAAGTTGAAAGGCAACTAGAATTGGTACATAACAGCTATACAATAGATGTGATCAAAGAAGAACAGACTTTTTTTTTTTGAGACCCAGAGCCTGAGCATATTCACTGGAATATTGTCTTGAAATAGATGCTTAATAATAAGTTAATATTAGGTATACAGTATCATCAGCAACTGTTACTTTGTAGCTTTCAGATACAAAGTGTATTTTGTGTCTAACTATTTCTACTATTTTCACTTAGCCTTTGAATAGTAACTGTTGTCTAATTAAAAAAAATAATAATAGTACAGGGTGTCACAGTGGACTGGGTCATGTTTCTATTGTACTTTGTTTTTAGCTGGTCAATGTGCTACTTTAATTAGTCAGTGTGTACTGTATTAGCTATTGGCGGTTGTAGTGATAGTCTTCACATCTCGCTATTACCAGTGATAAGGTATGCTGGTGACCTCTGTAACCCCTTAGGAAATATTAGGTTGCAGAACTCTACACTTTTACTGTGGTCTCAGTGGCCTGACCATGCTTCAAAGAGCAACATGTGCACATCCATCAGTCTCCACTGAAGACCCGGTTTCAAACATTATGGGGGAATTGTTTAACAGAAGGATGAAAATGCTCAGAGGAGATTTAAGTACCAGCCAAAGATTGAAGCTGATGAAACTCATTTATGAGGAAGTTGCAAGGAGCGACAAAGCCAACAGAGGCCAGCACCAAGGAGTCATTGGAGATCCTGGCCCTCGGGACATACTCATGCTGTCTTCTGCATTCCCCACCTTTCAGGAGGACAAGGAGGACATTGATGCATATCTGGAGACCTGTGAGATAATGTGTACGTTTCACCATATCACAGAAGAGGACTGGACACATTTATTGGCTGGAAAACTAACAGGTAGGATGAATTCCGCCTTTTGTGCCTTATCAGAGCTATGCTGGTGACATCTGTAAACTCAGGAAATGTTAGGTTTGGGAACTCTACACTTTTACAGAGGTCTCAGTGGTCTGGCTGTGCTCCTCTCCATAGGGGTAGTAAAACCAAGCCCCTTGCTAATGATAGTACAGATATGCGAGGGGCGGATGTGTTTCTGACACTGTGGGTAGTTGTCAGTTGTTAGGCAATGTGAGAACAAACTGCAGTGTTCTCTATATCCTAGATTTGCTTAAAAAATGAAAGTGAAATGAAAATGAAATATCTGAATACCCCAGCCAGAAATGGGTGAGGGGTCCTATCTTTTAGGATATGTCTGGAATAGAAAGCAGCCATATTGGATCAACGGAAAAGTTTCCAATGGGAAGGGGGTCATGTAGCATATCAGAGAAGACCAGAATTTATCAGAAGTCGATGGCCGCAATCAGATTTGCAATATCTCTTGTGACAATTTTTTTTTTACCTTGATTCAATATGGTGGCTTTCAAGATGGCGACCATGTTCTGGACACAGCCTAAAAGATAGGTCTCCTCATTCATTACTTGTTGGGGTATTCAGATGTTTAATTTTCACTTTTGTTTCTGAAATAAAAGGATGTCCTTAGACTCTTGACTCTTCCTGTACAGAGAGAACACAAACCCATTGACTTTTACTATGTTTGTTCCCTTTTTCCATATCAGTAGTTTTCCGTTGACCATGGATCAGTGGAAAGATCATGGAGACATGCATCCATTTGGTCTGTGTTGAGGACACATCCTGCTATGTCTGTTTAGTTCATACGGTCTTGCCCTCAAGTTTTCCCTCAGTAAAGATGGTGGATTGTTTCTCAGCTGGGTGCCATCTTACTTCCTGTTTCATATTTAAACCTCTCAAGCCTGTTAGTAATTGGTTGAGTATTGTGTTTTAGCTCCTGCTTGTGCAGTCCCTCGCCTGGAACTTGCTCTCTGGTGTGTTGGTCCACCTTGTGGTTTACCCTGCTACTCCTGGAAGCCTGCCAACCACTCGGTGGGTTTCTCTCTGACATATTGTCTGTATTCCTGCCTTCATCTGCATTCCTGCTACCTCTTTTTCAAGACTCCAGTGCCTCCTGTGTTCAGGCCTTGTCCCTGCCATTGGATTCCAGCATTATTGTGACAGAATACTCAAGCCTAAAATGGAGTCCACCGGGACTGGGAGTTCAGAGGTTCGCATTAAGCAACTGCAGACTGCTATGTCTAATATGGCACCGAGATGCAGACTTAAAAAAAAATATGACCCTTTTTAAGGACCGACTTCCCACAACATCCAAATTTATGGACAAGCGATTCAAGAGCTACACGGTACTGTGCAAACATTATCTGACCAGATAGTCCATTTGGAGAATCAAGTTTCTGTACCACCCGTAATGACCCCTATATTGCCACCACTCAGATTTGGCAGAGACCATGACAAATTCCGAGGATTCCTCAATCAATGTAGGCTATTCTTTGATGCAAATTCAACTCGGTTTCCTATTGATAGATCTAAAGTCTTATGTATTATTATGCTGCTGACACATAAAGCCATTGCCTGGGCTAGTCCGTTGATTGAGACTCAAGAAACGCCCAGCTAAATCACTTAGAGGACTTGATCGATGCCATGAGTCAAATGTTTGCCGGTCCCAATTGAGGTGCTACAGCTGAAGCAGCATTACTAGTATTGCGCCAGGCAGACGCCCTGTCACAGAGTATGCAATAGATTTTAAGAGGTGGGCTGTCGACACCGATTGGAACGAAGCAGAGAAAATTTCTTTTTTTTTAGGAAAGGAATATGCAGCGCATTAAAAGATGAACTTGCCTGTGCGGAAGCCCCTTTAGGTTTGGATGCTTTTATTAACCATTGCATTTGAATTGATACCCGACTGTCTGAACGACCACAAGAAAAACGGGGTACCTTAAAATATGATACTAAGCAGTCCCCCTCTTTTCCTGTCTCCATTTCCAAGGAAAGACCTCAAGGAAAGATTTACAGAGAATCAGGAAGTGAGCCTATGCAAGTAGATTCCATACTAAGACGTGAAAACGTTGATCAAAGGGAGCATAGGCTCCTGGAAAGTCTATGTTTTTACTGTGGAAAGTCTCACCACTTCCTTATCAACTGTCCTAGCCGTCCGCAGAGGTTGGTGACAGCCATTACAGATCCTAGCTAGTGTTGAGCAAACCCGAACTGTAAAGTTCGAAACCCGAACTGTAAAGTTCGGGTTCGTACCGAATTTTAGGCGTTTTGGTACCCCGACCAGAACATTTCCGTAAAAGTTCGGGTGCAAGTTTGGTGTTCGGCGATTTAATCACGCTTGTTGAAAGGCTGCAGGGCAGCCAATCAACAAGCATTTAACTAGTGTGCCCTTAAAAGCCATCACAGCCATGCCTACTAATAGCATGGCTGTCATTGGCCAGTGCAGCATGTGACCCAGCCTCTAAATAAGCTGGAGTCACATAGCGCCACACGTCACCTCTTACTAGTGTAGGGATAGGATGCTGCTGCTGTGAGGGAGAGATTAGGAAACAATTCTCATGTACTTGGTGTTGTTAAATCTGCAAACTACAGTGATTATTTTTGTGGGTGCTATGCTACATTTTTGTACCCATGAGCCCAGTGCCACAGAGAAAAAAGATTTAATCAGTCTGTCTGTTAGGTGGGCATGGCGACCATTTTTGCAAGTGCAGTGCCCTTGCAACTACATGTGTTCCAGAGAAATTACTTTAATCCTGTTCTGGTAGCTCAGTGGGCGACATCTAACCATTTTTTAAGGACACCTGCACTGCATATGTGCCAGGGGAAGGGGAAATAATATAGGAATTCCGTCTGTGACTTCAGGGCCCCAGGTGGGGGGACATATTCCCACTTTTTTCAGTGAACTACCCCTGTGCTGAATATCTGACAGGGAAAATCTATTCATTAAATCCATCTGTTAGATTCTAGGGGGACAAATTCCCCTTTTTTTTGGTGGCAAGTACCCCTACGTCCTGCAGTGCATACCTGGCAGTGAAAATAATTCAATTACTTCAGTCTGTCACATATTTGTGTGCCCTAAAGTGATTTTTTTTCTCTTTCTTTTTCTTTTCAATTCTCTTTTTATTAAGTTTTTCCAAAAAAAACATAGATGCAAAGGTACAACAGCAATAACAGGTACATTGCAGAATAGAGTCCAAAAGAATAGTACAGTGCATAAAAATATACATCGGTCACAATGTATAGAGTTGCCCTGAAGTGGAGCGATTCTATGTACCTATAAACTTACAAATAAGTGTGTACATGGAGTGACAGGAATGGGAATTAACAAGATGGGGAGGAAATGGATGGGGAGAAGAGGAGAGGTGGAGAGGGAAGGAGGAGAAGTTGGAGGGGGGGTGGACCCGGGACAATAGGTTAGCTGATTAATCAGTCCGATACGAATGGAGACACTGATGCGATCATTGTAGTACTAGTGGGGTTGACCTGAACGAGATCCAGTCTTTTCAGATTTTTTTAAATTTGGTGTGTGAGCGGAGTTCCCATGCCGAGAGTTCCTCCATTAGGAAGATGTAATTGACTTTTTGTAACCAATGAGCTATATTAGGGGCTTTCTGCTGGTTCCACTGTTGAGGGATTAGTGATTTGGCAGCTGCCATGAGGTGTTGGAATAGGATCCTTTGCCCTCGGGGAATTTCCTCCAGCCTGATATTAATGAGGATTGAGGCAGGGGAAGGGTCTCTGTCCAATGAACAGATTTGTTTGGTCAGTTTTATCACCTCTGTCCAGAATGGCGTTATTACAGGATATGACCACCACATGTGGAAATAAGAGCCTTGTGATGTATTACACTTCCAGCATAAGTCAGAACTAAGACAATTCATTTGTCTAAGCCTGACCGGGGTGCGATACCATCTTGTGATAAGTTTAAATGAGTTTTCTTGTAAGCGGATGCATCGCGATATGCCGTGAGATTTCTTATAGATCTGTTTGATATCAGAAGCAGACTATGTAATTGTTAAGTTTTTGCCCCATTCTGTGATATATCCCCTATCGGTAGGGCATTTTGTTTTTTGTAGTAAGCTATAGACTTTAAAAAGAAGATGTGGGGGAAGGTTTTTGGAGGAGATCAGTTCCTCAAAGGAGGTAAGGGTCCTCAGGGTGCTATCTTGACGTAGATAGAGGGCTATTAGTTTGTTTATGTGAGCTTTTTGCAATGAGTGAAGGGAGGTATTATCTAACGGGTCTACTGAATTTTCAGAGTTAAGGAAGGTTGCTAATTGTATATTTTTCAGTTCTTTAGGGTTCAATCCAGTTCCCTTGAATTTCGGTAGGTATAGGTCAAGAACGTCTACAATTGACATTAGGAGTGAGAGTATAGGGCTTATGTCTTTTTTGTATGTGTTCCAGATTTTTTGAGTGGTCTGAGTGATGGTGTTTGTTGACAGTTGGCTTAGGGGGATTTTGTCTTTATTGTCAATTTGCCAGAGAAGAGCTCTCAGCGGGTATTTCGCCATATCTTCTTCCATTGAGAACCATAATTTTTTATCTCCTTCCCTTAACCATTGAATCACCCTGGTTAGATGTACCACGTCATAATAAAGTTTCCAGTCGGGCAAAGACATTCCCCCTCTTAGTTTATGTTGAGTCAGCAGGTTATGGCTCAATCTAGGGCGTCCACCTCGCCAAATAAAATTACTAACTAATTTCCTAACATTTGTGAAGAATTGCACGGGTAGTGAAATGGGGAGGGTCTGGTTAAGGGGGTTGTTTAAATTAATAAGATATTGTCGGTGTAGGCTGCCGCGTTATGTATCTGATGTCCGTCGTTGAAGCCTTTAATGTCTGGGTGGGCCCTGACCTCTGCTAAAAGGGGTTCCAATGAAAGTATGAATAAAATTGGAGATAGTGGGCAGCCTTGGCGGGTGCCGTTCTGTATATGGAAAGGGGCAGAAAGCGATTGGTTTATACGGAGTTTGGCCGTAGGTTTTGAGTACATAACAAATATCGCGTCGATAAAGGTTTGGGGAAGTCCAAAGTGCAATAATACACTGTAGGTCCAGTCCAACCTATCGAAGGCCTTTTCTGCGTCGGTTCCAAGAAGAACCAATGGTTGTTTGCTGTGAGACACAGTTTGGATTAGCAACAAGATCCTCATTGTGTTTTCTCTCCCCTCTCTTCCGGACACAAACCCCACCTGCTCTGGAGGGATTAGATTCAGTATTATAGGTTTTAGTCGGTAAGCTAACAGATTCGCATATAGCTTTAGGTCAGTATTTAGAAGTGAGATGGGTATGTAGCTGCCGCAATGGGTGGGATCTTTGCCCTCTTTGTGAATAAGTGTGATGTACGCCTCTAGTGCTTGTTTGGGAATCTTTGTTCCAGAGAGGTATGAGTTGAGTGTGTCCATCAGATGGGGGAGGAGGACTGAGGAAAACGTGTCATAATAAGAACATGGTAGTCCATCAGGACCTGTAGCTTTATTCTTAAGACTTCTTCTGAGGGCGTACTGGACCTCATCTATCAAGAAAGGTTTATGTTAGGCCGCGTGTATGCTGGAATCTAGTTTGGGGAGGTTCAGGCAGGATAGGAAATTCGTGATAGATGAAAGGTGTGATTGTGGATCTTGTCTGCTATCTGGTGGATGAATTTGGTATAGGGAAGAGTATAATTTAATGAATTCCGCTTCTATTTCTGATGGAGTCGTTGTAATGTTTGCTGCGCCCATTTTAATCTCCGTAATGTTAGTGCGAGACTTTTTTCTTTTAATAAGAGACATCATGAGCCTCGAAGCTTTGTCTCCATGTGCATAGAATGAATGTTTAGTCGACATGTATACCTTGGCAGAGGACTTATTTAATATGTCTTTGAGTTGTAGGCGAGCGTTGGTGAGTTTTTGGAGATTGGGAGCCAATAAAGATGTTTGTGAGTTTTCTCTAAGTGTAATATCTCAGTATATAGAGATTGAATTTTTAGGTCTCTCTGTTTTTCATAGTATGTGCCAGCTGAGATAAAATCGCCGTGTATTGTGGCTTTGTGCGCTTCCCACACTGTAGGAGTCGCGGTGCCTTTATCTTGGTTTTGATGGAAGTATTGGTCTAGACGGGTGGTGATCTTGTCGTATACTGCCGGGGTAGACAGTAAAGTTTCATTTAGTCTACAAAGGGGCTTAGCTGAGGCTCTGTCTTTGATAAAAAGTGTCATCTCTAATGGGGAGTGATCTGAGTGGACACTGGTGCCAATTGATATTGAGCATAAGTTGTGGAGTGCGGATTGTTGCAAAAAGAAGTAATCAATCGTATGATAAGTGTTGTGTGGGGCTGAGTATAAAGTGTAGTCTCTATCGGTGGGGTGTTCAAAACGCCATACGTCTCTCAATGTGAGGAGTTGGAGTGAGTGTTTAATTTGCTTGAGTGCACGATAGGACATGGTGGATTTATCTTGCATGGGGTCTAGAGCTAATTTAAGATTTCCTCCAATCACCAGGATGCCTTGTGTGACTCCATTGATCAATAAGAGGACATCACGTATCCAGAGGGTTTGTTTGGTGTTGGGGGCAAAGAGGTTGGCAAGTGTGACTAGTATGCCATTTAGCTTTCCTACTAATATTAGATATCTACCATCCGTATCTTTCTGTATGAGGTCAAGGTCAAATGTAACATGTTTCGAGAAGGCGATGGTCACACCCTTTGAGTTTTTAGTGGGAGTGGAACCACCTATTATAGAAGTGTCCGCATAGAGCTGGGGTTTTATCCCCCAGGAAATTAGTTTTCTGTAGGAAGAGAACATCAGCGTGGGTCTTTTTTAATGTGTGCAGGATTTGGCTACGTTTAACTACAGAGTTAAGGCCTCTGATGTAGTACGAAATAAGCTTTAAGTTGGCCATCTTGAGGTGGGTACAGCCATTGTCTCTGTTATGTGTTTGAACTGATTCAAAGTGTGTAAGTCGCTCCTTGCGCCCCTGAGGGTCCTGGGAAGAAAGGTGGGGAGGGGGTGTGTGAGAAAGTAAAGATAGGGTGTTAAGAGACATAATGTTTCAAACTCGGAACATGTGTAAAACAATTGGTAAAGAATACATAAAATATTAAACTAAAACCATAACCTGCCAGCTGTAAGGGCCTTAACTGGCATGATAAATGTTGGTATAAGCGAGCAAAGAACAGATATAGACAGTGTAAATAATTACCGCTTATGGAGTCCAGTGCCCTCTATCTGAGGGGAATGGATTATGACCTAGCGGCGCTGTGGGACAGACCTGATTCCATGATCACCTCCCGAATGAGGAGGAGGAGATGGTAAGAGGGATATAGTGTGTCACGAGGTGAACTTCTAAAAAACGAACATTGGACTGGCCCGCCGCCCCCGTCAGGACCATTCTGGGTAGAACAAGTATTATTTGTGTATTAAACTTAACGAGTGTGATGTGGATTAATGTAAAATAACATATTTCTCATCCCAGATTACTGGGAATTGGGGAAGGGGGGGGGGGGTTACGGACGGGACAGAGGGTGTACCGGCGCCCAGTCGCCTTCCGATAGGGACTAAAAGTAATAGAACCTATGTTATATAGAAGTGGGAGGGAAGGCGCGTTGAACATGAGCCTCAGCATCCCAAAAGTCTCCGTCAGTCCCATACCCCTCTAAGAGGAACACTTTTTAAACAATTTACCTACAGAACACAATTAACATAATTTGAAAAACTGTGAATCCTGATTAAAGCATATCACCCATATCTGTTACGGATCAGGTTGGGTCCATCTCGATTCTTCTGGGGGTCATCTCCCTAGTCTTTTCCGACTCTTGCTTCTTTTCTCAGCGCCTGCAGTCTCCCAGGGTGTGGGTGGAGGTATCGTGGGAAGGCCTGTCAGGTCTTGTATCAGGGCCCAATCAGGTATGTCCACATCCGGGATGTTGGGCTGAGTCATGATGTCTGCAAGTTCGGTGTGGTCTCGAAGAATAAGTCTTTTTCCTTCATGAGATATGGATAGACCGAATGGAAACAGCCATTTATAAGGTATGTTCCTCCTCCTTAGCACTTCTGCGAGGGGTCTCAGAATATTTCGACCATTGGAAGATGGAGATTGGCGAGCCTTCGGGTTAGGAAGATTTGTACGGGCAATTCTCAGGATGTCGTCTCTAACTCTGGAATGAAACAAGCGACAGATGACATCCCTAGAGGGTTCTTTTGTAGCAGGTTTGGCTCTTAAGGATCTGTGTGCTCTTTCAATAGTTATCTCCAAAGTGTAATTATCACCCAGAATCGACGTGAAAATCTGTTTGACAGTATCAGGAAGAGTCTCTGGGAGATATGATTCAGGAATTCTCTTAATCCGTAGGTTGTTCCGTCTTGCTCGATTCTCCTGATCTTCCATCCAGTTGATGATCTTGTTCATATGTGATTGGCAGGTGGTAAAGATGGTTGACACTGCCTCAGTGTAAGAGATGAGTTGGGATTGCACACTTTCTAGTTGTTCTATTCTGTTCCAAATGCTCCATACATCTTGTTTGATGACTTGTAATTCTTTGAACACTGGTTCAAGTGCTTTATATAAGGCTTTCCCAAGAAAGTTCCTCGATATTGGGAGGCTTCGTTCCTCCTGTGTATCCTCTGTGTCGCTCTCCATTTCAAGGAGGGTTTGCGGCGTGGAATCCCGTTTTATTTCTTCTGCTGATGAGAGATTTTGTGAGGAGGTGAGTTTGGCTGAAGATGCCCCTTGTGGTTTTTGCATGTAGGAGTCCAGGGAGCCTGCCAATCTTGTGTTAGATGTTGTTCTGTTTTTACCTGGGCCAATTTTGACCATAGCGGTGGGAATGGGGGTTTGGGTGCCCAGTGCTTGCAGATGATGTAGGCTTATGGATTGCAAAGTCTGTGCGAGTGCTCTCTTTGAGGGGCCCCTAACGGCTATTCAGGGGATGTTAATGGTCTCATAATGTCTCCGCTATGAGAGATCAGTAAAAATTGGGTCAAGGCCCTGTAATGGTGGAATTGAAGGTGTGTAGGCCTGGAAAAATTTAGGCTAGGCCCATATGTGACCCTTAGGGGTCAGTGAGCAGGGTGTCAGTGTAGCCGGTCGAGTAGAAGATGGATGCAGGGTAAAGCAAGGGGGATGACACCCGGATATATTTGGATTATGGTTGCAAGTGTGCCAGGTTGGCCCCATTCTCCAGTGAGGAATATATCGTACCTTATGGGGTGCTCCAGAGTCTGTTCCACCTTGTTTTGGTAATGCGAGGTATTTGCAGCCTCTATGTCTGGAGTGACTTTGCACAGGCCGTTAGTTCTGGAGCGAGTGAGTGGCGATGATGACTTTATTGTGTGGTGCCAGGTACTGATCCGATTGTTGACCTTGTCGGTACACTCTGGTGTAAACCTGTGGTCCGGTGCTTGTACTGGCTCTGACCGGTGGGACAACCGGGACTCCGGGCCTAAAACTTAATGGCCGGGGGTACGTGGACTCCTTCCCCCGCACCGCAGGTGGAGTATATAGCAGGCAGTGCTCTGTCCCTTGATCCTCGGTGTCTGACCTTTCTCTTGATCTTATCTGTGGGCTTGGGGTGACGGTGTATCTTTCGCCGTGTCTTTCGCTTGGGCCCAAAATCGAGGTCGGGGCTTCTTCACCCAGCTAGGCTTCACCGGGATCTCTGGTTCTGTTGGGGCTGTAGTTCCCAAATTGGGTTTAAAATGCAGGGTAGGGCTTATTGAACCCAAGTGTAGCGGGTAGTCTTCTTTTCGTCCACAAAATTAAGTTGGATGCATGAAAATTCTGGGTCTCTGGTGAGAGCTGTTCAGAAAGACGTCGGCACCGCCCAGCTGCAAGCCACACCCCCCCATTTTTTTCTCTTTCTGACACCGACACTGCAAATCTAACAGTCAAATGAAACCAGTAAATACTGCTGTTACATTGTCGGTTGACAGATTTGTAGAAAGTACATTTTTTGGCCTGCGCTGCATTTCTGATAGTCCAATAAAACCGTTAAATACTGCATTTACATTTTTTGTTTGATAACGCACACTTTTTGTGCTGCATAGTACATTTGCAGCCTGTGCTGCATTTTTGACAGTCCAATAAAACCGGTAAATACTTTATTTACATTGTTGGTAGAAAAAAAATACACTTTTTGTGCTAGACAGTACATTTGCGGCCCTCGCTGCATTTCTGAAAGTCCAATAAAACCAATAAATACTGCTGTTACATTATTGTTTGAAAAAAAAAAAAACATTTGTTGTGCTAGATAGTACATTTGCATCCTGTGTTACATTTCTGACAGTCTAATAAAACCCGTAAATACTGCATTCATATTTTTTGTTTTAAAAAAGCACACTTTTTGTGCTAGATAGTACATTTGTGGCCTGCGCTGCATTTCTGAGAGTGCAATATAACCAGTAAATACTACTGTGACATTGTTGGTGAAAAAAATCACTTATTTTTTGCCTAAAGTACATTTGCGGCCTGCACTGTATTTCTGACAGTGAAATATAGCTGGTAAATACAACTGTGACATTGTTGGTGAAGAAAACCACTTATTTTTTGCCTTAAAGTACATTTGCGGCCTGCACTGCATTTTTGAGGGGGAAATTTAATCAGTAAATCCAGCAGAGGATTTAATGGGGGACCTATTTCCACAAAGGAAGGGGCCATTCATTGCCCCGAAACGCATCTGGTGAGAGAGGGACCCCATACTTGCGACCATTCACGAAGCTACACAAAATCCTGTGCCGAACTCCTACTGTAGGACCATCCACCGCGCAAGTGGAGAGTGGAAAATTACGACGCTTGACCCGACTCCATAACGAAGGGCCACACGTGTCACACAACTCTACCAGCGTGGGAGATCGGACGGACATCACTTGTAGACATCGGTCCACACCAATACCGGACCTTCGTCCAGAGTGACACCAGGGAAAAAATCGAGGCATACGGTAGGATCATCTTAAGTTTATGCCAGCATACACCTACCACATCCAAAACTCATAACAGAGTAGCGCAGCTGGACGCCGCTGCCCACTCTAATATAGCAGAACTTCGCTTTCAAGTTAACAGCGCTTTCAACCCTATACTGTTGGGGAATATAAGCACAAGAAAATCGTACGAATATATTACATTAAGCTAACAAACAATTGAGTGCAATAACATTCCAAACTTGCAAGTTGTACCACGTGGGATCGCAGCACACTATTGCGATTATTGCATTAACAGTTTTATTGCTGTAGGGATCCGATTTCTTCAGAGTTTTTTTAGGAATTAAATGACTATCTACATAACCCATTTTCAACTTTTATATCCATATATTGCCATTTGAATGACTGCTGTTGTATTACTCTGGACTCTTTAGCTACATGTTGCTATTATATGGATTGGTGTAATATTGTCCTGGTCCTTTTAGTTATTATTTTATCCATTTTGGGTCTGCCAAAAGTCCACAAAGGGCTTAGTCCATTAAGGGGCAGACCAATAGTGTCTGGTACCAACAGCCTCACAGCCAATATTAGTACATACGTTGATGTCATACTACGACCATTTGTCACCAGTCTCCCTTCGCATATAAGGGATACTATGGAAGTACTGAGTCGATTAAATGACATTCACTGTGAGGCAGGCACCCAATTGG
Source organism: Bufotes viridis (assembly GCA_033119425.1). NCBI lineage: Eukaryota > Metazoa > Chordata > Amphibia > Anura > Bufonidae > Bufotes > Bufotes viridis. Next base: position 287,944,238 of record CM065593.1, read on the forward strand.
CAAGTCTGGACGTTGAGGCGCTCTACAGCTCAATTCCTCATGAGTTGGGCTGTAGAGCGGTCCATACCTTTCTTGAACAAAGGGGTGAACACTTCAGAGACCACAATATATTCATTATGGAGCTTCTGGATTTCATTTTAAAACACAATGTGTTTTTCTTTAATGGCCGTATCTTCCACCAGCTCAGGGGGGTCGCAATGGGGAGCCCTTGTGCCCCCACCTTTGCGAACCTCTACCTGGGCTGGTGGGAGAGGGAGATAGTGTTTTCCGAGGACATGGAACGTTTTACTGCTCTGATCCCCCTCTGGTTACGTTATATTGATGACGTGTTCATTTTCTGGGGGGAGCACTGAATCGTTCCGTGACTTTGTGGAGGCCCTGAATGTCGACCAGGTGGGATTATATTTTACATCAGAAATTAATGCCCATCAAATTCCCTTTTTGGATCTCACCATCTCCCTGGAAAACTCTGGCCAGATCATCACCAATATTTTTAGAAAACCGGCAGCAACTAACAACTTGCTGCAATGGGGAAGCGGTCACCCGTTGGCCTTGAAACGAGGAATCCCTAAGGGACAATACTTACGTGTGAGAAGAAATTGCTCTCAACTAAGGGACTTTAGGGTTGCTGCCCAGGAATTGCAACATAGGTTCCAGCGTCGTGGGTACCCTCAGAAGGTACTGAGGGAAGCTTACCATCATTCCCTCAGTGCCAATAGGGATACCTTACTGTCCCCAAAAAATATGGTGACAGATCAGGATACCGTCAGAATCATTGGGACCTATGATAGTGGGCACGCAGTAGTGCGCCAGGTCCTGGTGGACAATTGGGACATTTTGAAATCAGATCTGGATATCGGTAAAATTATTCCCGCTAGACCAGTGATTACATATCGCCGTAATCAAAATCTGAAGGATCTACTCGTGCACAGTTTCTATCAGGGTCGGTCGCATGACACGTGGTTACGCAATTCACTATCAGGCACCTTTCCATGTGGGTCATGCAAATTTTGTACCTATATTAATCGATCCAAAAACTTCACGGATAGTTCTGATCAAAAGACCTTCTATATCCGCCCGTTTGTGAACTGCAAATCTATAGGCGTGATATACTTGTTGTCCTGCGTGTGCGGAGTAAAATATGTGGGTAAGACAACACGCGAATTGAGACGCCGTATAGGTGAGCATATCAGCGACATCAGAAAGGCGAAAGACACGCCAGTTGCTCGTCATGTTCTCGAGCAGCATGGCGGAAGGGTCTCATCTGTGAAGTTTCAAGGAATTGATCTGATCAAGATGAACTTGAGGGGTGGTAATTTGGGACCGCATTCTCCTACAAAAGGAGGTGAGATGGATTTTTGTCTTGAACACAATTAAACCATTTGGTTTGAATGATGCTATTTCATACATCCCATTCATCTAGTATGGCAAGTTACTAATATATACAGTATATACTGTTATATATGAAGATGATCCACCACAAATTCCATCACCCTTGCCCGCGTTGGGGTATATTCATGAGGACCATCTGTCAGTCTGTGCACTGATACTGATACATTGTGTTTACCATGACATGTTGGGTACATTGCAATGAATTATTTGACATCAGGTTTGGCCATGGCGATTACACACCACACGAGATATATGCAGTACTATAATGTATGAGCTAGTTCCCAATGTTTTTTATGGCCGGCCTGTTGTCATATAGAACTGACATCTTTACAAGTGCATAAGGGTGGCGACTAGTTGGGCTATATTTGGAGCTGATATGAGGATTTTCATGTAATATCGTTAATGACACTCCATCTATATACTGATGATATGAGGATTTTCATGCATTATTGCTAATGATGCTCCATGTTTATACTTATAGATGTTGCGCCCCAGTCATGCACACATATAGAGTTACATCTGGTTGTTAATGAGAGGTTTATGTAGAAATTATTTTGTACACTGGGTCTCCTGTTCGTTTTTGACTTTACTGTGCTGGGCTTTTTTACTTTAGCCGCCGTGAAGTTCCCCCTGTTTAATATTGAGCGCTCAGCGCCTCCTCCTGCTATCCAATGTGCTCACCTCCATGCGGCAATCCTCTGCCTTTTGGGTAATGGGATTGGCCGGCGGCTTGGTGGGCGGATGATGGAGGTGGGGTTATACCTATTTCCTTCGGCGTTCTGCGAGCTGCTTTGCGGCCATCACAGAGCCGAACACTGCATGTCAGCACGCTGCCCCTCTAAACTAGGAGATGGTCGGCTCAGGCAGGACCCTAGATAATAACCCACGTGCCAGCTCCCACACTAGGGACCGGGGCATCAGGCAGGTCGTATGTCTGTTGTATGCTGTAATAATTCCTTTAACATATAAGGAACTGTGGCAGGCTGTGCACACACAGAGGAGGCGCTAACCTTCCTTGTAGTGCAGCGCACGATTATAAGAATCTCCTTCATCTTTTATGGTGCGGTGGCTCCTGATGAAATACAGAACTCTCCTTGTATGCTGTATGGAAACGCGTCGAGCCTAGCTATCTTATGTTTGGTGGGCTGAGGCACATGAACACAATAGTGTCTATAACAATATCGGCACACCGACCTCAGTTCCCACTAGGCACCATTCTATTGGCATGACTAACAAAGCGCGTCTTAGTCATGCTTTTAGGATCAAATTAGACGATATTATATTGTCTGTATCTTGCCCATTTTGCATCACTCTGTTATCTAATATCCATTATAATAGTCCTGTGGGTGATCATATTGTCTACACCCAGGACTAGATAACGAGGATATATGTTTCAGTGATATATAGGGTAATCCCCACTATATTTTAAATCGACAAACCAATAAAGTTTATTATTTTATTTTAGCGTTCTTCCTTTTGATAATTAATTTAATGATTTATTGTACTTATTTTCTATGAGTACTATTTATTTAACTGTTTATTTTAACTAATAAATACAAGATGGTTCCAGTATCCTGAGAGTGCACAGTTCTTCTTAGATTTAACAAACACATTTTTAAGTGAACAGGGTGAGTCCGCTTTGCTGAGAACACCTCTATCGACCATTTTGTTGGTCCTGTGCGCCACTTAAAAACACCTTTTGTCAAATCCAGCTCTTAGATTGTGGGTGGACATTTCCACGGTTATCAGACCAGTCATTCACAAGTGGCTTTGAGGGTGTGCTCCTGCTGCACTGCATACCTGACAGGGAAATAAATTCTGTAAATTCGGCGGTGTTTAGATTGTTGGGTAATCTATACCCCTTTTCACTTTCAAAGTACCCCTGCCCTGCATACCTGACTGGGAAATATATTCTGTAAATTCGACAGCGTTTAGATTGTTGGGTGATCTATACCCCTTTTTTCATTAAAACTACCCCTGCACTGCATACCTGACTGGGAAATATATTCAGTAAATTCGGAGGCGTTTAGATTGTTGGGTGATCTATTCCCCTTACAAGCGCAGGCTGGTAGACGCGCTGCTGATGGCATCCCCACCTGACACCGGGGCCTCAGTGGAAGAACAAGGAGAAGGCAGAGGAGGAAGAAGTCGCTATCGCAGCTGGGGCACCGGCAGCACCTCAGAAGGAATGGTTAGCATGGCCGAAATGTGAAAAAGCTTTGTCAGCACATCACAAGAACCAGCACCATCAGCTGATATGGAACGTCTTAGCAAGAGGCAGCATTTCCGCAGAATTGTGGAATAGTATCTGTGCACACGCCTACACGTACTGACTGATGGGTCTGCCCCATTTAACTTCCAGGTCTTCAAGTTGGGAACATGGCCTGAGCTTGCCCTTTATGCCTTGAAGGTGCTGGCCTGCCCTGCAGTATATTGTCTGTACGTGTGTTTAGCATGGCAGGTGGCATTATCACAGACAAACGCAGCCGTCCGTCCACAGCCAATATGGACAAGCTCACGCTCATTAAAATGAACCAGGCATGGTTTCCACAGGACTTACCTTGTGCAGAATAGACATGTATACTGGCCTCACCCAGCCTTTGTTATACTCCAGCACCCCCTTTTCGCTTTGTTTTCTTTTCTATATTTACCAATGTTTTGGGGTCTACCTAATTTTTTTTTAAAAAGAAAAAGTTAAAAACAAAAAACAGTGTTGTTGTTGGCGACTACCTCCTCCACCACCGCTTCCACCTACACCACCACATCCACCGCCTCCTCAACCTCCTACTCTATATAGACCTCCTCCTCCTAGTTCAAGATTATTATTTTTAATTTTTATTTATTTTATTTTATTTTAAGTCATTTCCCTATGCACATTTGTTTGCAGGACACTTGTCATGCTCTTACTCACATTTTGCAGCACTCTAACCCTTTCCATGACTCTTTTAGAGCCATTTTAGTGTCCCAAAGTTCGGGTCCCCATTGACTTCAATGGGGTTCGGGTTCGGGGTCAAGTTCGGGTCCCAAACCCGGTCTTTGCGGGGAAGTTCCGCCGAACTCGGCGAACCAGAAACTTCCAGGTGTCTTCTAAACTCTAATCCGGACTTTTTAGATGTAGAATCAATTGCTTCGGAAAGCAATCATCTATTCCATTTCATCGGTGGCCCCTCATATTAAGAAAGAGAATAAAGACTCCCATTGCTTCCTTCCCATTAAATTCTTGATTAGTGTTGAGCGCGAATATTCGAATATTTTTTAAGAATATTGACACTTTGCTATTTGTGAATATTTAGAATATAGTGCTATATATTCGTTAAAACGAATATTCGTTTCTTTTTTTTCTTTCTTCCTTTTTTTTTCAATCAAAACCCATGAATAAGATACCATTTCCGAAGATAGAGAATATAGCGCTATGTTCTCTATCTTCGTTAATTCTAGCAAGTCAACAACCAATAGGAAAGTCATAGCCCGTTCAAAGTATCATTCACAGTACGCGAATATTACATTATGTAATATTCGAGTACTGCGAATGAAACTTTGAACGGGGTATAACTTTCCTATTAGTTGGCTTGCTAGAATTAACAAAGATAGAGAATATAGCGCTATATTCGTATTCGTTATATTCGCTAATTCTAACAGTACAAGTAAACTTGCCTATACACAGCTCTAAGTTGGATGCACAATGCGAGAATATTAAGTAATATTAGTCACATTGCGCATCTAACTTAGAGCAGGGTATATGCAATTTACTTTACTATTGTTTGGCTGGATAGAATTAACGAATATGACGAATACGCATATAGCGCTATATTCTCTATATTCGATAATTCTAACAAGCCAATAGGAATGTTGCCTATCGACAGCTCTAAGTTGGATGTGCAATGCGAAAATATTACTTTAGCTATTTTTTTGCAATAAATCGAATACTGAGTCATTATTCTATTTATTGCAAAAAATATGTAAAGTAATATTTTCGCATTGCGCATCCAACTTAGAGCTGTCTATAGGCAGCTTTCCTATTGGCTTCCTAGAATTAGCGAAGATAAAGAATATAGCGCTATATTCTCTATAATCGTTAATTCCAGCAAGCCAAACAATAGTAAAGTTGCCTTTATACCCCGTTTCAAGTTCAATTCGCAATACGCGAATAATAAAAATCACATATTATTCGTGATGAATAGAATAATGACGAATATTCGATTTTGACGAATATTCAATAGAATATTCACAAAATATTGCGAAATCGAATATAGCACCTCCTGCTTATCACTATTCTTGATTAACTCTCAGTGGATATCCACCTCTGCTATGGTGGACTCCGGGACTAGTGGTAATTTCATGGACCCTTGTTTTGCTCAAAGGCTTGAGGTTAAATTTCAGAAAAAACTCTCACCTGTGTTAATGGAGACTGTAGATGGATCTCCACTAAGCTCTGGGCCAGTGAATCAAGAACCAGAACCACTTGAGACAGAACCACTTGAAATCATTATAACACCCCATCACCATGAAGTCCTATCGTTTCTCTTGATCTATTCTCCACATTTCCCTGTTATTCTAGGCCTGGTTGCAAGCACAGAACAATGTTATCAACTCGGAAACCAAAGAAATAAGCTTCCCAGCGGAGGATGTTCTTTCGACAGCTCAGTCTGAAAATCCAGCTCAAGATAATAAGGTAATAGAGTTACCCTCTGTATATAAGGAATTTGCGGACGTTTGGGATAAACAAAATGCGGACAAGCTTCCCCCACACCAACCATAGGATTGTCCTTCAGAATTACTTCCTGGTGCATCTACTGTATACCTTTTGGAAACATCTACCCTTTGGCAGGCCCTGAACTAAAAGCCCTCAAGGACTACATAGAAGAAAATCGTGCTAAGGGGATTAGCCGCCCATCTTCCTCACCAGCCGTGGCTCCCATATTCTTTGTTAAAAAGAAGGACGGTTCTCTAAGACCTTGCATTGATTACCGAGAACTTAACAAAATTACCATAAAAAAAACTTTATCCTCTACCATTGATCCCCGAGCTTTTGGAGAGAGTGCGACATTCAAACATTTTTACCAAGTTAGAACAGTTTGTTGTAGAGAAAATCTTGGACTCTAGAATTTTCAGGAACCATCTACAATACCTCATCAACTGGCAGGTTTATGGGTCTGAAGAGAATTCTTGGAAACAGGTAAGTAATATTAATGCTCCCCGACTGATCAAACAGTTTCTTTAAAGACATCCTGGAAGACAGGTTGAGGTGGGAGTAATGTCAGGAATCATCCTGCTATGTCTGTTTAGTTCAGACTGTCTTGCGCTCAAGTTTTCCCTCAGTTAAGATGGTGGATTGTGTCTTAGCTGGGTGCCACCTTACTTCCTGTTTCATTTTTAAACCTCTCAAGCCTGTTACTAATTGTTTGAGTATTGTGTTTTAGCTCCTGCTTGTGCAGTCCTCTCATCTGGAACTTGCTCTCTGGTTAGTTCTTCTCGTCTGTATTCCTGCCTTCATCTGCATTCCTGCTACCTCCTGTTCAAGACTCTGGTGCCTCCTGTGTTCAGGCCTTGTCCCTGCCATTGGATTCTAGCAGTATTCCGCTAGTATGGTGAAACCCAGTGAAATCTATGGATTTGTAAAAAACCACTTACACAACACAGATGGCATTCGTGTTCTGTCAGTGTTTGTTCACTGACTATTAGTTGGAGATGTTTTGAAAATTAATTTTCAGCTGAGAAATGTCTGTGGAATATGTATGACACATGGAGGTCAAAAAACAGACACCTGGACCAAACATGGATTCTTCATGGGTGAAACACAGGTTTTCCATGGACATGAAAATGTGAACGAGGCCTAAATCATGTATACATGTAGGTCAAATATCAAGCCCCTTGATATATACCCCTCTCATCTGCTTGACCAGACCCATAATTCCATTGCATAAATATAACCTGCCACTACAAAATGCAGTATATGCAGTATAATCTGCAGGCGGCATGTTATAGAGCAGGAGGAGCTGAGCAGATTGATGTATAGTTTTGTGGGAAAAGATATTGTACAATTCGTAATTTACACATTTCTACCTCTCCTATCTCTGAACTTAAAAGCACCCCTGTGAACATCTATCAGTGACTAACAACTATCACCGTATACACACTTACACAGGCAATACTATCACTGATAACACCTTCCCCCGTATAGCAGAAGTCAGAAATAGCAGAGACATAAAAGTTTCAATTACAAGTTTTATGGATGTAACCCCTGCAGAGAGCAGTGGGTATAGTGGATGCTGCTGCTAATTACAAGCATGGACTCACAGCAGCAGGCATTAGTACTGATTCTTCTGAGGTGAGGTGGACTACAAATTCATGAGCACTTGCTCCTCCCTGCAGCCAATAGCAGGGCAACCAGGGGGAAAGGATAAGAAGGGAAGAGTAACAGCAGCCATCCTATGGGCAGCAGCATGGCATGCTGCAGCCCCTAGCTGGTTCCCAGGCAGGACAATCAATTAAGTGCACCATTCCAACATTAGCTCGCCAACATTTTCTGCAAGCGGCCCCGAACTGAGTTAATATGAATGCTATCTTTATCTTCCAAAGGAGATCCCCATCATTGCTTACTGTTACAGATTGCCCACCCCCTTCACCAGGCATTTTTCTTAGACTAAATTGAAATCTGTGCTTTGGTCCTTTTATTGCAATTATATTCACCATTGTTCACCCTTCCAAAACAAATCTGTTGATCAATTAACTCCTTCCTGTGGTGTGTGTACTGATCTGGGCAGGGGTTTCTCAATCTGGGCAGGGGTTTCCCAAGTCGGCCACTAGCAGAAGAGGAAGACCCTTCCTCTATCCTATACAGTTATGAGCAAGATTTGGGTGGAGGCACTGCGTCATACCTACCAAAGGTGTGTTACATAGACTATTTTCCTACAAAATACATCAATCTGCTTAGCTTCTGCTCTCTAACCTGCTGCCTGCAGATTGCGCTGCATTTTGTGGTGAAAAGTTCTCCTAAATACAGACACACATAAAAGTATTTGTGCCACAATGCAAATTTATCCCCTGTACACAGATAGATATCTGATCAATTAAGGGGGACCTACTCCAGCCTCTAAAATTGGGGTCTCAATCCCATTTTTCTTCTAAATGCAAAATAGTAGTGAGCATACATTGACTACAGTTGTGCGAAACAGAGTAAGGGGAGAAAGCTACTGCCAGAACCGTTTTTCAGCAACTTTTCTCCCAGAGAACAAACAATTGAGCAGTTGAAATCCATCCGACCAATCTTTATCTTTCCTGGCATATGCTGTTGAGGAGGAGTTGGTAGACCCCATAATATTAGATGGTCATCCAGTCTCATTGTCATTTATCTAATGTACAAGGTCAGGTTTAAACATTCTTCCATTAATCTACCAAAAGGTTTTAGTGAGTATAATATTATGTAAAATATGGAAAGCTATGAAAAGTTGGCAAAGAAAACAAGTAAGCACAGTGCAAAAATAACCAAAAGAGGAGAGAATTTCTCAAACTTCAGAGAGAGAGAGAGATAAGCCTCTGGTGCCGCCAGATGTTAGGAGAATACCTGAGCTCCAAGTAGGTGTTAGAGTCCTATAGGCCATGCAATTCTTCTCTGGATTTCTGAGAATGCAAATTTGCTTTCCTTCCTAAAGGAGAAGACAGTCAAGGGTAGATTTCTGTGTTGACCACATCCCCTGAAAGAACACAGCACAGGGATTGGCAATTTTCAGCCCCATAGGATAACATTGGGGAAGTCTTTATGTTGTGGCCAGGCAATGCTCCTCTGAAAATTGTCAGTGTCTGCGCCATGTTCCGCTGCCTGAATAATAATGGCTTGTTGAGAATTTTTTGAAACTGAATCTTCTCTCATTTTTATCCAGACCAATCTGAACAAATTTGTGTCGAATTTTGATTCTAACAAAGCAATTCACTCATCTTTAAAATGCCCTCTATGTGAAATGATGATGAGAAACCGAATACAACTTTTTTGGTTCCTTGCAGTGAAAGTAGTACTATAGTCATGCAGTTTCATTCACTCACACTTTTTATCAATTGACTTATTTAAAATATATAACCACGACTAAGATTCCTATCTACACAAAATCATAAGAAACATCAGTCTGAGCTGTAGCTACAATGTGACAGGTGCTGGAGTAAAAGTAACATATACAAATCATTCTACTTCACATACGTTTGCACAAAGAAGTATATGAAAAGACTCTGAAAAATGGATAGGCAGATAATTTTCAGCTTCACAATTCCTTTTTTTTTTTTTTTTTTTTTTTTACAAAAGCTTTTATCAGTTCTCTTAGAATGGCATAGTGTGCCTTTCTGTTGGAAAAGATTAGGTCTGTGATGGGAAAAAAAATTACAGAGGCTTCAAAAGAATTTCTCCAATAGTTATACAGTATGGGAAACGCTTTTTCAAAATCCCTAGTAAGCCATACAATGTACTAAAATTTTGTCAGACTTTGTCTTTAAACTGATCACAGCAAATAACAATGGCTGGAGTCAGTAAGTGGTGACCAGTGGATACAAAGGAGAAGCAATGTTCCATCTGTAGACTAAAAGTTAATCATCTCCTTGTTGGGTATCTTTATTACCCTCCAATGTGATTGTTGAGAAGGTAGAGTAGGAATTTATGTTATTGATAAAGAATCCAATCCATAATATCTTGTAAGAAAAGATTCTTCATGACAAGAGTATACATTGTACACCAAGGGGCACTATAAATCATTATCACAATGGTATATATGTGTAGTGTTAAGGTCATCAAAATATAGTTATTACAGTCCATTTGTGATTTCAAAAGATAGCAGTAAACTTCAATGCCTTGCTCCCAAAGATGTAGCATAAAGCTTCTGAGCCCCAATGCTACCATGTGTTATTTACAGTGCCTTGAAAAAGTATTCATAGTCGTTGAAATTTTCCACAATTTTCCAAGTTACAACCATAAACTTAAATGTATTTTATTGGGATTTTATGTGATAGACCAACACAACATAGTAAGTATGTGTAAATTGATTATAGGACAACGAGCAAAAGAGCTCTTATAGGGGAACAATATTAGAACTTAACCTTTCAGTTAATTTCAGATAAAAAAAAATATGGTGCACAACAATTAATCAACCTCAAAGAACAAAAATTATAATGAAGTATGCCGTCACTAATGTTAATATAAACATTTTCAACTTAACAAAAACCATTAAAGTAGGAAGACCAGAATACCTTTGAATATAATGAGTGATGTGAAACTCCTCTACAGTTTGAGCAATGACACTGCCTCCGTGGGTGAAGGACCATTCACTACTTAAAAAAGTAAAAGTAAAATAATGCTACAAGTTGCAGACTTGTCCTGCATAGATGTAGTCATTGATTAAACTATAAACGATCTTGAAAATTTAAAATTTAGCTCCTATCACTTTAATCTTACAAAAAATGAATAGGCGGCCCTATGAACGTGTCAGGGTTCAATAATGGGGAGCAGCCGGATCGCCATTCCATGTCATCTTGCCCGCTACATACAAAGAAATTAGCTAAGTGACGAAATAAAGCTTGAGTGAATTTTTGATAACTTCACTCCACACTAAATAAAACCATCAGATAAAAGATGGAAATGCAGTCTTGATTGATATCAGGAAATGCACAAATATGCGTGGAAATTTACTTAACGACAGGGACACCTATGAAATTTTTAGGTCTTATCTAGGGATGAACGAATCGACTTCAGATGAAACATTCAAAGCCAATTCGCATAAAACTTTGTTCTAATACTGCACGGAGTGGAACCTTGGACCCAAACCCGGGATTTTTACAGTACAAATTAATTTATGAAGTTATTGCTCAGAGCCAACACATTCTAATACTGTAAGAAGCTCCTGCTCTGTACAGTTTTAGAACAAAGTTTTATGCGAATGAACTTCGGATGTTTCATCCGAAGTCGATACACTCTTACCTTGTCCTGTCCCACCAATCAATACCAAATTGAACATTCCGGCTTACTACGGGTTACCACAGGAGGCCAGGGAGTGGACAATTATGAACGATGAGGAATATGAATTTCTTTACACCAAACATCCCACTGAACTTTCTCTAGTCTCCTGAAAATACATGAAGGTCTCAAACCATTGAAGGGGGTGACCAATTATATTTGATATCAATAGCTTTCACAAAACCTGGGCATCTACATAAATCAAACAAAACAATAGCTAATCTCAGGGAGACCAGCTACAGAAAACACCGCGGAGCCTCATTTAAGAGTCTTAACACAGCAATCCAAAGTGCAAAGCTCCCCTGGAAACAGTAATATTCAAAATAGATGTGGAGCCCAGTATTGGGTCTACAACACAATGAAAGCCAGATATCTCTCAAAGGAAGGAAAACCGGGCAAAGGGGTGCTCGTAGCCAGAAATCTACTCCACACTGATGAGGGGCAACACACCGAAACAGCTGTCTGTGGATGGATAACTGGCTTAGGTTTTCCCCGTCACAGCCTTAATGCTTGTAAAAAAGCGGGATCTTGACATAAGGGCCACTTAATATGGTGGATTTGGTGATCTCTGTAATGGAGACACCCCTTTGCTCAGTTTTCCTTCCATTGAGGGATATATGGCTTTCATTGTGTTGTAGACCCAATACTGTGGCTCCACATCTATTTTGAATATTACTGTTTCCAGGGGAGCTTTGCACTTTGGATTGCTTTGTTGAGACTCTTAAATGAGGCTCCGCTGTGTTTTCTGTAGCTGGTCTCCCTGAGATTAGCTATTGTTTTGTTTGAGTACTCTCCAAGATATTGCTCCCGGTTAGCTAGAATCCTACTCCACACTGATGAGGGGCAACACCCTGAAACAGCTTTCTGTGGATGGATAACTGGCTTAGGTTTTCCCCGTCACATCCTTAATGCTTGTAAAAAAAGCGTGATCTTGACATAGGGGCCACTTAATATGGTGGATTTGGTGATCTCTGTAATGGAGACACCCCTTTGCTCAGTTTTCCTTCCATCGAGGGATATCTGGCTTTCATTGTGTTGTAGACCCAATACTGTGGCTTCACATCTATTTTGAATATTACTGTTTCCAGGGGAGCTTTGCACTTTGGATTGCTGTGTTGAGACTCTTAAATGAGGCTCCGCTGTGTTTTCTGTAGCTGGTCTCCCTGAGATTAGCTATTGTTTTGTTTGAGTACTCTCCAAGATATTGCTCCCGGTTAGCTAGAATCCTACTCCACACTGATGAGGGGCAACACCCTGAAACAGCTTTCTGTGGATGGATAACTGGCTTAGGTTTTCCCCGTCACATCCTTAATGCTTGTAAAAAAAAGCGTGATCTTGACATAGGGGATTTGGTGATCTCTGTAATGGAGACACCCCTTTGCTCGGTTTTCCTTCCTTTGAAGGATATCTGGCTTTCATTGTGTTGTAGACCCAATACTGGGGCTCCACATCTATTTTGAACATCTACATAAATGACATTCTGGCCCCCTTCATGGCCTCTTTATCTTTATTCACAAGGGATACCAGTGACTTACTGCGTCATCTAGAAGGCATCACATTGGAAGAAGGAGAATTGTTGGCCTTGATTGACGTAAAAGCCTTATAGTCTTTCATTTCACATGACTGTGGTTTAGGGGCTATAAGACACTTCCTGGAGGCCAAGGGCTGTCAGTATCATGCCAAGAATGACTTTGTTTTGAAACTTTTAGACTTCACAATGACTAAGAATTACAGTACTTTGTTTTCATTAAACGTTTTGTTCACCAGCTCTGGGGCACTGCAAAGGGCAATTTGTGTGCGCCATCCTATGCCATATGCTTCTGGGTTGGTGGGAAGAGTTTCTTGTCTTTGGTGAATAACCCCTTGAGGGTAGTGAGGAAGTCGGTCTGTGGGCATTACATTGATAACATTTTCTTGATCTGGAATGGCAGTAAACGAAGTTTTACTTTGTAGCTTATTAATGGTATAGGCTGGAGGTTCATGCAGAAATAAAAAAAAACTATCTGCTATCCCTAAATATCAGCATCAGAAGAGGGCCACAGGGGCAATTGGTGGGAGTTATCATAAACACGTGTCAACTATCTTTTGAGATGGGAAAGTGCTTATCTACTAACCCTCAAAAGAGGTATCCCTAAGGGTTAGTACCTCCGAAGAGCAAAGAGAAACTGTTCTTTGAAACGTGACTTCATACATCATCAAAAAGTGTGGTGATAAGAAAGCAGGATGTGCTCATACCCATATGCAGTTGTGCATTTCTGTAGGGGAGCACATCCTGCACTTGTAGTCCGTTGCTAATGGCAATCACCAGCAAAAAATGCATACAATGGATGATGCCAGCAACGGACTACAAGTACCACAATGGACATCCTACATAAGATGAAATTTATGTGGATGTGGCAAGAATTCAAAACAAACACAGAACCAGAGATAGGTGCACACTGCCGTGACACTAAACCCTCACACTGATGTTAAAAATTGAGAGTTAGTTCTACATATCCTACTAGGAGGACGTGTCTTAAGCCTCGGGCACCAGCGTCAAGGTCTCTCAAGTAGCCCGTGGGCCCTAACACTCACCTACCTGCGCCATATGGGCGATATCAGGAGCCAGTGGGCAATTACAGGAGCATTAGGACGACTCACAAACATCTCCTCTGTTACCTCCAGCATGTGGCCATGCTTGCAATGGGAGGTGGGAGGTGTCTATGAGCCCTACCCAAGACTGACTGATATAGCCCAAGGCCAAGCAGGTGCACCCAAATGTGACCTGAAGATGAAAAACAGGCACATTTAAATTGGAGTTTTATACACCTCCATACATATATATATATAAACCATCAAAAAGTGTGGTGATAAGAAAGCAGGATGTGCTCATACCCATATGCAGTTGTGCATTTCTGTAGGGGAGCACATCTCTGCACTTGTAGTCCGTTGCTAATGGCAATCACCAGCAAAAATGCATACAATGGATGATGCCAGCAACGGACTACAAGTACCACAATGGACATCCTACATAAAATGAAATTTATGTGGATGTGGCAAGAATTCAAAACAAACACAGAACCAGAGATAGGTGCACACTGCCGTGACACTAAACCCTCACACTGATGTTAAAAATTGAGAGTTAGTTCGACATATCCTACTAGGAGGACGTGTCTTAAGCCTCGGGCACCAGCGTCAAGGTCTCTCAAGTAGCCCGTGGGCCCTAACACTCACCTACCTGCGCCATATGGGCGATATCAGGGGCCAGTGGGCAATTACAGGAGCATTAGGACGACTCACAAACATCTCCTCTGTTACCTCCAGCATGTGGCCATGCTTGCAATGGGAGGTGGGAGGTGTCTATGAGCCCTACCCAAGACTGACTGATGTGCTCCCCTACAGAAATGCACAACTGCATATGGGTATGAGCACATCCTGCTTCCTTATCACCACACTTTTTGATGGTTTATATATATATGTATGGAGGTGTATAAAACTCCAATTTAAATGTGCCTGTTTTTCATCTTCAGGTCACATTTGGGTGCACCTGCTTGGCCTTGGGCTATATCAGTCAGTCTTGGGTAGGGCTCATAGACACCTCCCACCTCCCATTGCAAGCATGGCCACATGCTGGAGGTAACAGAGGAGATGTTTGTGAGTCGTCCTAATGCTCCTGTAATTGCCCACTGGCCCCTGATATCGCCCATATGGCGCAGGTAGGTGAGTGTTAGGGCCCACGGGCTACTTGAGAGACCTTGACGCTGGTGCCCGAGGCTTAAGACACGTCCTCCTAGTAGGATATGTCGAACTAACTCTCAATTTTTAACATCAGTGTGAGGGTTTAGTGTCACGGCAGTGTGCACCTATCTCTGGTTCTGTGTTTGTTGTGACTTCATACATGAGGCACGTGATCTAAGAAGCAGATTCAGTGAAAGAGGATATCCAGATGCTATTTTAAGACATGCTTGTAAAAAAAAGTCCTGCCAAGTGATCACACAAAACTCCTTAACTCACCACCAAAAAACGTAGCGGATGAACCAGGCCTAATAAGACTAATAGAAACCCACTATGGTGCATCACAAAAAGTCTGAGAAACTATTGCCCGTCATTAGGACAGATTCGGTTTGGGAACCAGTGATTGGACCTCCCTTCAGATTACATTTAAGAGGGGATGCAGCCTTAGGGACCGTTTGGTCCATAGCTACTTCCAGATGCCTCCACAGGGAGGCACCTGGCTTGAGAACCAAATTAAAGGCTGATTCCACTTTGGTAATTGTGTCGCCTGCAGATTTATTCAAAAAGGTTGCAAATTTCACATTTCGCAATTATGAGATAAAGGCCTTTATCACCTGTCGATCAAGGGGCGTGGAGTAGTGTATAAGGCTATTTGTTCTTGTGGCATTGAATATGTAGAGAAAACTACACCCTGACAATATGGTCTAATACTTGAATTGTTGTGTTGTTTGCCCATAAGTTCATTATCATCATTATCATATATGATATTGCCACTAAGCTTTAACCTTGGTATTGATATAATTGTATATGTAAACATGACATCTATAATTGAAGAAAAATACACTGCTTCTGTAAACTTGCCACACTTAGCCCATCTTTCCTTCTTTCCTGTTAAAGCAGGCATATAGACATACCAGCAACCATGTATTCAGCAGTGATTACCATGGAGCTGAACAAAGCAGTCTTGCGCAGCTAGACTATCATTCCCAGTCAGTGCAAAAATTAATCTGGAAGTGACAACATATCTCGTTATGATTAGTGTTCTTTTTGGGTTGATTTATTGTTGTGCACCATATTTTATTAACTAAAATAAAGGGGTTATCCAACCCCTATAATGCCCCACATACAAGTAATACTTACCTCACTCGCCAGCACCCATGTCGCTCCTGATCCCTGCATGGCCTCTGCTGCATCTCCACACTGCATTACTTTCTTTACAATTTGCACATACTCGCTCCTTTGTGTTAGTCTATCACATAAAATCCCCAAAAATACATTTAAGTTTGTGGGTGTAACAATTTCAATCTGTTTGAATACTTTTTCAAGGCCCAGTATAGTGTTGGCATCTTCTTATATGGCAGAAGAGCCTTAGGCCCCTAAGACACCAGGACCAAAGTGCAACAGCTACCTCTGGATTCCCCATAGCTTCATATTCAAAGGTAACAGTCCTAAATTCCTTTAAAACCAGGATGAATTTGCTGTCTTGAACTGTAGCTCAACTTTGATCAACACTTCTAACTATGTACTGGTAAACTAATTTCTGAGAAATATTCTTGTATGCCTTCATAGGCTGATATGTTCTACAGTATATTATGGCATATTCATTTAAAATAGTACTATGTAATGCTACATTTCCCCTTTAGTGGCCACAGCACTGGAAATTAGTAGCTGCATGGAGTCTATGCTGTGATATTCTAAAAAGTCCAAATATAGCAGCTTTTTTTTAATCAATTGGCATTAATGGAGCAGAAGGCCATACATGCATAGAAGCTCTGCCAGCACCATCTGCTTCAAGTGTCAGCTGAATATTATATCTGATACTGATGATTCTGATCCTGGCTATTTAACTCCTCAGTTTCACAGTCAATATAAACTGCAGCTTCTAAGTAGTTAGAGGGAGAGAGTCCATCTGTCACCCCATGGTTCTAATTATGACATGAATACAGGGGCCAATGGGTGTCCAAGAGCAGAAGGGGCTTAAAGAAAATACTCAAATCTTCCATGTATGTACTCCTATTAGGCCCTGTCGGTGGCAAGAACTAATAGACTGCCTGCCCGCTTTCAATTTATAGGCATAACTCACCGCAATTCTGAATTATTGCAGTTAATTATGTGCGTGATCGAATGATTGCAGAATCAAGCTCCAAAGTGGGACAAAATGAAAATGTAAACAAAAGTTAAAGAGGACTTGTCCCCCCTTTTGACATGTCCTTTCCGGAAACTACCAACGTTCCCCATCTAATACCAAGACTGGAGCATCTTTCATCTTGTGCCATTCTTCTATTAATTCCAAATGACAGGTCATTTATTCTAGTATTAATAATAGGAATGGCACAACATAGAGTTATATGAAAAGATAGTCCAGTATTGCTATTACAAGAGGAATCCAAAGTAGTTGCTAAAACAGATGTGACAGGCCTACATTAAATAAAATATTCAGAAGAAAAATAAAAAATCACATTCCCATTCCCATTACAAAATGGCTACATGAACAAACTATTTTTAAAAATTGCACTGTGTTCAACTATAGCAGATTGTTCTTAACCTCCTAACAGTCACATAAAAATTGGAAAAACCCTCCCAAAAATGTCACTTTTTTATTGTAGATTTTGAATGTGTGTCTGCAGTAAATCTTGTTGGCACACAACTCAGGTGACACTATTGCATTTTTAACCCTTTAGCGACACCATTACTATTAGCCTTAACAACCAATAATATTTCCCCCCTTTGTGTTCTAGCAGTCAAAACTTTTTAATATTTTCTTCTAATTTTTTATTTTGCATAATTAATTGTAGGTTTTTTAAAAACCATTTTGGGGTATATACTGTGTGTTAAATAACTTTTCTTATTTTATTTTTAGGGGAAAGGATTAAAAAACAGCAATTTTTTACATTATTTTGTGGAATTTCTTTTACGCCGTTCACTGTGTGGTAAAAATAACATAATTTTATTTTCTGGGTCACTACAATGATAATAATGTCACATTTTTATATAGTTTTGCTGTTTTGTCTTTCCTCCTGCGGCCTGTCAGATCTTCAGCTACTCCCTTTTTCTCCTCCACACTGACAGAAAGGGGGGCAGCTGCTTTCACTGCTCATATCTCTGGTTTGGTACCAGCTAGAGATATGGAATGGTATAAGATATAGAATATTTGTATTGCTTGAAAGCTGGCATTCCAAGCTTTCAGACAATTCCAGAATGACAGCAAAATCTTCAGTACAGGGAAATATATCACTGTTAGATGCAGTGAATGCAGCTGAAAGTGAAAGTAAAAGCAGGTTTTACCTGTGATTATTCCTAACTCGATTTCTAAGAGTGATTTCTCCTCTGTTGCTTAGACTTTAGCTGTCATTTTGCTCTTGCATGAAAGCCTGGGATGGCAGCTTTCAAACAAGACCAGCCAGTTGCTACCATTCAGGAGATACCAGTATTTAAAGCAGCCCTCCCCCCTCTACTTCCTACCCGATCCCAGCACCGGCAGAACAGTTAGCTACTTTTCCCACTGCTGGAGCTGGAAAACAGTTAGGTGGTTAAAGGGGTTGTTTGGATTCACAACTGATCAAAGTGCTGTATCCTCTTCACTGTTTACCTGTACACTGTCTACATTATAGCTGTGGCGCACGGTAATTTCAGCTTTATCTCTTATTTAAATGAATGGGACAGAAAATTATAATCAATAGCAGTACAATGTAAATGGCATGCAAGTAAACAGGAAAGAGGATGTAGCACTCATATGAGCATTGCAACCCCTTTGATCAGCTGGGACCCCCACAGATCTGATATTGATGAAAATAGGGCATCTATATCATGAAAATAGAATACCCTATTATACTGCCACAAGAAACACAAATCCTGCAACTGCATATCTCAAGCAGCATACAGACTAGCTCCAGTAATGTAAGAAGTCTATGGTTGACTAGTTTTGCTGCATATAATGCATATATTTATACTTGGAGAGTAAAAGAGGTGCTTGACAATGCACCTATCCTGGATTCCAGAGGGGAAAGGATTCAGACACTTCAAAAAGTGCATTGTTTTGTACAGAACAGGGCTCAAGTCTCATACTGTGGCTATATAATACAGCTGCTTTAATTGCATAAGCTGAATGGTCCTCATCTCATTTCCAGTATTTGGCAGGAGATTGTTTTTATCTACACCTGATACTGTATCTATACTGCCATATAGAATAATAATAATAGTAATAATAATTTGTATTTATCTAGTGCCAGTGCCAGACCATTAGGAACTCAGCTCTAAGTTTCATTTGCGAAGCGAACATATAATCGCATTGCGAATTGAGCTTAGAGTCAATTCCTAATGGTTTTATTGCTAGAATATAACGAAGATGACGAATATAACAAATTCACGAAAATAGCACTATATTCTAAATCTTCGTTATATTCTAGCAATACAACCATTAGCAACTCAGCTCTGTTTCATTCGCGAAGCGAACATATAATCGCATTGCGAATTGATATTAGAGCTAAGTTCCTAATGGTTGTATTGCTAGAATCTAACGAATATCGCAATGCAATTCAAATTATATTAATCGCATTGCAATTGCAATTTATTCAAATTTGTGAGATCGTTATTCTCACATCCGACAGTACATTTTAGCATGGAGGCATTCCCATTGGGATGGGGCCGCTCCATGCACACGGGAAGTCGGCAGAAGCGGCTACGTGCAATAACTGGAGCGGGCAGGAAGCCAGGAATCCTCCAGATAGGTAAGGACAGCTTTTGGGAAGTGGGAAGACAACCAGAGAGCAACAAGTATTAACAGCTAAAAAAAAATCGAATATTCGAAATAGCGATTATATACTGCTATATTCGCAAATTATCGAAGTTGCGATATTTGCGATAAAAATTCGCTATTCGAATATTCGCGCTCAACACTAGGAGAGACCATACAAAAGGTTAAAGAACGCATTGGTCAGCATAAGTCCAACATACGTAATAAGAAAATTGACACACCTCTGGTCGAACACTTTATTACCCATTCACACGCGGTCAGTCAACTGAGATTCCAGGTTATTGATTGGATTCCACCTTTGCGACGTGGCGGCAACCGTGGAAAAATGCTCCGGGAGAGAGAAATGGTATGGATACGCCGGTTGAACACTCTTCACCCCAATGGCCTGAATAAGGAATACTGTTGGAATTAATGTTGAACTCACATAATTTGCCAGAATTTAATATCAGACTAATAATATTGTCTTTTATGCTCTCCTTATAGGTCGTATGCTGTCCAATAACGAGTGGAGACACTCGTGAAGCACAAATCACGATCCGGTCGCAGGATATGCATTGTACCCAGGTTTACCAATTATATAACGGTTGCTCCTTTGCTTCATACCCGTGAATGATGTATTCTCTGTCCCTACTAGATATTTATACTTTTTTCATCCCCTGTATCTCTCCCTTTGTCTCTTTATTTCTGCTCAGCTCCTCTAATTAGGGCACCCACGCTTACTTCATATGATCGCCGCTACTTAAAAGCGACTTAAAAAGATTAAAATAGACAAATCGCCAGGACCGGATGGCATACACCCCCGTATCCTAAGGGAATTAAGTGATGTCATAGCCAGACCATTATTTCTGATATTTACGGACTCTATAATAACAGGGAATGTTCCACAGGATTGGCGCATAGCAAATGTGGTGCCAATATTCAAAAAGGGTCCAAAAACAGAGCCTGGTAATTATAGGCCAGTAAGATTAACATCTATTGTTGGTAAACTGTTTGAAGGGTTTCTAAGAGATGCTATTTTGAAGTATCTCAATGAAAATAAGCAAATAACGCCATATCAGCATGGCTTCATGAGGGATCGGTCATGCCAAACAAATTTAATCAGCTTCTATGAGGAGGTAAGTTCTAGACTTGACAGCGGCGAATCAATGGATGTCGTATATCTGGACTTCTCCAAAGCATTTGACACCGTACCTCATAAAAGGTTAGTATATAAAATGAGGATGCTCGGACTGGGAGAAAATGTCTGTATGTGGGTAAGTGACAGAAAACAGAGGGTGGTTATTAACGGTAGATACTCAGATTGGGTCACTGTAACTAGTGGGGTACCTCAGGGGTCAGTATTGGGCCCTATTCTCTTCAATATATTTATTAATGATCTTGTAGAAGGCCTGCACAGTAAAATATCTATTTTTGCAGATGACACTAAATTGTGTAAAGTAATTAACACTGAAGTGGACAGTTTTCTGCTACAGAGGGATCTGGATAGATTGGAGGCTTGGGCAGAAAAATGGCAGATGAGGTTTAACACTGACAAATGTAAAGTTATGCACATGGGAAGGAATAATGCAAGTCATCCGTACATATTAAATGGTAAAACACTCGGTAACACTGACATGGAAAAGGATCTAGGAATTTTAATAAACAGCAAATTAAGCTGCAAAAACCAGTGTCAGGCAGCTACTGCCAAGGCCAATAAGATAATGGGTTGCATCAAATGGGGCATAGACGCCCGTGATGAGAACATAATCCTACCACTTTACAAATCACTAGTCAGACCACACATGGAGTACTGTGTACAATTCTGGGCTCCTGTGAACAAGACAGACATAGCAGAGCTGGAGAGGGTTCAGAGGAGGGCAACTAAAGTAATAACTGGAATGAGGGATCTACAGTACCCTGAAAGGTTATCAAAATTAGGGTTATTCACTTTAGAAAAAAGACGACTGAGGGGAGATCTAATAACTATGTATAAATATATCAGGGGTCAGTACAGAGATCTGTCCCATCATCTATTTATCCCCAGGACTGTGACTGTGACAAGGGGACATCCTCTGCGTCTGGAGGAAAGAAGGTTTGTACACAAACATAGAAAAGGATTCTTCACTGTAAGAGCAGTGAGACTATGGAACTCTCTGCCTGAGGAGGTGGTGATGGTAAGTACAATAAAGGAATTCAAGAGGGGACTGGATTTATTTCTGGAGTGTAATAATATTACAGGCTACAGCTACTAGAGAGGGGTCGTTGATCCAGGGAGTTATTCTGATTGCCTGATTGGAGTCGGGAAGGAATTCTGGATCAACTTGTAGGAAACAGGCTGAACTGGATGGACAAATGTCTTTTTCCGGTCTTATATACTATGTTACTATGTTACTATGTTACTATGTTACCTGCTTCCATCATATGCTACCAGCACCTACTAGCCGGCCATCATCTTGCAGTGGGAAGACATTTTCTACTTAGTTATGGCCAACATATTCATTCCATGGCCATTCACATACTACATTCGCCATCCTTCACACAACTCCCATTGCCCTGCATATTATTCTCTTATCAATGGGAAATTGCCCACTTCCAAGATGGCAACCACATCTATATCGGCGCATGCGCACTTAACATTGCGGCCTTTCACTGCAGCTCCGGCCAAACAGGCGCTCGGCGCCTTTCGGATCCCGTGGCCTACTGCAATGCGCAGCCTCGAACTCCCTACCGGGGCGCGGGATGAAGGATTATCCTGCGCCATCCCAGCAAGCACCCACATTGACGCCGACAGGATTGGCCACCCTGTTGGAGCGTCATAAACTCCGCCCATTACTGGCCTCCAATACGGTATACAGGCGCCCTATTTAAATAGGACGCCAGGGCAACGTAACAGATGCGGATTGCACATACCACTATGCCACCAACATTAGGTAAGAACCTACTAAGAATGCGGTTTAACTATTCTGTGCCCTTTTCTATTCCCTCATATACCCTCTCCGCTGTACCGAACTCTATTTAGCTGTCTGTCTCAATTACATGAGTTTCTCAGCTACCTCACTTGGAAGGCACATGGCCCTATGCTTCAATCCTGTTAACTATAGGACCCTGTCCTTAACATGTATTCAATTTGTAAGGCACTGAGCTTTTGATATGATTTTCATATATTCAGCCTATGATTCCTAATATGTACCCAGCTCCTGATATGGTTTCCATATATTCAGCCTACGATTACTAATATATACTCATCTCTTTATATGATTTCCATATATTTAGCCTATGATTCCTAATATGTACTCAGCCTTTGATTATAATATTGAATTATAACACGGCACTCCACAGATTTTCTCAATGTATTTACATTTTTATTGAGCAATATTTCATTTCCAAGATCGAACATGCGCATTAGTTACACTGATGCCAGAAGAAGTTAGGGCATGGGCAATATGTAATACTGGCAATATCGAGCGTTTGGGGACTCGCAATCAGGATAAACAATTACTGTTATATACAAAACACCAACCATGGGGATATTATATATACTGGACATGCTAGTATAATAGGGTTTCATCTAGGTGTGAATTTTTAGATTGTATCTCTGTTTAGCTAATCGGATTAAGAACCAAGCTATAGGGGTCAAATGTTATCATATGTATGTATGATCTAGGCGGGAAACCATCAATGAGAGCTTATAGATGTCTATAGAAATCAGATCTCCCACTATATTCTCATATTTCTCGATCAAACAAGTACATCTCTATATTTGGTTTGGGATATATATATGTTAATACTAATGTTAGTAAATAACGACATATGTATTATCTATTAGTGGCTTCCCGTCAACACACCATATTGGACATCTCAAGCAACGTAAAGACCCTACCTGTATAACATTCATTTGGTCTGCAAAATAGAATAAAGAAGACTAGTTAGAGTGACCATTCATTATATACAAAAATCAAAATCACTGTTAAGTCCTAATGGATGCATGGTTTGTAGTTCATGGATCCAATAGGATTCCCGTTTACGTAACAACAACTTGTGGTTTCCGCCCCTACGTGGCATAGAGACATGGTCTATCACCTGGAATTTTAGTTGACTGATTTGGTGGCCAGTTTGTATAAAGTGGTGTGGGATTGGTAACTCTGTTTTGCGACAGCGAATATCAGACTTATGTTTGCATATACGGTCCCGTACACATTGGGATGTCTCACCAATGTATGCGAGACCGCACGGACATTTAATCAAATACACCACATAGGAAGTCAAGCAAGTGTAGAGACCGCGGATGTTATATTGTTTACCCGAGGAAGGGTGTGTAAATACGGACCCTCTCTGACTACATCCGCTACATCTTATAACAAGTCACAGCAAAATGAAGCAGAATAAATACATGTGAATTTGTCTTAGATCCTATCAATGGTACAAGATACCCAAGGTTCATGATATTTTGACCATTACTATTAGAATGAAATGTTTAGGAATTTAGAGATGGTTAGCAATGATATGCAATTGTTTCCTTTATAGAATAGATAGTAGTCATTATGCTGTACACAATATGAAGAAAACGCAGGAGTACCCAGAAAACCGCAAGAAAAACGCATAAAAAACGCATGAGAAAATCCAATAGCCAGTAACTGACAATTAGAGTCCAGACCAGATTTTTGAAGGAACGGAAACAGCGTATAAAAAGGAAGGCAGGAAATGGGAGGTTAGCTGCCACTGAGGAAGGAAATAGAAATTCCCGAAACGCGTCTGATACGAAAGCTACACTCTCCCAATGAAAGATCTCCCAATGAAATATAAGATGTAAGAGGTCTTAGATCATCTATTAATACCGGGATAGTTTTTAAACATTGGAGCGCTCCATTGTACGAACTTGCTAAGCTTACAAAGAACCAGCGTACACAAATCCCCCGAGACTTGGACGCAAGTCAGGTGACGCCGGTATTCGAGACCATCGCCGGCGAAAGGACAAGCTCTATACTAAAGTGCACTGCACGGCGATACTCACGGTCTGTAAGTATAGACAGCAAAGCCCGGATAACATTGGGTAAGAAGCATTTTACCTTAAATACTAAATTTATGGCAAATATGGGAGTTAAAGACTGCTAAAATTATCGACAAAAACCCCAACTATCATTCATGCACATGTTTGCTATCAGCAACATACCTGACCGAGTTTAACCTAATGAGTTGTATACTGGATTGGACACTCAGAGAACTGAGAACAACCCAAAGAGATTTATACCATCCATAGGGGGCTGTATGTGAGACTTTAACAATCTATGTGGTTTCTGGGTCATTAAGCCAAGATTGGTGATTCCGATCCAAAAAGACCATTAACAAATAAGATGGAATGCAGACCCGCAAGTAATACGTACAACTGATAACCTTCAAAGGTGGATTTTCGCTTATTTGGTCCACAGTGACAACAATAGTGTGGATACATTTAATCTTTAGAGTGATCACAGGTGTATAGGCTGCAGTCTTTTCTACGGATGTGCTGCATCAGATATATATAGACACCATTATAGGTATTGTTATCCACAACCCTGTGGTTCCCTTATAACTATAAGGTTATTTTATTGTATTTTCTATTTTATTTTTTATTTTGTATTTTTTATTGTATTTTTAATTGTGTCATATATTAATTAGACCTGATAGCACAGCTATTTCAAGTCTATTGTCCCAATAAATTTTCTTTTATGATGGCTAAGAAGTGATCCCTTGATTTACACACATATAGAGTGCCGGTCTAATTTTTGAATATTTAATCAAATACACCACATAGGAAGTCAAGCAAGTGTAGAGACCGCGGATGTTATATTGTTTACCCGAGGAAGGGTGTGTAAACACAGACCCTCTCTGGCCCCTATGGGGACATTCGTTCTACTAGGGGGTCTAAAAGGGAGTCGTTTTTTGTGGTGACACACATTATAAGGGAGCATTTTTTTGTACTGGCCCATAAGGGGGCATTTTTTGTACATTGTAATGATGGAGCATTTTTGTACTGGCACACATTATAAGGGAACATTTTTGTACTGGCACACATTCTAAGGTGGCCACTATGGGGATATTTGTTCTACATAGGGCACTAAAAGTTTTTTTTTTTGTAATGGCACACATCATAAGGGAGCATTTTTTGTATTGGCACACATGAGAGGGTATTTTTGTACTGCCACACATTATAAGGGAGCATTTTTGTACTGGTACACAATGCAAGGGGGAATGATTTTACTGGCAAACATCTTAATTGTTCATTGTTTGTACACGCATACATTACAGGGGAAATTATTGCTACTGGGGCAAATTGAGGGACATTATTACTATTGGTTGCACTGTTATCACATAGTGCACCCTGGCAGAGAATTATTACTATTCGTTGGACTTTTGGTAGGACTGTTGCATTGGGAGGCACGCTGGCACAGTATCAGCTTAGCACAATTATTTTTGGAAGACACTATGTTTACGGCACTAGTAGTTTCAGGGACACTATTTGCTGGGCACAGTTATTTTTTAGAACACCGTGTGCCAATAATTATTGAACGGGAACTATCTGTGTGGTAAAAGTATTTTCAGGGGGGTTATCTGTTTCTGCAGTATAGTGTTGGGAAGCACAGTGGGCACAATATTATAGGTGGCAGGATGGGTTGTTCAGAAAGTGGGGAGGATGATGGAAAAGTAGTTGTTAAACTCTGCAGAGACAAAAGATAGCTGAAAGAAATCTTCATGGTGGTCTGGTCTGAATGACAATGTCTACTTTAGAGGAGACATCACTGGATGTAAGAGGTATGTGGCGCTGTATTTCCCTGCATGTTTTGTAGCTCTGTATGTAATGTTTTCCAAGTATGTCTATAAGAAATTGGCATGGGGGGGGGGGGGGCGTTTCAGTTTTCGCTTCAGGTAGCAGAAAGGCTAGGTGCTAGGTACACAAGGTTGACTATTTTTACATTGAAGAATTTGAAGTCAATAGGAAACTTTTGATGGAGTTTAAATTGTGGTTTTTGCAGTGGAAAATGAACATTTTCTGCTGCTGATTATGTGGCAGATTCTAGCTGTGTGAACATATCCTCAGGCTGCTGCTCTGGGCTGCATTGCGTTTTTGTCTCTGCTAATAGCCTGTATGGACGCGTCCGCAGGCGATTAGCAGAGCGGAGCGAGTGCCGGGCAGGAGCTCCCATATCACATCATTGCTCTGCCTGTGCCCACTCTGCTAAAGCCTCATATGCTATGGATTATACCAGGGAGCTAACAGCAGAGACGGGTCAAACAACTCCATAGGTTCTGGTCACAGACTAAAATATGTTAGCTGTTTCATCTAATAACACTTCCAGACCCATGTATGCCAGACAGGATGTAGAAAAGCAGCGTTGGTACAGGCAAAAGCAGCGATGCTCTGGTCTGTATAGGGCTCAGTGCAGTCAGAAAGGAATCTGTACACCAGCACACAGTACTAATTCTAAAGCACAAAAGGCACTTGAACTTCAGGCATCTATTTTACTAGAAAAAGTTAAAAAAATAAGATAATTTAAGTACATTAGAAAAATATTTTCCCTAACATTTAGAACAGCTTTTAATAAAGAGTGCGTGAAGGTTTAGGTGCACTTTAATATGTGTACAAATTTTTTAGAAAAATATATAAAAATTAAAATCACCGTATTTCCCCATAATAAAAATAAATAAACAATAAAGATTATTAGCATCTTGCTGTCCCAAAACGCAAAAATGATTAAAATATAAACATATATCGCGTACAGTGTACGCTTCATCTCCAAAACAACTTTAATAAAAAGTGATTAACAAGTCATACACAATCCAAAATAGTATCAATAAAAAATGTTTTTTTAGGGTTAGTACACATGAAGTGACAAGTGGGTGAAAAAAGTTAGACCCCTCTTGAGCACTTCAATTTGTTCTCTCATTTTTTCAATGATAACTCTGCTAGTAATGTAGGCCAAATGTCGGCACCTGTTACCCATAGACAAGACCCTTGCATTGGCTCTAATGTGAATACTCTGTCATTTGTTGATATGATACAATGCAATGCTATTCAAACAATGTATATTCCTAATGAGACTTTGGCTACTACCAATACCTCTAAGTCCTTCAGAACCGCAAATCCTGATTTTTATCCGGTGCAATCACGTTCCTTTGCACTGGACAAATTCCAGGAGCTGGTGGAAAGAGATTTGAGCCGGTTGTCCAGTATGGGGAAACCCCACAATTTATCTAACCTTACGTTGCGGGAACGATCTGCACTCCTAAGTCTGGAAGATAGGGACGATATAATCGTCAAGGAAGCAGACAAAGGAGGTGCGGTTGTCATACTGGACAAGGGCTTATATGGAAAACTAGTTCTAAATATGCTTGCTGATACCACTACCTATAAATTACTCTCCACGAATCCATTATCTGTTTTCCAGAAAAAAATCTCTGACATACTGGATGTGGGTTTATCGCTGGGCATAATCACTCAAAAGGAAAGGGACTACATCTTTGTCCAGCATCCAATTACTCTCATTTTCCATGCCCTTCCAAAATTACACAAGAATGTCTTCCCTCCTCCCCTAAGACCCAGTGTGGCAGGCATTGGCTCTTATTCAGAGCATTTGTCAGGATGGGTCGATTCTTTGCTCCAGCCCCTGGTTTCCCTCATACCTGTTTTTTTTGAAGGATTCTAGAACAGCTTTACAAGCCATGTCTGCTTTGCAATGGAATGATGAATGTATATGGGTTACGGCTGATGTGGTGGCACTATATACCAATGTTCCGCACAACCTGGCCATCACTGCTTTGCATTGGTTTCTCAATCATTATAGTGACTATACTCTGGAGCTGAAGGAATTTATCATCATGGTGGTGGAGTTCCTCCTGGGGCAAACTACTTTTCATTTGACAATCAATTTTTTCTGCAGGTTTCGGGGGTGTCGATGGGGGCTAAGTTCTCTCCCTCCATTGCTAATATTTTTTAGCATGGTGGGAGGGACACTTTCTCCTCATCGACACCCTCCCTTTTAAAGACAACATATTGCGGTATGGACACTACATCGATGACCTGCTTATGGTATGGTCGGGCGATGTGGCGTCCATACCGCTTTTTGATTCCTATCTCAATTCTACAGTGGGATCTATATCCTTTACACTGTATCACAGTGCAGATGAGATAAAAAAAATTGGATTTGTGCCTCAGGGGGGACCACTCCACACATGGGATTGCACCCCACGTACCGCAAAGAATTAGCAGGCAATACGATCCTCCATGCATGTTCAAGCCATCCTACCCATGCAATACAGAATATTCCTTTTGGTGAACTTGTACGAGCTCGTCGTAACTGTTCAAACATGGTGTCCTATAAAAAATAATACCATGATATTAGAGGTAGACTGCAGCGTAGAGCATACTCTCATATGACTATAGATCATGCACACAAAAAAGCATCATCTCTAGATAGGGAGTCTTTAATTTTTCCATCCACAAATGGGATGTCTGACCCTTTTCCTCACGGCCAGCAAGCTACTACCTTTGTCACACAGCATAGCCAAGAATATCCTGCTATTTGTAAAATCGTCAAAAAATAATTTCCAATTCTGGCAAGTGACGAACAATGGTCAGACATCGTATCTGGAGGAGTTAGGTGTGCAGCTAGAAAAGCCACTACTGTGGGCAATTTAATCAGCCTCAGCCTTTTTCTTACATCTAGTCCGAATTTGAATTCCACCTGGTTAAATTGTGAAGGCTGTTACAAATGTGGGCATCAGAGGTGCATATGCTGCTCTCACCTTATAGTAAACAGATCCTTTACATCTGCAAATAACAATACGGAATTTGTCATACAGTCATACATGAATTGCAACACTAAATATGTTATATATTTGATTACATGTAATTTATGCCAACTTCAGTATGTTGGAAGTACGACAGGTCCTCTAAAGAAGAGAATTCATAGACACCTTTCAGATGTTTCATTTTTCGATAAACGCAATGTATCAGCGGTAAGTTCGCATGTTGCTATTGTCCATGCAGGGGATATATCGCATCTGCGAGCCCAAGGTATTGAAAGAGTCTCATTACCACCGAGAGGGGGAGATCACAAGAGGAAACTTTCGTAACAGGGAAGCTTTCTGGATCTTTAAATTAGGAACCAGACAACCACATGGTCTGAACAAGTGCTTGGACCTCATATTACAATATTGAGAGGATTTTTTCTTTTCCCCTTGTGCCTGCCCCTGGTGCTCGGTGGAACCAGTATAATATATATTTGCACCAATTATGGTAGTATTTTGATCACGCAACATCTATATGCTTTTGGATTATTGTAGCTTTTCATTACAATGTTTTTTTATATGTGTTAAATTTTTGTGTTCTTTTTAAATTTGACCTGCCTTTTTGTATCAGTGAGTGTTTGGTGAGAGGGTTAATCTCTGCTGTGCCCTCCTCCCTTACACAGGTGTTACCTGATGGGGGAGGGTATATCAGTGTGATTTGAATACAGGTTGGGTAGCGCTCCAGTTAGTGGACGCGGGTCTCAGGGAATGGTTCCTTAAGCCAAATGTTCATGTAGAAAAAGAATGGTTCCTGGACACCACTTTACTTTGTTCAGTATAGATTTATTTCATACATAGATAGCGGAATGCCATGGCAGCCAAAGCGGCAGAGACACTGCCCCACCTAATTAGCCATCGAGGCCATAGAGCCATCTACCCATTCCCATACTGCGGCACTTCCAGTGTTCTGATGAAGGTGTCTATGCCGAAACGTCGACCTTTTATTACTGGCATTCCGCTATCTATGTATGAAATAAATCTATACTGAACAAAGTAAAGTGGTGTCCAGGAACCATTCTTTTTCTACATATATCAGTGTGATGTCCTCCCAAACCTCACTATGTCTGTCATGAGGAAGGACTGTACATTTTATCTGGCCCGAAACGCATTGACAATACTGGCATGAATGATGTCAATATGACTTGGAGATTTTAATCACTCAATAAAGACCGAATTTGAATTCTATTCCATCCACTGCTGGAGCTGGATTTTTTTCCGTTTTTCTGTTTATGTCCTATGAAACTTCATTCTGCCAAGAGAGTAATAGGACTTAAATATAGTTTTCTCTATCCCAAGAGAGAGCTACAAAGGACGAGTGCTGTTGGAAATCTAGTATAACGTATAGGAACTTGACCATAAACAGGAGTCTCTCTACATTATTAATTGCTCATTGTTCCCAGTGTTTATGTAGTGGAAGCGGATGCTTAGGAGACAGCAATATATTCAGGTCATATTGCTCTGTCCTCATAGAATGAAGTCGAGATTTCTTACTTTTAAGTCCTACGTAACAAGTGAAGAGACCATCTCACAGATTAATACAGGTTTGTATAGTATAGAGCAAGGTGGCTCTTTTGAGGAAATGCAATACTTCTATGTCCTTCACGTGCATTCTTTTATATAGGCGGTATGTGGTTGTTGCCAACACTAGTAGAACTTGCACAGTACATGACAGAGCTTCCTGTATGAATGCTTGTAGGAAATGTAACAAAAGCTTACGCGATGAGTGGCATTTCTGCCGGCAACCTCCAATGTTTCTGACTGGGGTTACTTAACTAGGTTTTATTTAGAGAAGCACCTGCTTCCCAACAAATATTTGTTCAATTTGATGAATTTTAATCCCTTAAGAACAGATTTCCAAGAAGCAAATTATATTTTGGACACCATATATATTCTTCCTGATATTCAAACGAGATACAGACACCTTTAAACCACAACATTAAATACATTTAACTAATATTGTGTAGACCCAGTGGTATTTTGAGAATATGCCCTGTGGTATCTGGCATCAACACATTAGCAACAGATCATTTAAAGGGAGTCTGTCATCACATTTTGACATTATAGGCCGCTTACATAGCGCTGTAGCAGAACTGTAGATGATTCAAATGGTACCTTTGTTGTGTTCTTGTGAAGTTCACCCGAGGCAAAAACAGACTTTAATTCATATGTAAATGAGGGCTCGCAAGTGCCCAGGGGTGGCGTTCACTTCATTGGACCCCGGTTGCTCTGCCTCTTTTGCTCATATCCCGCCCCGGCCTCTGTCTGCCCTTCTCTTTCCTTGTGTCCTCCTTCTCTCCCAGCAAGATCCCGTGTCTGCTCCCTCCCTCGCTGGGCCGGGGCATGCGCACTGAGATGCCCATTGTGGGCACAGCATCACTATAGCTACTGCACATGTACTGGCCGACTTTCCTCCTCTTCTCCTGCGGGCCTCTGGTCTGCCTCATTGCCACTGGCTTTGCGTCGTTGACCGGCGCATGTGCAGTAGCTACAGTGATGCCGTGCCCACAATGGGCATCGCAGTGCGCATGCCCTGGCCCAGCGAGGGAGGGAGCAGATGCGGGATCTGGGCACTTGTGAGCCCTCATTTACATACGAATAAAAGTCAGTTTTTGCCTCTGGTGAACTTACAAGAACACAACAAAGGTGCCATTTGATTCATCTACAGTTATGCTACAGCACTATGTAGGCGGTCTATAATGTCAAAATGTGGTAACAGACTCACTTCAAAGGGAATCTGTCAGCTCTGAAACACCCCCCAAACTAGAGAAAGCAGTAAATTGTGCAAGTGACACTGAGTCCAATCATGCAATTTTCTTTGTACATTCTGACACTGTGTTGCCACAAACTGGCATTAAAATGCTTTGAGAGGACTCCTGAGCTCATGCATATAATGGAGAGGACTCAAGGAGAAGTCCTCCCAATGCATTTTATTGCTGATTTGTAGAACCACAGCGTCGGAATACAAGCAAGTATGAAGATGAAAATTACATAATCTGACTCAGTGTCACACTAGTTTGGGGGGTGTTTCAGAGCTGACAGATTCCTTTTAAGTCATATAAGTTGTAAAATGGGCCATCCATGGACTTGACTGTTTTTTACCCAGCACATCCTGGTGATGCTCAATTAGACTAAGATCTTGGGATATTGGAGACCAATCTTAAACTTTTTTTCATGTTCCTCAAACCACTCTTGAACAATTTTTGCAATGCAGTAGGGCATGTGTATCATGCTAAAAGACGCCACTGCCATTATGGAATATCATTGCCATAAAGGAAGGACTTGGTCTGCAACAATGTTTATTTAGGTTGCACGTGTTAAATTCACATCCACATATAAGTCATGGCCACAAGTGTTGGCACCCTATAAATTTTGAAGTCTTTCTTCCAGTAAATGATTACAGTTATACATTTTGTTATACACGTTTTCCTTTGTGTGTATTGGAACAAAACAAAAGAGAAAAAAAAATCCAAAAATAATATAAGTTCATGCAAAAATATTTGAAGGATGCCTTCTAGCAACAGCAATTTTAAGATCTTTCCTCAGGTGTTCAATGGGATTTAGATCCAGACTCTTTGCTGGTCACTTCAGAACTTTCCGCCGGTTTGTTCCCATCGATTTCTGGGTGCTTCACTACACTATGATGCACTAATTAATGCAATGTTTTTCTGTAGGCATCTTTATCTAGGTCTATCAAAATAATAATAGAGCTGTCATACTGTTATCCTAATTATACACCTACAAATATCATGAGGATTACCCTTCAGATAACATATTCCCCTTTCAGCAGCAGTAAACTGACAGTAGATTACTTATCTGTATAGAACGTCTTATCATTTGTGTTTACTACAGAAGAAGAATATTTAGTATTTCCATTGGCATAGTACAAACCGGATTCCAAAAAAGTTGGGACACTATACAAATCGTGAATAAAAACTGAATGCAATGATGTGGAGGTGCCAACTTGTAATATTTTATTCAGAATAGAACATAAATCATGGAACAAAAGTTTAAACTGAGAAAATGTACCATTTTAAGGGAAAAATATGTTGATTCAGAATTTCATGGTGTCAACAATCTGGGGAATGAGCTTGAAGTTATCAACTTGTCCAATAGGCCACTTACAGAGGGAGAAGTAAGCCTCTTAAAAAAGGGGCTTTCCTTCGTCCCAACACTCTCATTTGATCTGTTCTCCTGGGTCAAGGACATAAATCTCTTTGTGAGAAATCTTAAATGAAAGAAATTCTTTGCATTAAAAAATCGTCGACAATGTGACATACTGGACCTTGACAGGATCTAACAGACCTTCTGGAAGAATCAGAAAGGGCCCCAGGGGAGGGTCCCTTTACTTGAATGAGAAATCAGTCACGGCTAAATCCCCCCATGAATGATATCACTCCCATGGACATCTTTTTGAAATTGGTCAGTAATGAGCTGTTGCAACTTAAGGGCTTTTCTGCCAGTGAGAGTAACCTGTTAAGTGAGGAGGTACTGGGCCTCCTATCATTGGAATCTGACGATTCCATTGTAATCAAACAGGCTGACAAAGGGGGCAATATTGTTGTGCTCGACCACCAGCAATATCTTGAAATGAGCCGATCTATTCTCGACAATGGGGAATGTTATAGGGTGTTACACTCCAATCCCATCCCTCAGTACATGGAGGAACTGAAGGCTATTCTTGAGGGAGCTTTGGAGCAAAAACTCATCAGCAAGCAGGAGTATAAAACACTATTGCCCAAACACCCTCAAATGTCATGCTTTTATAGCTTGCCAAAGATCCACAAAGGGTGTAGTCCCCTAAAGGGAAGACAAATTGTCTCGGGCAATGATTGCCTGACCCAGAGGATCAGCACATATGACGACATCATTTTGCGCCCCTTTGTGGTAGCAATGCCATCGTACACTCGTGACTCCATGGAGGTAGTTAGTAGGCTGGATGGCCTCCACATCAGTGGCAACTCCTTTCTAGCAAGCCTTGATGTGGAGGCGCTGTACAGTTCGATACCTCATAGAGAAGGGATTGCTGCCATCCGATATTTTCTGAAAGAGAGGGGCATCAGTTTTGAGCCACATAATGAATTGGTGATTGCCTTGCTTGACTTTGTGTTCCAACACAATGTCTTCCTCTTTGACAGACGTGTCTACCACCAGCTCAGGGGTGTTGCCATGGGTAGTCCATGCGCGCCAACTTATGCCAACTTGTACCTGGGCTGGTGGGAGAGGGAGACAGTGTTTGGAGAAGAGATGAACATGTGGGCACATAATATCACCCTGTGGCTCAGATATATATCGACGATGTGCTGATCCTCTGGGATGGCACGGTTGATGAGTTCAAACATTTTGTTGCTTCCCTTAATATCACATCCGAGATCCACTCTGAGGAAATCACCTTTCTGGATCTTTGGATCCGGAAGGATAAGGAGGGCTCTATTCATACGAGCTTGTTCCGCAATGAGACGGCGACCAATTCTTTATTGCACTGGACTAGTTGTCACCCGTACCCGCTCAAACGAGGCATCCCTGAGGGGCAGATTTTGCGGGTGAGAAGGAATTGTTCCTCATGGGATGACTTTCTAGAGAAGTCCAAGGATTTAACTGCAAGGTTTCAAAACAGGGGTTACCCTCGTAAAATACTATCTGATGCCCATCAATTTGCGGCATCATGCGTTCGTGAAACCCTGCTGAATCCTCGTGTGAGGGGAGACAGTAGTGATCAAGTAAGGCTCATTGCCACCTATGACGCAGCTAATACCCCAATACGTGACATTCTTAAACGACATTGGGAGATACTTACCCTTGATCCGGATGTGGGTCACCTGGTGAGCCCTACTCTTACGGTTACGTACCGGTGGGGACGCAACCTGAAAGACAGGCTGTGTCATAGCCTATTTGAGAGCCCACGGACTCAGACGTGGCTACGCAACCCACTGAGAGGGACATTTCGATGTGCGGGATGCATCGCCTGTGACTCTATCCAAACGGGCTCTACGTTTACCAGCAGCGTCACGAACAAAACTTTCTCCATAAGGTCGTTTATCAACTGCAGGACCACCGGGTTGGTGTATCTGCTGACTTGTATCTGTGGGGTGCAATATGTCGGTAAGACCACCCGGGAATTTCGCCGTCGGATCGGGGAGCATCTTAATGATGTTCGCAATGAATCTGACACCCCAGTGGCCCGACATGTTAATGGCATGCATGGAGGCTTGGTGAAGTCCATCAACTTTCAAGGGGTGGAAGTGGTTCGTCCGTCATCCAGGGGAGGTGACTTAGACCAGAAAATAATGCAAAAAGAGGCCCAATGGACCTTCAAATTACGAACCTTGAAGCCATCAGGCCTCAATGATCACATCTCATTTGTCTCCTTTATTGACGAATAGGACCATGGATTCTGGCCCTGTGATCTGTCATAATGAGGTATGTCTCTCATGATTCATGGCTCATATTCTGACGTCTAATGGCCGTTACCACCAACTTTTTGCCATTCTCAACTGCCTGATAGGCTGGTGCCTTATGATCTAAAGGGTTTGGCTGATTGTCCCCCATCCTGTAAGCCAGTTCTGGCTTGGATGGGTAAATAGTACATGTATACCTTACCCTTCAATGATCCGCTGCCAGCCAGGCATGATACAGCTGGTTGGTTTTTTGAATCATGGTTATGTATGTCATCCCTCAGTATCCTCAATTAGATAATTACCGTGCGGACTGCCTGTATGACCCCCACATTTCTGACAAATGTTGCCAGCGTTAGTTAGGCCCTTCCGTTCATACATCCCCTGATATTGCACATATCATCTGCCGTTTTGTTTAATTTATGTCCTGCGACGATCATGCCCGTATACATGGACGTCATGGCCATTACCTACACTGACAGCAGGGGGAATGTGAGTTCCGGGTTTCCCCACCTACGAATCCTCCTGATTGGTCAGTGTGCTAGTGACGTCCCCCAGGAGGGCGGTGCTTTCCTTTGAAATAGAGCGCGGTTGGCCGTGGCCCCTACTGCCAAACCAGCGCCGACGGGCTGTGTCCATGTCAGTGGCACAGCTGTTCAGCAGTTAGCACGCACTACAAGTGCTTCAATGCCCAGCCAGCACGTAATAGGCTCCTGATGAGTAGTGAAATGCGTCAAGCCATAGCTGCATTAATGGGCACCACATTCCTAGAATAATGCTAAAACTTTATACACCCGGTCTGTTCCAGTGCGTGTTGAGTGCTGGGTAGCCGCCTCACAACCGTGGGCAGCATCCAGCAGCGCTTAGTCCCGTGAATGCACGCTGATCTTTGCTGGCTGTAAGATTCCCTAATAGAGGGGACGCCAGACGTGCGTGCATTCACAAGGCAGGGCTGATTCCAAGGCGCACTGATTACCGGTGTTCTAGTGGGGCATGTCATGCACCTCTTTGTTTTCCACGGGGTTCTATAGATTGGTTATACTCCTTTTCGCTCATAGGAGATACCAATCTTATACCCCATGTGACGAATACCTGTGTATCTCAAATCCAGGGTTGGCTTTTCCGGTGGCTGTAAGATCCTCACCAGGGGACGCCATTCAATAGCCTGTACCTTGTGGATTATAGATATCCTAGCAGCACATTAGCAAGCTCGGTGGTTCAGTGGTACAACCACATAGGCCACTGAATGCTCAGAGCTCGCATAGCTGCGCTGCCGTGTGTCTCGATTCAGTCAAGATTTAATTACGGCATCGATCTAATGAGGTGCATGCTCCGTATTACATGCTTGTAGTCTCCGTTTACTCAGAGACAGGCATGGTTACTTGCACAATGAGTTTTGGGTGCCCCATGACTTATTTGGTTCAGGTCCTCTGGTAGGCACATATTCCATCACTCATTTATTGATTCATATGGATAATACCACCACTCTCTCTAATTTTTTAAGAAGCTAATAAAAATTGTAAATTTTAGCCTTAATCACAACTCTTACCTTTCCGTGATTAGTGTCAACAAATCCCAAAAAAGTTGGGACAAGGCCATTTTCACCACTGTGTGGCATCTCCCCTTCTTCTTATAACACTCAACAAGCATCTGGGGACCGAGGAGACCAGTTTCTCAAGTTTAGAAATAGGAATGCTCTCCCATTCTTGTCTAATACAGGCCTCTAACTGTTCAATCGTCTTGGGCCTTCTTTGTTGCACCTTCTTCTTTATGATGCTCCAAATGTTCTCTATAGGTGAAAGATCTAGACTGCAGACTGGCCATTTCCGTACCCGGATCCTTCTCCTACGCAGCCATGATGTTGTGATTGATGCAGAATGTGGTCTGGCATTATCTTGCTGAAAAATGCAGAGTCTTCCCTGAAAGAGATGACGTCTGGATGGGAGCATATGTTGTTCTAGAACCTGAATATATTTTTCTGCATTGATGGTGCCTTTCCAGACATGCAAGCTGCCCATGCCACACGCACTCATGCAACCCCATACCATCAGAGATGCAGGCTTCTGAACTGAGCGTTGATAACAACTTGGGTTGTCCTTGTCCTCTTTGGTCCGGATGACATGGTGTCCCAGATTTCCAAAAAGAACTTTGAATCGTGACTCGTCTGACCACAGAACAGTCTTCCATTTTGCCACACTCCATTTTAAATGATCCCTGGCCCAGTGAAAACGCCTGAGCTTGTGGATCTTGCTTAGAAATGGCTTCTTCTTTGCACTGTAGAGTTTCAGCTGGCAACGGCGGATGGCACGGTGGATTGTGTTCACTGAAAATGGTTTCTGGAAGTATTCCTGAGCCCATTCTGTGATTTCCTTTACAGTAGCATTCCTGTTTGTGGTGCAGTGTCATTTAAGGGCCCGGAGATCACGGGCATCCAGTATGGTTTTACGGCCTTGACCCTTACGCACAGAGATTGTTCCAGATTCTCTGAATCTTCAGATGATGTTATGCACAGTTGATGATGATAGATGCAAAGTCTTTGCAATTTTTCGCTGGGTAACACCTTTCTGATATTGCTCCACTATCTTTCTGCGCAACTTTGTGCGAATTGGTGATCCTCTACCCATCTTGGCTTCTGAGAGACACTGCCACTCTGAGAAGCTCTTTTTATACCCAATCATGTTGCCAATTGACCTAATTAGTGTTAATTGGTCTTCCAGCTCTTCGTTATGCTCAAATTTACTTTTTTCAGCCTCTTATTGCTACTTGTCCCAACTTTTTTGGGATTTGTTGACACCGTGAAATTTTGAATCAACATATTTTTCCTTTAAAATGATACATTTACTCGGATTAAACGTTTGATCTGTCATCTACGTTCTGTTAAAACAAAAAATATTGACATTTGCCATCTCCACATCATTGCATTCAGTTTTTATTCACAATTTGTTTAATGTCCCAACTTTTTTGGAATCCGGTTTGTACTTCTAGAATGAAAAAGAAAAACAGACAGAAATTCTATATTTCCATAAATACTTAGATTTTACAGTAATACAAGACTGATTGCTACAGATGTAATGCTTGACAACCTAACTGAACAAAAAACTAGGCAACCAGTCAAACTGAGAGCCGTTTAATAGAACCACTGAAATTTAAAACCAAGGAAAAAAAATTCTGATCATATTTTAAAAGGGTTATGTTATGATTGATAGAAAAAATAATGGAAAATCAGCCATCATATAGTACATGACAACCTCTTTCTGACAAAGCTAGAACCGACCCTGTACCTCACATGGATCCAGAGATCTCCCCATTCATTGCTTCAAGTGGTCTGCTATAGGCTTGGGCTAATCAAGCTTTTGACAGCGGTCTAGCGAGGGGAGGGGGGGGGGAGCCCGGGAATCAGCCTCCTGCACAGCCAGCAGCATGATGTGTGTGGGAGCGCGTTATCAGGGAAGTAAGTAAGTACTTATTTTCTTTTGCGTGTTTTGATTTTTTTTTTTCATGTAGCTGAAGTATGGAGAGGGCACTGGGGGCCAAATAGGGGCCACAAGGAGGACATTACTAGAGTGAGGGGGAACAAAAGTGGGCATAATTCCACTGAGGGGGCACATATCTGGCCATAACTACAGTGAGAGGGCACACAATCTGACATAACTGTGAGGGGCACATAATCTGACATAACTTTTGTGAGATGTTACCCAATCTGGCATAACTACTGTGAGGGGGCACATAATCTATGGGAGGGAAAATGTGGTTGGCAAATCTGAATCATTGCCCCGGGAGCAGGAAAGCCTAGCTTCACCTCTGCTTTGGGTCATAGATCCGAAGTCGATTTATTCAAAAACTTTGTTGTTAATGCTGTTTCCGTACAGCTTTAAAATGTATTGGCTCCGTGTAGCCAAACTTCCTATCTGCATATTTAAAAACATTTTCAAATAGGAATCCGAAGGCGGCGTTGGCACTGGCTGGTACCTCAGTACCAAAGCGCTCTTTGCATTCCTATTTTTAAATGTTTTTAAATACGCACATAGGAATACTGTAATACATTTTAATGCCATTGCGAAACAGCATCAACAAACTAGCTTCTGAATGAATCGACTTCGAATCTATGATCGAAAGATCGATTTGATCATGCCTAGTCTGCTAGATGTTCTTCAGGCTGGCAACTCAGAGTAATGCGATTTTTTCTGCAGCTCTGTGACGTGTCCTTTCTGCTGTAGCTCTCTCCCTATAACTATAACAGCCTCTAATAGAAGATATTACTAGTGACAGGTAAAGGATGGAACATAGCAGTTGGGACCATGTTCATCCAGCTCAGTGGCTGGGCATGAACATTACTATAAGGGTTAAATACCAAGAGGCACCATTATAATGAAGTAAAGTGATTATCCCACAACTGGAGAATTTTTGTAACAAAAAGTAAATTACAAAAATAACTAATTTTTCATGCTGAACTTTATTAAAATAACATATGTCGACACAACCCTTGTATCACAGAAAGTACAGCTTGCCACTTAAAATATATGTATTGTTTTACATTTTTATGAACAAATACCAAGCGCTGATTTAATGAGTAGAGGCAGTCTATTAAACAGGGCTGGCTGTCACTTTTACAGTGAACAGAATCAGCTGCCAGAACCTAAAGCGTAAGCAGGGGACAACCCTAATTTCTGCTACTGAAAATTTGTTCCATTTATTTGAATGGGGTTGTTTTGCCAGCAAGCACATTCATTTCTCTAAGCCCCTTTCAGACACATGGCACAGGTGCAAATTAACACTCATTGTAGCATAGAATTGGAGAATTACTAACATACATATAAGTGATTTATAACCTTTAATAAATCACAAAACAGTTGTTCAACAATCATTGCCTAAAAGAAATTCTAGAACGAGCTAAATAAGTTATTTTCCATCCTATTTCACAAATATAATGATGTACATATTGAAATATACTTTATTGAGTGACCAGTTTTTGCAGCAATTTTAGTTTTCATTCCAGTATTCTGTCATATTATAATCTTCACTCTACAAGCACCCTCTAATAAAGCAAAAAAATTAGGCTGCAGTGCTCGTAAGTAACCACTAGAGGGAGCAGGCATCCACTAGCTTTATACTTTTATGCTGTTAACTCACACTCTTCATTGTGCAAGCTTAGACTATATCATTCACTTTAGAAACATATTGCTTTATATTTTATATATTGTGAGAGAAGTCAACAGCATCATATGTTAGTAATTATCAGTTTTAACATAATTATGACAATAATTGAATAATAGTTATTAGTGCTGGACGCTAGTTAATGGTTTTCATTTGGACATTTTTTAGATATTGTCTCAATGGACTTAAATTACTTTTTTAGCAGCATAGAATTAGTTTAGATTTTAGTTTCATTAATTTATTTGATGACTTTGGTCTACTGATGCACTTTAGGTTTACTTGTAGTCATCCCCTGACATATCAGAATATGCCATTGGTGGGGATTAGAGATAAGCAAATAATAGAAAAGTTTGAATCGGCTGATTCTCCAGATTTTCCCCCAAAATTCGGTTCGTGATTAATTATATTGTCACAAAGCGCATTTTATTGTAAGTAGCGGGTGCAATGAAAGGGAACTGCACTCATACATCTTAGTGTAAAAACAGTGTAAAATTAACAAAAAAAAAAATGTACCTCCTCCATTTGCTCACGATGGGCCAGCCGCAGCCATATTGCTTGAAGATCTGGAATGAAATCTCACGCAGATTAAGAATACGTCATCACGCCGCCGGCGTGGTGATGTCATACGTCAGTACGCACGGGATTTCGGCCAAGATCTTCAATCTAGATGGCAGCCCGTCGCGAGCAAATGGAGAAGGTAAGTGTGAATTTTTTTGTTTTTTACCCTATATCAGGCTAAATCGATTCGCTGACACGAAGCACAAGAAAATTCGGCTTCGAGGAGAAACAAATTTATCCTGAAATTCGGATCGAATTCCACTTCGCGGGATTCGATTTGCTCATCTCTAGTGGGGATACCTGAGCTGAGAACAGTGTAAGTATTTCAATAACTTTAATTACAAGTGCAGGCCCTTCAGGAGATCTAGTCCAGCAATCTCCAAGATAAAATATTGCTGTTCGTATTTGCTTAGCATACCATAATTGATTACAGTTCAACCTGGAAAACATCTTTGTAACTGAGAAGTTGTTACACGTTATATTGAAATGTAAAATTTGATACTCTAACAATACACAGGAATGTTATGAGGCCAGTATGTCAGCTATAAACTGGTTTAGTGATTGACTAGGGCTACATGGGGATTTAAAGTTGTGCAACCTAAAATTGCAATGGCATATTACTATGTTGCACCTAATCGAAGTAGACATGGTGCCCCCTCGCAGATTGGTGCTACCATCAGCAGAAATCCAAAGTTTTTGCTTTTCCTTATTAGGTTCCATAGGTGTTATATACAGACACATCTAGAAGGGAGAACTGTATATAATTGTATACAGTAGTAATGTATGCAATAGGTGCTATTTAAGCTCATATGCAGTGAGCTCCACCTAGTGGAAGATACTAGCAGCCACTATCTTTCAACATTCAGTGGCATGGTAGATAAGTAGCAAAGTTTTGTAAAATTCGAATTGGCAGCTTTGCCGAAATTCAATTCAAGAAATGTGATTCATTACAAATGAATTCATTACGAATCGCTATAAATCAGGTAAAATAGTAACATAGTTTATAAGGCTGAATAAAGATATCTATCTATCTAGTTCAGCCTGTTATCCTGCAAGTTGATCCAGATGAAGGCAAAAAAAAACTGTGAGGTAGAAGTCAATTTTCCCCACTTTAGAGGGAAAAAAATTCCTTCCCGACTCCAATTCTAGTAGTTATAGCGTGTAATACTATTACACTCCAGAAATACATCCAGGTCCCTCTTGAACTCTTTTAGTGAACTCACCATCACAACCTCCTCAGGCAGAGAGTTCTATAGTCTCACTGCTCTTACCGTAAATAATCCTCTTCTATGTTTGTGT
Organism: Bufotes viridis; assembly: GCA_033119425.1. Classification (NCBI taxonomy): domain Eukaryota; kingdom Metazoa; phylum Chordata; class Amphibia; order Anura; family Bufonidae; genus Bufotes; species Bufotes viridis. The sequence continues at coordinate 287,987,295 of CM065593.1, forward strand.
ACAAACCTTCTTTCCTCCAGACGCAGAGGATGTCCCCTTGTCACAGTCACAGTCCTGGGGATAAATAGATGATGGGACAGATCTCTGTACTGACCCCTGATATATTCATAAATAGTTATTAGATCTCCCCTCAGTCGTATTTTTTCTAAGGTGAATAACACAAATTTTGATAATCTTTCAGGGTATTGTAGTGCACCCATTCCAGTTATTACTTTAGTTGCCCTCCTCTGAACCCTCTCCAGCTCTGCTATGTCTGCCTTGTTCACAGGAGCGCAGAACTGTACACAGTACAACATGTGTGGTTTGACTAGTGATTTGTAAAGTGGTAGTACTATGTTCTCTTCACGGGTATCTATGCTCCTTGATGCAACCTATTATCTTATTGGCTTTGGCAGCAGCTGCCTGACACTGGTTTCTACAGCTTAGTTTGCTGTACACTAAAATTACCAGGTCCTTTTCCATCTCAGTGTTACCCAGTGTTTTAGACAAAATAACGTGGTCATAAAAGGCAGAAAGATGCTCAAAACCCCATATGCTGTTGCACATATATAATTGGGGGAGCAAATCCTGCAAATGCGATCAGTTGCTAACCGCAATCCCCAGCAAAAATGCATACAATTAAGGATGCCGGCAGTGGACCACATGTACTACAGAAACATCCTACATGTGTGGATGTAATTAGCTATATAAAGCAAACATTTACAAATAAAAATTGGTGCACTACAATGGAAAATGCAATTGGCAATATATGGCTAAACCCGCACACTGATATTAAATTGAGACTTTTGCCAATATATTCTTATATCAAGAACATACCGGAGCCCACACACCCTGTCAAGGTCTCTCAAAGTGGCACGGGACCTAACACTAACCTATCTATGCCACATGAGCAATTACGGATAGGGGCATAGAGTCCGACACACAGCCAACAACTCCCAGTTACCACTAGCATAAAATCACACATACAATGGGAGGAGGGAGGAGGCTGTTAGGCTCATGTGACGCAGGCCACACAGGTGCACCTGAATGTTACCATTAAATCAAAATTAAGGCACATTTAAACCTGGAGTTGCCACACCTCCAGGCATGCATATACAGACAAAATAACAAAATAACGTGGTCATAAAAGTCAGAAAGATGCTCAAAACCCCATATGATGTTGCGTGTTGCCTTTCCTTGTTGTTTGTCATTAGGCCTGAGGGAGACTCCTGTTCATCCTTTCCTTTGGAGGAACAGGTAGACTCAGTCCTGACATTAGTTCTAGGGTCCTATAGGGTGAGATAGGATTCTTGGTATATTGTGTATAAACATGCCTACATTTTAGGCCTGTTCATACTGGTAGTCTGTCAGGATTGGAGTTAGAGTTTTCTCTAGGAGGTGTCCATCTTCCTTCCCTAGTTTCCAGGCCTTATTCCGGTATCCCTTTTCCCTCCTATGATTGGTGTGGTGTTTTCCTCCCACACACGAGGGTGACACTATAGTTTCCAGGCTCTGTTTTTGGACCCTTTTTGAATATTGACACCACATTTGCTATGCGCCAATCCTGTGGAACATTCCCTTTCAGTATAGAGTCCTTAAATATCAGAAATAAGGGTCTTGCTATGACATTACTTAATTCTCTGAGGATACAGGGGTGTATGCCATCTAGTCCTGGTGATTTGTCTAATTTCATCTTTTTAAGATGCTGCTGTACTTCTTCCTGGGTCAAACAGGACACTTTTATAGGGGAATTTAATTTTAGATTCTGCATTTCATCTGACAGTTTATTCTCCTCAGTGAATACAGTGGAAAAAAAAATAGTTAACAGCTTTGTTTTCTCCTCATCGCTCTCTGCAACTCCCCCCTCTTACTTTGTAAAGGGCCGACACCTTCAAATTTTTGCCAAGGCCAATCCGTCTAAAAGCATAGTTTACAAGTCTGGCATAAAAACTAATTTCAGACGGAATTAGAGCAAACGGATGGCAATACAATGACATCTGTCCTCCATTTAAGTGTAGGTTCAATAAAACTGAAATGGTCTGCAGATCTGTTGGACGGAAGGCTGAAAACCAGCAAAATGCTGGTCGGAACCCACCCTAAGGCCCCTTGAACACACGCGTGTCCAGATTATGTTGCTGTTTGCCTGCCTCCACCATCATGCGACTGCTGCGATCTATGTACCATCACATTCTGTACTGCTGCTACTGCTGCCTTCATCATACCACTGCTGCGACCTGCCTACTATCACTTTCTATACAGCAGCTGCTGCCACCTCCATCATGCCACTGCTTCAACCTGCCAATATTCATGTTCCTTATGGCTGCTGATGTTATATATTAGCCTTTATTCTATCCACAGGAGAAATGGTTGACAATGGATAACAGAAACAGGGCTAACCAGTCTGTTCCTCCCTGTTTGGTAGGAGTGGGCTGATCCTACTTCATGCCTCTAGGGGGAGTTCCAGTTAAGATAGTGAAGGAAGACAAAGCACATGCCAGAGCTCCTACTGCTATGAACCCTGTTGTATTCTTCTGTGAGACTAACACTCCAGAACAATGCTTCAAGAATGCTTCAGTGTCACAAGACAGCAGAGTGATCAGCAAAAATAACACTTTACAGACACAGCTATATGTGAGGAACTATGGCTCAGACAGCCGTCATCTAGAAATGTGATGGCTAACCTCGGGCACTCCAGCTGTGGTGAAACTATGACTCCCAGCATGCTCCATTCATTTTTAAGAAGTTCTGAAAACAGACAAGCATCTTGGGAGTTTTAGTTTTACCACAGCTAAAGTGCCAGAGGTTAGCCATCACAGACCTAGAACAACCACTAGGCCAAACCAACATCAAGCCTGGTAGCAAAATCACCAGGAAGCAACATCCTGAGGCAATACAGCGTGACACAACACCTCATCAGTGCCTCATCACGACTGCCCATAACAGGGTATTTAAAGGCATGGTTTTAATTCAGCAAATGGCATTTCTCATGTAGACAAAGTTAATGCAAGACATATACTAATGTATTGTCTCCTTGGCTGTCTCTGTTCATTTTTCTATAACATTATACACTGGTCATTTCCAGGGATTACAGCCACCACTATAATACAAACATGAGGTGGCCGGGATGCGAGCCGCTGCGCATGCGTGCCTATTTGTGATCCCATGGTCCCTGGCTACCAGAGTGGCCGGTGCTTTTTACCTATAATGTGTAAGCATCTCCACTGCTGCAATATTGCAGCGATGGCCGGCCTGTAACCTCTACGGTTTCTGCTCTGCACGGATACAGTAGGGGGCTTTTATTGTTTGTCCCCTTTTGTCTTTCACCTCTATTTTATTTTGTGTATTATGTTTCAATAAGTTAATTTTGGTATATTTTATACAGTATTTTCTATGTATTTGAGTTTGGGGTGTTCGCTTCTATTCATAGGTGTTTCTTTGAGCTATATTGCTAGGCCCTTTATTGGTTATTATTTGGCTGAGTTATTGGTTGGTTTAATAAATGTCCCTGGTTTTGGCCTAAATCCTCAGTGCTCTGCACCAGTGTCTCTTGTCCCCTGTGGGTCAGCAGTCACTTGAACAAAGATTACTCCAACAGGTAGAAGCCTGGTTGTTTTCCTGCAGCAGAGTCTATCTAAAGGTTAAAGTTTGAAGACCAGGGGAGCCACTTAGATAATGCCCTTTAATGGAAGACTCAAGTCAAATCTGTGTAGTAGACACAGTGGATTCACAACTGCTCAATAACAGATCCAACTATAGGAGATGCTAGCAGTAGCAGTTGCAGACCCCATGGCTTGAGAGGGCCCAAAAGCGCTTCTGGCAGAAAAGAAGGCACCAGTAATAAAAATAGCACGTGATGGTAAGTGGCCTGTTTACTCAAAATATTCAAATTGCGCATTTGGCTCTTCATTTTATGTACTGTTTTAGTAAACAATCCTACTGGTCTCAGAATGACATGCATTACTAAAGAGTGTACCATAAACCATAAACTCATCACCATAATACAGCATCATTGTATACCCTAAACTACACAAAACGAGCATGCTAAATAAAAATAGGCTGTTTGTGTTTTAATATGCTCAGTCTAACTACCCCCTGCTGGAAGATATAATATAATTGTGACAAGGCAATTGAAATTAAAAGACTTCACACACCAGGAGATAAACATACTTTAGTGTTAGAACATTGACAGCCTATTACTAAAATGTCTTTTCACATTTTATTAAGAAACATTAAAACATGTCAGAACTACTTTGAGGAAGACAGCGATTTTGTATCACCATGGTCATAATTAGATTTAAACAGGAAAATGCCTGATGTTAAAAAGTAAGATTTTATACAACCTGCAAAACAACGGACATCATTCATAAATTTGAGTGCACCTATATTTTTGTATAAGGTGCAGCAAAATGTGGTGCAATTTGGTGCTTTCAAGTTTAGAGAAATTATTCGCACCGAGCCATACAAGGGACGTGGTTTAACACAAATGAGATGTGGTCTAATATGCAGCATCTTGCCCCACAATTCTGGTGACTCATTCTGACTCAAACTAAGTCAGCCAATAGTTGGTATACAGTAGAGTTAGATAAAGTGTCTAGTCCTGAACCAAATTTATCTTGCAGCCTGAGCACCTGGTGGCTAGAAAGCCTATCTCAGTTTACACCAACTGTAGAATTAGTGACTCTGCCCCCAATATTTTATCACTTGTAGACCTCTACACAAAAATAATTTACATAAAAATCTTGTATAATACAGGACAATCTGATATCAAATGGGTTTTCCGGGAGTAGAATATTGATGACCTATCCTCAAGACATGTCATCAATATCTAATCAGTGGGGATATGAAACCTGGCACTGCCATAGATCAGCTGTTTGAAAAGGCTGTGGTGCTCCTTTGAATGATTTAGCCTCCTCACTGCATAGCAAGTACAGCACTATTCCTTGTATAGTGGCTGTGCTTGGAATTTCATCCTAGGCCCATTAACTTGAATGGGACTGAGCCACATACAGGCCATGTGACCAATGTATGTGACTTCATTGGCCTACGAAGAGTCAGAAAGGAATTTCTTTCCCCTAAAGTAATGAAAATTGGCTTCTACCTCACAGTTTTTTTTTGCCTTCCTTTGGATCAACTTGCAGGATAACAGGCCGAACTGGATGGACAAATGTCTTTTTTCAGCCTTATAAACTATGTTACTATGTTACTGGTAATGTAAAATGCTGAGGATTTGCTGCATGCAAATCCATGGCAGAGAATCCACAGTGTATGTATTTCCTATGAACATACTCTAACAGTGTGAGCACAGCAAGGTTACCCTCTGACAAAACAAATCGATGACCAAGCTTACAAATTTTTTGAATTTATTGGATTTGCATCCTTCCAGGTTATCCTTGAACATAATAAAGTAAGACATACTGTAGGTAACTGTATAAAAGTTCACAACACTTGTAATTATTTTTAAAAAGTTTCTTAGTTGCCAAAATCTGCTATTTTAAATGCTGCATCCATTACATTTCCAGACGTACCTCATCTGATATTGATACAAAAAAGAACTCAAAGTTTCTAGCTGGAACAAAAATGAATACATTCATGGAAAAACTGAAGGCCTGTGTCATCAGCTGGGAAACAAGTTAATATGTAATGCACTTGTACTGTGCATCTAACAGAAACTGTCCAAAGCTATGAATATGAAACAAGTGCTGAATTACATTTTTTGATTTTTTTTTTGATCATGCAGAATCACTTAGTCTTTAGCAAGTCAATGGCATTGATTTTGATATACTAAGAGAACGGCCACGTGTTCTGGTTTCCTGATGAAGTTTTGGGAGCCAAAATCAGGAATGGATCATAAAAGGAAAGAAAGTATAAAAAATAACTATTACTTCTTCTCTCTTTTGAATTCACTCCTGGTTTTGGCTTCTAAAACTGCATCAGGAAACCTGACTTGCTAAAGATCAAGCAGCTCTATGTGAACAAAAAAAGTATGAAAGTATTGATAGTATAGTATGAATAGTGTTGATCGAGCACCAAAGTGCTCGTGTGTTCTACAGATCATCCGAGCACAATGGAAGTCAATGAGAGAACCCCAGGCACCCCCTGCTCCGAAGGGTGTTAGAACTCTAGTTCGGCTTAGGAGTCCCTGCTCTGACTCCGTATATAGATATGTCCATATATGGAGTCAGTGCTTGGGGACACCCAGTGTATTTAAATATATTTTAGCCTGTATTTCAGAAAAGTTTCTGCTGGGATTCAAACTCATGATGTTCTGTTTTAGAGGCAAGGCACTTAACCAAACAGCCATAAGAATTGCATAGCTACTTACTAAAAAAAAGTAATGAGACTTCTACTGTAGACTCTGTCATAACTGTTATAGCCAGTGTACATCCATACACGACAGCTACCCCAGCACACTCAGCTCTGCTATATCTCTATATATGATAGCTGCCCCAGCACACTCAGCTCTGCTATATCGATACACATGACAGCTGCCCCGGAACACTAAGCTCTGCTATATATCTATATATGACCGCTGCCCCAGCACACTCAGTTCTGCTATATCTCTGTATATGAAAGCTGCCCCAGCACACTCAGTTTTGTTACATCCATACACATGACAGCTGCCCCAGCACACTCAGCTCTACTATATCTCTATATATGACAGCTGCCCCAGCACACTCAGTTTTGCTACATCCATACACATAACAGCTGCCCCAGCACACTCAGCTCTTCTATATTTCTATTTATGACATCTGCCCCAGCACACTCAGCTCTGCTACATCCATACACATGACAGCTGCCCCAGCACACTCAGCTCTGCTAGATCTCTATATATGACAGCTGACCCAGCATACTCAGGGCTGCTACATCCATACACATGACAGCTGCCCCAACACACTCAGCTCTGCTATATCTTGATGTGTGACAGCTGTCCCGGCACCCTCAGTTCTTCTATATCTCAAAAAAAAAAAAAAATTTAACCACTATTTGTGAAAAAGCTTATGATGGGATTTGAACTTAAGGTATCTGCATCACAGCACAAAACTTTAACCACCAGACTATATATCTACATAGAGAGCTGTTTAAAAAAAAATAATGAGACTTCTACTGTATAAGAATACTTCCTTGTGGTCAGTAGAAGTCTCATATTTTTTTTTTTTGTTGTTTTTTTGAGTGAGTAGATATACAGATATATAGTTTAGGGGTTAAAGTTCTAGGCAGTGATGCAGATGCCCCGAGTTCAAATACCATTGCAAGTTTTTTCGGAAATAGAGGTTAAATTAGATTTATATATATTTTTTGAGATATAGCAGAACTGAGTGTGACGGGCCAGCTGTCATATATAGAGATATAGCAGAGCTGAGTGTGCTGGGGCAGCTGTCATATATAGGGATATAACAGAGCTGAGTGTGCTGGGGCAGCTGTCGTGTATGGATGTACATTGGCTATCACAGCTGTAACAGAGTCTACAGTAGAAGTCTCATATCTTTTTTAGTAACTGGCTAAACAGCTCTTATAGCTGAGTGGCTAAGTGCCATGCCTCTAATGCAGAAGGTCATGGTTTAAAATCCCAGCAGAAACTTTTCTGAAATACAGGCTAAATTAGATTTAAATACAATGGGTGTCCCCAAACACTGACTCAATATATGGACATAGCTACATATGGAGTCAGAGCAGGGACTCCTAAGCCCCAGACTCACACTGAGGAATGTGCCGAGCATAGCGATGCTCCAGCCGTTTGGCCGAGCATGCTCGCTCAACACTATTTAATATACATTCATATCTGCATCAGTGTTTCCATTCTTCTGAAACAGAAAAGAAAAATAGAAGTGGAAAAACAGCGGCACCCCAAGATCTGTCATATAAATGATGATAATGGCACATGACAGAGCCCAATGACTATAATGGGGTCTATGAGGTTTCTGTAAGGGACCCAGCATTTTACCAAACAATCATAGCATATGGTCACTCTGTGTTTAATGCCAAAATTAATCTTTAATGCCTTTCAAAGTGCAAATAACAACACCTGACAACAATGTCACCAAATTATTATAGAAATGTACTCCATAAAGGACTTAATGCTACCTGTATAAAATGCCAAATCACATTGTCATACAGCAATTGCATTTCAAAACTGGAATGTGGTGCACTAAGCCACTGAATGGCTACCTGATGTCAGCATTGGTTCAGTATTGGGCTTGTACTGCAGTGCATACACAGTATGACAAGTTGACTAGATAGACTTTATCTCTATGAACACCTTCTAGTGCCTTTCCATTGCTGCCGGAAAATGCTATATTTTATGTATAATTTGAGCTAGTTTGTAAAAAAGAGCTAATCATTTCGGAATTTGTCCTGAATTTTCAAAAATAATTGGATTCTGGCAAACCCCAAGACTGAAAGAGAGACTATCACATGTAATACACTGCTAGGAAATATGCAATTCAGCTTTCCTTCCAAAAGGAAAATAAAGCTAAGTGTCTTACAACTCCAGCAGAAAGAGAACTCTACTATGTCAATGATAAACCTTTTAAATAGGCCTTGAAGTATAACCAGGATTTTAGTTGAGCTAGTATCTCATCTGCAGACAGTTCTTTCAGAGTAATTACCCTCTATAGGTACTGGGCAGGGAGAACTAGCTTGGCTATTTGGGAGCCCTTAGTCATCTAGGGGGTACTCTTTCTCCTTATACAGAGCTGTAGAGCAACTAATAAGTATGAAGAATATTGCAGGTCAGACATCACCTCTAGAGTTCTGGGAAAAATATCAGAAAATTAGCATATCTTACATCAGGTGGCATGAGAGATTTAGTTTTTTTTTCATTTTGGAAGGAAAGATAATTTGCATATCTTTTTTCTAATCTTTCATTAAGGCCGGTTCTCACACTGCGCTGGTCATTGCAGATTTTCATGTGGCAAATCTGCAGCACTGTACAGGATCAGAATAGGGATAAGTTTCTAACAAATCTCATCCATATGCTGTGTAAGAAAAGGGTAGTGCAAATTGTGGTGCAAATTTGAAATATGTAGCATGTCAATTGTGCAATTCCGCACCTTAGATATAGTGGTTTTCCCCATAGGCTTCAAAGGGGTTGTTAACATGAACAGAAGATCGGCATCAAAATCCATAATAAAAAACATACAAAATCTGCAATAAATACTGTGGTTTTTTATGTGGATTTTCTTCATACAAATCCACACCATGTGTAGGTATCCTAAAATAGATAAAAAGGTATGCAAATTAGCTTTCCTTCCAAGAGGAAAGAAAGATAAATATCTCATGCCACCAGATGCAAGATATGCTAATTAGTGATGAGCGAGCATGCTCGGCCAAATACCCGTTCAGCTTAAGCATTGCTATGCTCGGCACATGGCGGTACTCGGGCGAATACCACATATGCTCGAGTGCAATGCTTGAGTCTCCTCCCCGCACATTTGGAGCCTTCTAAGCAGCCAATAAACATGTAGGTAAGTAATGCCCTTCACTGTAATGCTGTAGCCATGTTAGATACTGGCATTACAGTGATTGGCTGGCCAGAACGAGTCATCGGAGGCTATATAGCACCCGATGACACGTGCTCGGATCAGTCATAGTCAAAGAGAGCAGAGCGTAAGAAGGTAAAGAGCTAAATTCACACTTCTTATTCTAAAAAAGCTTTTCAAAGACCCAAAAGTCATTTTAAGGTCTACTGTGTGTGTTTGAGATCAGCAATATGTTTTTACCAGCGCTAAATTGATCAGTCTCAGGGACATCCGTGCTGAGGAAGGGACAGATGCAGGGTGCAGGGAGAGAAATTTGCTGTTTTTACTACCAAAATCTTTTGAAAGACCCCAAAGTCTTTTTAAGGACTACTGTGTGTGTGTTTGACAGCTGCAAGATATTTTTCTTTAATACCTATTAGTGACATATTCTGTACATCATCCGCAGACTGTGTCTTTTTGCGTAAATTCAAATAATCAGCACCACATTTATTGTCTATAGTCTGTACGTTTAATACACATCCGTGATATATACAGTACTCCATCCGAAAACTGCTTCTTTAGCGTAAATTTAAATAATATGGGCCTAATCTAGTGTACATAGTGTGTGGTTTTATGTGATAAATACTGTTCTACATCCGAAAACAGTGTCTGTAGCGCATATTTAAATAATTTGTGCCACATCTAGTGTCCGTAGTGTGAGGCTTTCTGTGACAAATACTGTACTACATCTGAAAACAGTGTCTGTAGCGCAAATTTAAATAATCTGAGCCTTATCTAGTGTCCATAGTGTGTGTCTTTCTGTGACATATACTGTGTATGTATACTACATCTGAAAGCTGTTTCTTTAGCGTAAATTTAAATAATCAGGGGCCAGCCCTCATTTACTGTCTCTGTAGTGTGTGCGTGTTTTACACATCCTTGACTTATACAGTACTGCATCCGAAAACTATTTACTTAGCGTAAATTTAAATAATCTGGGCCTAATCTAGTGTCCATAGTGTGTTGTTTTCTGTGACATATACAGTACTCCATCCGAAAACTGTGTCTGTAGCGCAAATTTTGATAATCTGGGCCTAATCTAGTGTTCATAGTGTGTGGCTTTCTGTGACATATACAGTACTACATCCGAAAACTGTTTCTTTAGCGCAAATTTAAATAATCTGGGCCTAATCTAGTCTCCATAGTGTGTGGCTTTCTGTGACACATACATTACTCAATTCGAAAACTGTTTCTTTAACTCAAATTTTAATATTCTGGGCCTTATCTAGTGTCCATAGTGTGTGGCTTTCTGTGACATATACTGTACTACATCCGAAAACAGTGTCTGTAGCGCATATTTAAATATTCTGGGCCTTATCTAGTGTCCATAGTGTTTGACTTTCTGTGACATATACAGTACTCCATCCGAAAACTTTTTCTTTAGCGCAAATTTAAATAATCTGGGCCTAATCTAGTGCCCATAGTGTGTGGCTTTCTGTGACAAATACTGTACTGAATCCGAAAACAGTGTCTGTAGTACAAATATAAATAATATTGGCCTAATCTAGTGTCCATAGTGTGTGGCTTCCTGTAACAAATACTGTACTACATCCGAAAACAGTGTCTGTAGCGCAAATTTAAATATTCTGGGCCTTATCTAGTGTCCATAGTGTGTGGCTTTCTGTGACATATACTGTACTACATCCGAAAACAGTGTCTGTCGCGCAAATTTAAATATTCTGGGCTTTATCTAGTGTCCATAGTGTGTGACTTTCTGTGGCATATAAAGTACTCCATCCGAAAACTGTTTCTTCAGCGCAAATTTGAATAATCTGGGCCTAATCTAGTGTCCATAGTGTGTGACTTTCTGTGACATATACAGTACTCCATCAGAAAACTGTTTCATTAGCGTAAATTTAAATAATCTGGGCCTAATCTAGTGTCCATAGTGTGTGGCTTCTGTGACAAATACTGTACTGCATCCGAAAACAGTGTCTGTAGCGCAAATTTAAATAATCTGGTCCTAGTCAAGTGTCCATAGTGTGTGACTTTCTGTGACATATTCAGTACTCCATCAGAAAACTGTTTCATTAGCGCAAATTTAAATAATCTGGGCCTAATCTAGTGTCCATAGTGTGTGGCTTTCTGTGACATATACTATACTACATCTGAAAACAGTGTATGTAGCACAAATTTTAATAATTTGAGCCACATCTACTGTGTGTGCGTACCATACATATCACTGACATATACTATACTTTATCTGTAGACGGTGTATGCTAGTCTGTGACATTATCAGGGCTATAACTTCTGTGTAATGTGTGCGCATCCCAAATACCTTTTTTAATTTATTGGCATATACACTTACAAATCCTACGCTACTGTACGTGTTACATACCTTTAAGCATATATAACATTTAATATTAATAAAGCAGCCAGTAAGGGCCATGGAAGTGGCTGTGATGCTGATGGTGCACGCAGAGGCCGTGGCATGTAAACTCGAAGAAAAATAAGCACTGTTGCATTAGTTATGTGGGCACTTCTTTGTAACTACAACACACATGGTGGCTTACAAACAGAGTGTAATATTTGATCTGCTGGATGACAGTTGAGGTTCTCCCCTGTGCCTGTCAACCCCTCCATGGTGAAGTCTGCCCAGGGCTGTGTGACACTACTCCCCGTGTGTAGTCAAGCCTCGCAGCTAAATGCTTATTGGGCTGCATGATCGGCGATAGCTGAACCACTTGCGGCCTTCTGGGTCTATTACGTTCAGAGGACAATGTGGTCGTGCCCATGTCCTTAGCCCTGAGAGTGTACAGCGCCGATTGTGTATGGGTGGAGCGACCAGCGGTACACATGCCTCCTCACAGACAAATGGAGGACAACAGAGCGGCTGCTCAACCCTGCCAGTCCTACCGCCCTCTGGCTAGGACAGGGGTAGGGAACCTCCGGCTCTCCAGCTGCTGTGAAACTACAATTCCCAACATGCTCCATTCATTTCTATGGGAGTTCAGAGAAGAGCAGAGTAAGTATGCATGCTGGGAGTTGTAGTTTCACAATAGCTGGAGAGCCGAAGGTTCCCTACTCCTGGGCTAGGAGGAATCAGCACACGGTGAGGCAGGCTGCGTTAACGCAGTGGTCTGTTACAGAGTTGATGTGCCTTATATGGACAATTACAGCTGAATGGTGTTGGCGTAGTCAATAGCTTATCGGTTACTCATAGATAGATTGTGTTCAAAAGGTAAAATAGCTTTCAAGAAAACAATTAAAACTTAAATTATTTACACAAATATAAATGTTACCACATTACTGTTTTACACTATTAAACCTCTACTGTAACCTGTGTTTTATTATTTTTTTGTTGGGGTCATGGTCTGGTGGGGGTCCATTCATGAATTCAAATTCCTGCTGCAAAGTTACAGCCTGCTGCGGTCTGAGTTGTATTCTTTTATTTTTGGTGTTGCCCCAGATTGGGGGTGGGGCCATTCCGTGGAACATATTCCTGCTTCACATTTAGCTGCTGCTGCTGCCTGTCATGATCAAGCTAAGTTTCCTATGGGCCTTTTAACACAACATCTGCTGCTACTGCTGCTGCTGCCTGTGCTGCTGAATTGGGCCAAGCTACATGTGGAAAAAATAAACACAATTTGTCAGGTGCTAGGGTATGCGTTCTTGACGAAACAATCAAATATCAAAAGGAAGAACGCTAAAATAAAATAATAAACTTTATTGGTTTGTCAATTTAAAATATAATGGGGAATTATCCTATATACCTCTGAAACATATATCCTTGTTATCTAGTCCTGGGTGTAGACAATACGATCACCCACAGGACTATTGTAATGGATATTGGATAACAGAGTAATACAAAAATGGGCAGGATACAGACGATATGATATCGTCTAATTCAATCCTGAAAGCATGACTAAGGCGCGCTTTGTTAGTCATGCCAATAGAATGGTGCCTAGTGGGAACTGAGGAAGGTGTGCTGATTTATTGTAGACACTATTGTGTTCATGTGCCTCAGCCCACCAAACATAAGATAGCTAGGCTCGACGCGTTTCCATACAGCATACAAAGGGAGTGCTGTATTTTATCAGGAGCCACCTCACCATAAAAGACTAAGGAGATTCTTATAATTGTGCACTACACTACAAGGGAGGTTAGCGCCTCCTCTGTGTGTGCACAACCTGCTGCAATTCCTTATGTGTTAGAGGAATTATTATAGCATTCAACTGACACACGACCTGCCTGGTGCCCCGGTCCCTAGTGTGGGAGCTGGCACATGGGTTATTATCTAAGGTCCTGCCTGAGCCGACCACCTCCTAGTTTAGAGGGGCAGCGTGCTGACATGCAGTATTCGGCTCTGTGATGGCACTGATCATAGGCCACTTCTGAAATCCTGCTGTTGATGCTGCTGCCTGTCATGATCTTGTTGAGTTACATTTGGGCCTTTTAACACAACATGTGCTGCTGCTGCCTGTGCTGCAGAATTGGGCCAAGCTATATGTGGCCCTGATAATAGACAACTTCTGAAATCCTGCTGTTGATGCTGCTGCCTGCCATGATCATGTTTAGTTACATTTGGGCCTTTTAACATAACATCTGCTGCTGCTGCCTGAGCCGCTAAATTGGGCCAAGCTACAGATGTAGCATGGTTAGCACTTCTTTTTTCTGAGATTTCTGAGTTGGTTATCTAATCTAAGCAAACACCTTCAATTCCTTTTCAATGGCTTTTTTCTCAAGATAATGAAATGAGTTAATAAATTTGAGTAAGGGCTCCTTCATACTTGCGTCGTCCGGATCCGTAGTGTACTCCACATAACGGAATTACACGACGGATCCGGAAAAACGCATAAGAACGCATCAAAATTTCATTCCGGATCCGTCTTTCAGGATTATTTCCTGATATACGGCCGGAGCCGTGCTGTATACGGATCCGTCGTCCGGATCCGTCGTAACAACGGATTAACCTGTAAAATTAAGCGGATCAGTTATTTAATCTTATCTTGATCAGAAAATGTATACTTGCACTTTAAAAAACCAATCAGACATGCAAATTGTTTGGGATATAAAGAGTCAAAATTGCAGACTACCCCTCAGACTGAGATTTGGATTGTCGCCAGGATGATGCCTGAACAAGCTTTTGCGTGGAAAGCCCTTATATTGGTTTCTAGATGGAGGAAACAAGAGAGAGAAAGATGTCGGCGTCAGCTACGTCGTTATTGGGTGCATCCCATATCTTCTGCACGTATGACCGAAGGTGCATTTGAACTGCTTTACCCGGAATTACGTCTATATCCCGAAAAATTTAATAATTATTTTCGGATGACTATGGATACCTTCGATGATATACTAGAGCGAGTATCACCAAAACTAACTCGAATGGACACGTCTTTCCGCCGGTGTGTCTCACCCACCGAACGACTTATGGTGACCATCCGGTAAGAATCTGACATATAGCTTATATTTTTATATATTTTTATATGTGTTGTTAATTATTCATATTTCAATTACAAATTCTCTAGCACCTATAATTAGCCATCAAAAATGTATTAATTCTACTAGACCATTAAAGTATATATAAATTGTTTAAAGAAATAGGATACTTATGATAAGTTTACAATTCCATAATATGTAATGGTTATTTTTTATCAAACATTAATTAATACTATTTTTTTTTCTTCAGTTTTCTGGCTACAGGTGATAGCTTTACGTCGTTGCACTATAACTTCCGCCTTGGAATTTCTACAATTTCTACCATTGTTAAAGAAACCTGTAAGATTTTATGGGACGAACTACACGATGAGTTCATACCGACCCCAAATCGCCAGAGATGGCTACAAATCGAAGAAAAATTTCGAGAGGTGTGTCAATTTCCGCATTGTGTTGGCGCAGTGGATGGAAAACATATCCGCATAATAAAGCCGCCAGGTACAGGATCGGAATTTTTCAACTATAAAAAACATTTTTCTATTGTTCTCATGGCCATAGCTGATGCTGAGTACCGTTTTGTAGCAGTTGATATTGGTGCTTATGGCCGCACCAACGATTCAATGATTTTTAAGAACTCGTTCATGGGACGCAGTATGTATAATAGGAGTTTCGATTTCCCACCTCCTGAACCAATGCCTGGTACCAACGGTCCACCACTGCCATATGTATTGGTGGGAGATAAGGCTTTCCAAATGGCTGGGAACCTAATCAAACCTTACGCCAGCCGTGGATTGGATGCCAAAAAACAAAAAACAAAATTTTAATTATCGATTGACAAGGGCACGACGAATGGTTGAGTGCACTTTTGGTATCCTTGTTTCAAAGTGGAGAGTTTTCGCAAAACCAATTCAATTGAAAATAGAAACTGTGGATGAAGTGGTGAAGTGTGGTGTGGTACTTCACAATTTTCTAAGGACAAAAGAACCCACTATAGAGCACATGACAGAGGACAGTGAATTGACAAGTATTTCCACCTTTGGACCACGTGGTAGTGTGGCAGTGTCTGCCATGTGTGATGCCTTTGCCGACTACTTCTGCTCGGATGCAGGACGTTTCCAGTGGCCGGACTGTAATGTATAAAATAGTAATATTTTCAGCATGCCTATTAGCTCACATGCTGGTGGCAGAAGCATAATGTTTAACTGTACAAAGTTGTTTCTTTTATAAAAATTTTAAATGGTTAATAAATTTTTCTTAAGAATTGTAGTTCTATGGTGTTTGTTTTTCTTTGTTATGATATACTATTGTATAAAAACTCTTATCACCTCTTTAGTAGCCACAATGATAGTGTCGCTCCCCAAGGGGTGGGAGAGGGTGCCAGGCCTTTATCCAGCACTCCCTCTCCCACCTCCTGGAGAGCGACAAGGTTCCACTGTCGCTCCCCAAGGGGTGGGAGAGGGTGCCAGGCCTTTATCCAGCACTCCCTCTCCCACCGCCTGGAGAGCGACAAGGTTCCACTGTCGCTCCCCAAGGGGTGGGAGAGGGTGCCAGGCCTTTATCCAGCAGGGAGAGGGTGTTTGGTTTGGTCATTTTTTAAATAAAAAAAACCTGGACACCGAAAACTTTAGAAATAATTTAACTTCAAACGTAAAAACCAAAAAAAAAAATTTCAAGATAAATATAAAATATAAAATTATAAAACATCATAACACATCATAAATCCTTAAAATGAGGATTTTGGGGAGCAGGTTGGGGGGGGCAGGCAGTCCATGGCTTGATCCCTCTCCACCTTGAGATGTTCTGGTGGGGCCTGAATGATGCGATGTGGGAGGAGAGACAGAGGGAGTAGTCAGACGGGACGGGGGAAGGGGTGATGGAGTTGCCCGAGCCAGAGAAGAAGGACTGGTGAAAGTGGTAGGTGGAAAATAGTGAGGAGGAGAGGGAGAAGAGAGTTAAAAAGGCTCGGGGGTGTGAGACTGGGGAGGTGGACGGGTTGGAGTTTGTTGAGCTTGGAAGGGGTGAGGAGGTTGGAAGGGGTGAGGAGGTTGGAAGGGGTGAGGAGGTTGGAAGGGGTGAGGAGGTTGGTAGTGGTGAGGAGGTTGTGGTGGGGTATAGGAATGGGACCCGGGATAGGTAGTTGGTTGGGGAAAGGAAGTTGGGCGGTGTCTCAAATCCCACACCGTTTCCTCCACCCTTCGTCTGAACTCCAACACCTGGTCAGGCGTGAAGTCCGCCACCAGCTGATTCACTGACGGTCAGTAGGTTTGTAGAGGGCCGGGCTGAGAAAACTGCGCCGCCCACTCCCGCAGACTTCGCAGCTCGGCGTCCACGGCTAAAATCCTCTGGCTGTAACCACACAAGGTCTCATACAAGAGCCTTGTGAGGTCTTCGTAATCAGCTTGGCGGCTGCTACCGGCCCTCTGGCGATGCATCAATGCCTCAAAAAGTGGCGACATAACGGCCATTGTTGCGTTGCCAGAGGGCACCAGTAGAGGACGGTTAGGATCCTGGGCAAGGTGGAGAGGGATCCGCGGGGGGCAGCTCAGCAGGGACCGCCTCTTGTTCGCTATCACGAGGAGGTTCAGGCGCCCGAGTACTGCTTGTTGTTCTGCCAAAAAAAAAAAATTGTATTTTTATACAATCTAAGTAAACATCATGACATTTTTTTAATGGCATTTTTTTAATTACCTTCGCAGCGCTAGGGTTCTACGTAGGAACCCTAGGGCAGCCGAATAGCGGTACGGCTGCCGTCGGGTTCCGCCAGACCCACTCGGGCGATTGACCTCCTCGTTATAGTCCTTCTTATGGCGGTCCCTTATTGAGCGCCACCGCACCATGACTGTCGTCTCTGAAAAATATAAATATTAAGATTAATCAAAAATTACTGACATTACCAAACTACAGCCAAGCTGTTGCTAAACCAAAACTCCCGACATGCCAGGATAATCGATGCTGTGAGTTTTAATTTTGGAACAGCCGGCTGCAGTTTGAATAGGACTGAAAATAAAAAAATTACAATTCTTTTAGGCTACTTACTGCATTCCTCATGTTGGCCTTCACTGAGGTTGTCCCAATTTGGTACGATTTTCGAGCAGATCTCCATCCACAAGGTCCGGGTCAGGTGATGATCTGCATGTCGGCGGTCGGTAGGGTCCCAGAGTGGGACGCGTTCCTCCACCAGACTGATGAGGAGATCATTGTCAATGTAGAAGCCAGAAACTTCCTCCTCATCAGTTCTGGCAGAGGCCCTTGAACCCTATAAAATGAGAAAAGCATATATTTAAAAAAAAAAACTTGATGTAAAATATGATCTAACAAGATACAATATGAAGATATACTCACACGTCCCCGACCTCCGCGTGCCCCCCGGCGCCTTGTGGACGGTTGCTGACGACCTCTTGAGGCCACAGGAGGAGCAGACTAGAAAAATAAAGGATAACAAACATATAATAATTACAATTATATAAATACTTATGAAAAAATTTGTTATTTTTATAACAAAAATATTTACCGCTTCCTGGGGTCCACCCCCGACTTCCTCCTCCCCCGCAGTAGCTGCACGGCCGGAACCCCTCTCCTCAGTTGACGATTGCTGTGAATGGAAAAATTTAACCAATTAAAATTTTGTAAAGGTGTAAAAAAATTACATAAATAAAAACATAACATACCGTATCCAAGCGCACCGGTTGACGTGGAGGGGAGTCTCCGGCCTCACTTGAAGAGCCTATTGAAAAAAATTTAGAATATTAAAGCATTGACTTTTAAAAATTTCAAATATTCCTTTGAAAATAATACTTACTGGACATTTTTCAAACTAGTCAACTTTTTTCTTTTTGGGGACAGCAAAAAAAAAACTAAACACTGACACAAAAAAAAATAAAAAATTTGTAAAGAGTACTAGCTTAACCAGGGCACTACTACCCCCAGCATCCACCGCGCAGTCACCCTTGCTGCAGTCCCAAGGAAAACTGACTTGGGACTGGAGCTGGGGTGACCGCACGGTGGGTGCAAGGGGTAGCATTCCCCAGGGGGACTACTACCCCCAGCATCCACCATGCAGTCGCCCTGGCTGCAGTCCCAAGGAAAGAGACTTGGGACTGGAGCTGGGGTGACCGCACGGTGGGTGCAAGGGGTAGCATTCCCCAGGGGGACTACTACCCCCAGCATCCTTTTATGCCTCCTACATACATCTGCTATGTCTTGGACATAGTAGATGCATGTAGTTAATATTTTTATATATATGGACAGACACACGCAATATTCACCTCCTGGAGCCTCTTCCACGCCCTGTCTTCTCCCGCGCGGGACGTCTAATGGAAGTTTTCGCGCCAGCCAAGCCCTTCCTACTTCCTGGCGCAGGCGCAGAAGACACTTCCGGATCCGTCGCTGCGTCGTAACAACTGAAGATTAAAAGACGGATCCGGAATAATGCATTTCAATGGGCAATTATTCCGGATCTGTCGTTGCGGCAAGTGTTCCGGATTTTTGGACGGAGCAAAAAGCGCAGCATGCTGCGGTATTTGCTGCGTCCAAAAAACGTTCCGGTCCTGAACTGAAGACATCCTGATGCATCCTGAACGGATTTCTCTCCATTCAGAATGCATGGGGATGATCCTGATCAGTATTTTTCCGGCATAGAGACCCGACGACGGATCTCTATGCCAGAAAACAAAAACGCCAGTGTGAAAGGACCCTTAACAGTGGGAGTGCTAACCCTGCTACACCTGTACATATGTCCCTGATTATAGACCACTTCTGAAATCCTGCTGTTGAAGCTGATGCCTGTCATGATCATGTTAAATTACATTTGGGCCTTTTAGCAAAACATCTGCTGCCTTTGCTGCTGAATTGGGCCAAGCTACATGTGGCCCTCATACTAAACCACTTCTTAAATCCTGCTGTTGATGCTGCTACCTGTCATAATCATGTTGAGTAACATTTGGGCCTTTTAACACAACATCTGCTGCTACTGCTGCCTGTGTGGCTGAATTGGTCCAAGCTACATGTGGCCCTGATAATAGACCATGTCTGAAATCCTGCTGTTGGTGCTGCAGCCTGTCATGATCATGCTGAGTTATCTATGGGCCTTTTCAAACAACATTACCCGCTTTGTTGAGTCGATAATTTTTTAGGCCTTACACTACATAGTTGACATAACAATGCTGCTGTCTTACATGATACTAGGTTGTTAGGGCAGAAGTGTTTTACGCCTTAAACAGTTGCGTTACTGCACTGGCTTTCGCCCCACTTTCAAAATTCACTACGTCATTTGAATAAGATAATAGGTATGAGGCTCCTATTGGATAGTTACTGCATGGGCGATTATGTTTTTGGTCCGTATTTATTTTATTTTAATTTCTTAAACAACCATGTTGAAAGACAAATCTTCTGCTCATGTACAAGATTGGTTAGTCTGTTTGAGAAGAGTCAAATCATTGTCAAGCACCAAGCATAGACAAAACACCTAAATAGATGGCCGAGAGTCCTAAAATTCGTGTAAGAACTGTCCAAAGCATTATTAAAAATTGTAAGAAAAAGGGGACACAAAAACAAAGCTGAATAGTAAAGAGGGATGGAAATATATACTTAAATGTACGGTGTGGAGATAAATGCAAGGTTTTGGAAAATAAAATCTTAGAAAAACAACAGTCCAACTCAGGGCTATGTTTATTAGTTTGTTAGTGCTTTTTCTAAAAACGCAATGCAAATGGAACTCAAGGCATTGGGACTGAACAGTTGTGTAGCCATCAGAAAAACACATACTATTGATGGAAAGCCAGAAAAAATTCCTCAATTTTCTAGGGAGCATAAGATCGGACTCTGGAGGAATGGAAGAATGTTAGGTGGTCAGATGAGTCCAGATTTACCCTGATCAAAAGTGAAGTGCGCATCAGGGGAAGAAGAGAGGCAAATGAAGAGATGCACCCATCATGCATAGAGCCTACTGTACAAGCCTGTGGGGACATTACAATGATCTTGGATTGCACAAAACCACTGCTTTAAAATCAGTATAAACTGTGTACTATATGATGTTCTTGAAGCCATGTCACTAGTTAGAGAATTCATATACTCAGAGTCATGTAATCACATTTCTGTCTGTACGGCGGAAGCAATGCTAGAACATGCAAAGTATAAAAAAAAATTGACGCTATCGAAGATCCATGCTGGTTAGTTCTTACCCCTACCATTTTATTGTTTTAACATTGTTACTGTTTATATATTTTTTTTTTTTGGGGGGGACAATAAGAATTAATTGTAAATAATTTTTTTCTACAAGTTAAGAATTTAGCTCATTTAATAAATAAAAAATATTTTTTGTAGTTATTACTCTGTTCAATGTTTTGATTGTAATAGTTAATTGTTTTATGAAAAAATAAATTTATTATTTACGAAAATATGCAATTTATGTTAGTACATAAAATAATTTAGTTATTTGGAAAAATTACAAAAACTTTTTTTTTAAATGTTACTTTGCACTATGTGGGTATTTATTCCCTTAGGCAGCTGTGCGGGTGCAGTATAAAGGCAAATGGAGTCCAAGTAATGCAGCAAACAGTGGTTTATTTCACACTTGCTCAAACAGAAAGCAGAACAGTCACTTGGTGTTAGTTCACACACAAAATAACAGAGCGTTTCACCTGGCTCCTTTCCTGGTATGAATCCCGTCCAGGCTGATCGCACAGCCGCATTAAGTCTTTCACAGGGTACTAGGTGCCCTGTACGCCTATGTCAGGTTCCAGGCCTCAGCTCCACACACTGCAGAAGCCAGCCAGACTCACAGTTATTTTCCTTCCCCTTAGCTTAGGCTACAGCCTGGGAATTTAAACCCAGCCCAAAACCTGGTTCTGGAATGTGGGGAGTAAGCACCCGCCCAACTCTTTGCCTACTCCCAGTAAGAGCCGGCCCGGATTGGCTTTGCAGCCATACTTAGTACAAAGGTGTCAACAGCTACTGCTGTTAACACATAAGATCCAGCTCTTACCTCACTGAGGCCAGGAACCTCAGTGACACGTATCTGCCATCCATGAAGGCACCCTGCACCTTACCCCATCCCCCCCCCCCCGTTGCCCCTTTTTTCAAACCTGAGGGAGTGGACACACGATAAACAGTGTACCCGGGAGAGGGCCCCCGCATTCCTCAGTAATCGGCCTGCTCTGTGCTCCACCGTAAATTTGGAATTCTGTAGAGAAACTACCTGGTGACCCGGGCTTTCCTCTCTTTGGCCTGGCTCATCCACTTGAGAGGGGAGTGGTCGGTCACCAGGCGGAAGCTTCTGCCCAACAGATAATAATGGAGGGCCTCGCGTGCCCACTTGATGGCCAGTCACTCTCTCTCCACTATGCTGTACCTGGTCTCGCACGGGGGTGAGTTTACGGCAGAGGAAGACAACGGGATTCTCCTTCCCGTTGTCTTCCTGAGACAGTACAGCACCATGGACAACCTCAGAGGCGTCAGTCTGAACTATGAACTCCTTCTTGAAATCGGGTGTCACTAAAACCGGGGACCCAAGGGAATGGATGTTAGTAGAAAAAACGA
Organism: Bufotes viridis; assembly: GCA_033119425.1. NCBI lineage: Eukaryota > Metazoa > Chordata > Amphibia > Anura > Bufonidae > Bufotes > Bufotes viridis. Next base: position 288,009,704 of record CM065593.1, read on the forward strand.
AAAAATTTGAAGAAATATCTGTGACAACAGTTAAACAACATAAAAGAATAGAAAAAGTGTGGGCAAAGTGGAGTAATTAAGCAAAAAGTCATGACGCGTCTAAATGCTTGACCGCTTGGTATGAATGGTGGCACCGAGGTTGCACGGACGGACCGACACACAGCAAGGGGCGGGGAGGGTGGGGGGGGGTAGACATAGGTTATGTAAAATATTATGTTTCACTATATTGTGTAGAAAGAACGCTACTATAAGTTATCTGATAGTTAAAACTATATGTTAGATAATTATTGATATAGAGAAATAACACCTGATTTGCAAACTTATGAAATCATGTATGACTAATTTTTTTAAATATTTTGTAAAGATGAGATTTTCTACAATGTATTTGATATAATAATGCCTTATATGATATAATAAAAAAGCATTTATAAAAAAAAAAAAAAAACGGGGACCCACACAGGGCCGATTTCAAGGCGGAGAATGCCTTTTCTGCCTGCTCATTCTAACGGACCGTCACTGACTTAACCCTCTATAACAACTCTGTCAATGGCGCAGCTATAGTAGCAAAGTGGGGCACCAACCTTATGTAATATCCCACAATTCCCAGGAATGATTTTACCTGCCGAGTAGTGACGGGCCAGGGACAATTTCTGATTGCCTCAATTTTGTGTACCTTTGGTTTTATAATTCCGTGTCCAATTACATATTCCAGGTACTTGGCCTTCTCTAATCCTACTGCGCACTTTTTTGGGTTCGCGGTTAAGCCTGCCTTTCTGAGGGAGTCCACTACAGCTTGCACCTTAGGTAAATGACTTTCCAAGTCGGTACTGTGGATGATGATATCGTCCAAATAGGCCGAGGCGTACTGGCGATGAGGTTGCAGCACAATATCCATTAGCCTTTGGAAAGTGGCGGGGGCGCCATGATGACCAACCGGTAATACCTTGTACTGATACAGGCCTTGAGGTGTAACAAAAGCCGTTTTTTCTTTGGCAGACTTCGTTAAGGGTACCTGCCAGTACCCTTTTGTGAGGTCTAACACAAAAAAATACCGGGCTTGTCCTAGTCTCTCAATCATCTCCTCGATGACATCTAATTGTAACATCCGTTGCACCTCCTCCGAAAGGGCTTGTCGACAGGCCTCAGGTACCCGATATGGTCTCAACCAGACACTGACCCGAGGTTCCGTGAAAATGTCATGGCGGGTGACAGAGGTGCGCCCCGGAAGGTCCAAGAACACATCCGCGTTCCTGCTAACAAACTCCTTAACCCCTTGAGCCTGTTTAGAGGACAGGTTGTCAGCAACCGTTATCATGGCAACCGCTTCCCCCGAGTCGGGGAACTGGACATTCTAACCCTTAAAAAACCCAGCTGGGGGCTGCCGTCAGTACTGGTCTCCCTATCTCTCCAGGGCTTTAATAAATTCACATGGTATACCTTCTCCGGCTTCCTCCGTCCGGGCTGGTGTACCTTGTAGGTCACCTCTCCCACTTTCTCAAGTACTTTGTATGGACCCTGCCACCTAGCCAAGAACTTACTGTCGACTGTCGGGACCAGAACCAGAACCCGGTCTCCAGGGTTAAAGTTCCGCACCCGAGCCTGGCGATTATATACCCACCTTTGGGCTCGCTGGGCTGCTTCCATATGTTCCTGTACCAGTGGCAACGCTGTCTCCATTCTTTCCTGCATCTGGGTGACATACTCAATCACGCTCTTATGTGGAGTAGGTTGTTACTCCCACGCCTCCTTAGCTACGTCCAGCAGACCACGCGGATGCCGACCATACAACAGTTCGAAGGGCGAGAACCCCGTCGACGCCTGAGGCACTTCTCTCACCACGAACATAAGATAGGGCAACAGAAGATCCCAATCCTCCCCATCCTTAGATACCACACACTTTAACATATGGTTTGAACCTGGTTGAACCGTCTGGTTGAACCGTTCTACGAGGCTGTCTGTCTGCGGCTGGTAAACGGACGTTCGCAACTGTTTTATGCGGAGCAATTTACAGAACTCCCTCATGACCTTGGACATAAACAGGGTCCCCTGGTCAGTCAACACCTTTTTAGGTAGCCCCACTTGGGAGAACATCTCCAACAACTCTCAGGCTATCAACTTAGCTGATGTATGACGAAGTGGCACCGGCTCAGGGTACCATGTGGCATAATCCAAGATTACCAGGATGTGCCTACGAGGTTCATCACGATACGCTCAAACGGTACCTTGATGATTGGAAGGTGTACCAAGGGACTACGGAAATGGGGCTGGGGGCTAGTTATCTGGCAAGTTGGGCAAGACTCACAATACTGACTGGGCCAGTAAACCCACTGTAGAACTCGATCCTGTGTTTTCTGCTGGCCCAGGTGACCCCCAAAAACATGTTGGTGGGCTAACTCTAATACGAGCTTACGATAAGGCTTGGGCACCACCAACTGTTTAATTTGCTCCCCTCGTAGACGATTTTCCCGGTACAGCAACTCTTGGTGAACGACAAACCGGGGAAACATAGATTTCACCCCCGGTTGTTGCGGCTCACTCTCTACTATTGAACTGTAGATGCTCAGGGGCACACACAGCATATCCCCAAAGGAGTGCAATATATAGTCAGAAAAACTATGCAATACCAAAAGGGACTACAGATGAGTCCAAGAAGACTATTAGACAAATGCACATCCAATCAATTATGAAGTAAAATAATCAATTTATTAGTAGAAAAACTAGACAAGACACACAAAAAACCTTAAAAATTGTATGCAATGTTTGACAAGTGTGGGTACAATGACCCTACACAGCGGCGGAGTCCAGGGTATAATATCACATATACACAATCTAAATGATGTACAGGCTACTGCAGGATCACGTGTGCAAAAATGTGCTAGGTCCAAATAACAGCATAAAACATCAACATACCCAGCAACATGAATATGTAAAGTTTAGAAAGAACCTGTGCCTGGTGCCCCCATGTGGACCCCCGCCGACCAAAAAATGCCCCACGCGTATCGCCGGCAACGTCCGGCTTCGTCAGGGGTAATTTGCTCAATGTGCATCCAGCCCTATATACATAAGTTAATTAGGCAATGTTTCTCACCTGCACATGTATAATAGTTTAAGCATGGCTGCGCGGAAGCCAGAGCGCGTTTGGAAACATATACCGGAAGTGAGGTAACAGGAAGTGACTCATAGAGCCATGAGAGTAAGAGTGGAACGCGTATGCGTGTCAAATGCAGGAAAACCCGGTCACGTGACCGCAACTGACACGCAAGTTGCGCTCCAAATGTCCGGACATAGTCAGAGGATCATATAATATCAAATGGAACGCAATGTGCGCTCCTACCAACAAAGCCTTATGCAAAATGTCCGGACATTTGGAGCGCAACTTGCGTGTCAGTTGCGGTCACGTGACCGGGTTTTCCTGCATTTGACACGCATATGCGTTCCACTCTTACTCTCATGGCTCTATGAGTCACTTCCTGTTACCTCACTTCCGGTATATGTTTCCAAGCGCGCTCTGGCTTCCGCGCAGCCATGCTTAAACTATTATACATGTGCAGGTGAGAAACATTGCCTAATTAACTTATGTATATAGGGCTGGATGCACATTGAGCAAATTACCCCTGACGAAGCCGGACGTTGCCGGCGATACGCGTGGGACATTTTTTGGTCGGCGGGGGTCCACATGGGGGCACCAGGCACAGGTTCTTTCTAAACTTTACATATTCATGTTGCTGGGTATGTTGATGTTTTATGCTGTTATTTGGACCTAGCACATTTTTGCACACGTGATCCTGCAGTAGCCTGTACATCATTTAGATTGTGTACATGTGATATTATACCCTGGACTCCGCCGCTGTGTAGGGTCATTGTACCCACACTTGTCAAACATTGTATACAATTTTTAAGGTTTTTTGTGTGTCTTGTCTAGTTTTTCTACTAATAAATTGATTATTTTACTTCATAATTGATTGGATGTGCATTTGTCTAATAGTCTTCTTGGACTCATCTGTAGTCCCTTTTGGTATCACTCTCTACTATTACCACATTTTCCCAGGCCAAAGATAGGGTGGGGTCCCGGTGCTGTGCGGTACCAAAGCTTTCACCAGAGACGTTGAGGTTTGCCAACTCCAGTCCTGGTGGCAATTCCTCCACGTCTCCCACCATCACACTTAGTGGGGTTGTCTCCTCCCCCTCAGTCATGGTCACCCCTACTGCGGGCCCTTCAGCCTCAGATTCCCAGGGTTCTGGGTTCCCCCCTGAGCAGGGCAACTCTGATGGGGGTACCCTTGACCTGTGTGCATCGTCATATTTAACCTCTGGCCACAGGGATGGGAAACCGGGGAAGTCTCTCCCTATTACTAGTTCATGTGGGAGGGTGGTGGCAACGGCCACCTCGTGAGTCCACTTGCCGGCTACCGTGGACAAGGTCAACTGGGCAGTGGGATAATCTTTTAAGTCCCCATGGATACACACCACCGCCACCTTTTGTCCCGTGTACTCGGCGGGCAGCACCAGGGCAGCGCTAACCAGGGTCACCAGGCTCCCTGAGTCCAGCAGCGCCACTGCCAGGGTATCTCCCACCTTCACTTGGCATAGGTGACTTGCATCTAATGTCTCAAGGGCTCCAGCTGCACACAGTCTCCTGGCATACAACGACTGCTGGTAGCCATAGTTGGTGTCCCTGGGTTCTACTTGATGGGGACAGTAAGCTCTGATGTGACCCGGTTCCTGGCACAGCCAACATATTATTGGAGCAGGGTTTGCGGGGGACACAACCCGAGCAGGCTTTGCTGGCATCGGCCGTCGGGTCGAGGGCGGGGCTTTCCTGGCTTTAACCAGCCCCCTCCCAAAAGAACCCCCTTGTACATCTTTAGTGGCCTCAAAACGCTCCACCAGGTCGACCATCTCTAGGGCGTTACCTGGAAATAACTGGCCTACCCAGTGTTGGAGAGTGTATGGCAAAGCCCTCCAGAAGATGTCCGCTAACAAACGGTCCAGCATAGCAGCGGGGTTCAGTGTCTCTGGCTGTAGCCATTTTTGTAAACGATGCAACAAGTCATAATACTGGGGTCTGGCAGGTTCAGCCGGGTTAAACTCCCACTGATGTACCCGCTGAGCCTGTACCAAAACATTCACCCCCAGTCTGGCCAATATCTCACCCTTGACGATCTGGTAATCAGCCACTTGGTCATCGGGTAAATCGAAAAAAAAAAAACTGCCGGAAGGGAGCGATAATCTCAGCCCATTGGTCCCGGGGCAACTTCTAACAACTTACCACAACTATTAGAGTGGTTCGCTTTGTACTTAATATTTATTAAACACACCATTTGTTTTTGAACTTACGGGCCATTTGGTTATTGTAAAATGCTAATTGTCAATATTTTAAATTGGCCTTTACAATTAAAAATAAATAAATCAGCTCACCAAATAAAATGCTTGTGTTACGGTACAACCCGGTATAGTGAGGGTTAATCCCGTCGGGCGATTCCCCTGGCGAAGAGCACAGCAACCCACAAATACTGGAATCCACCGAACTGGAACCATACGAAATCCTCCTTTCCTGGAACAGGCAAGAGAACATTCTAAAGTAGCAATTCTCCCCAAGTACAAGGCGAGGCTCCGTATTGATGGTTAAACAGGAATTATTTATTGAACACACAAGCATTGACTTATACACATTTTCCAATAAGGTTAACACCCACAGGGTTTTGTAAAAACAACCAATAAACACGTTCAATACAGTAAAACACTCCCACACACAATCCTCCCCTCTGCCTGTGATACAATTACCCTACATGGGTTAATGTTATCATCACAGGCAGGAGAATGTACAATGTCTTCTGTCCTGGAGACAACCGAGGAGTAATTCAATTATCTCTCACGACAAAGGGAAATCGCCAATACACACGTGGAGACAATAGGACAGACATCACTATTCAAATATACTATGTCCCACCCTTTACAGTACACATAGACATTTAACATATCCCAAAATGGCACAAAGTAGACATGGGGTTCAAAAGTTTAGCATGGGCTGATGAGAGGGCCCATAATCCTGGGGCAAGAGGCTGGCAAAAAGGCCCTTCCAAAACCCAGTGGCGAGGTTGGTTTCGCCACAGCTTGGTAACCTTTTTTTTTTTTTTTTTGGGGTGGGAGAGAATTACGGATGTAATCAAATAACTACTAACATGCTTCTTTTTCGGTAGTATACTTTTTTGATAGTTATTTAACATGTATGTCGGGGGTACATTTTAGGGAATACAATACAGCTACAAACTACATGCTGCTGTTTGTTCTTGCAGAGTCAGGGCTATGTGTAGACCTTAAACGACAACTTTAACTAACCATCTGCCTGCTGCTTTGTCATAATGATTTATAGATTGATGTAGGCCTTTTAATCCACCGTTACTAATAACTGCTGCTATTATCCTGATCCTTACGAATGATGTGTAGCCCATATACACAACCGTTACCAATGACTACTGCTATTATCATGATCCTTGGGAGTTATGTGTAGACCTTATACTACCCTATTTCTATATACCTGCGGATGCTGTATGTCAGAATACTGATGTGTTTGGGAATGGACTCTAGGGGCCTTTACTGTAACCAAATTTTTAACTTAACAATAAAAGCTTTATAATTAGAAAAATATAATAAACTTAATGAACAATTTCCCACTAGGGCAGGGCTTCTATTTTGTTGTGGAGGTTTAAAAGCATTACACCTTAGTGTGTTTCTCCTCCATTTTCACAATCTGTGTGCAAACTGGAGCCTCAACACCGTCAATTTTCGGGTATGGTGCTCCCGGAGCTCCATCTTTGCGGTGCTCCCTTTAAAGGTCCAAATTTTTTATTTTTATTTTTCATTTCTTTCAGTACTGTAAAAAGAAAAATATATATATTAATTTGTCATCATATTAAAAGCTATTTAATGATTATTGTATAAAGCTTTTGACTAATGTCGATTATACTGTAGGAGTCAAACAGACTGTTAAGAAGCACTTCTTCTGAGGTTCTGTCTACATAAAATCAGATTTGCATCTTTCATCAGCTGACATTAGCTATTTGCTAATGTCAGCTGATCTCAAACATACTTTTCTTACATTCCCCTGTGATTTCGTTCTTTTAAAATTCTTACTTTTATTATATGCAAATATCTTCACTACCAGCAAGTTGGGTGGTAACTTGCTGGTAGCCGCCGCATCCTCCAGTTGCCGACACGCCCCCTCTCCTCTTGATAGACACGGCCAGCGAGTGCTCTCCTGCCGCTGGCGCTGTCTTCTCATTGAGTACTGCGCCTGTGCCGTAACATTCTTCAATCGGCGCAGGCATACTGAGTGAAGGATGCCAGCTCCGTCCTCAGTGCGCCTGCGCCAATTACATCATGGGTGTACTGTGATGTAATTGAAGCAGGCGCACTGAGGACGGAGCTGGCGTCCTTTACTCAGTACGCCTGCGCCGATTGAAGACTGTTACGGCGCAGGAGCGGGACTGAATGAGAAGACAGGGCCAGCGGCAGGAGAGCGCTTGCTGGCCCTGTCTATCAAGAGGAGAGGGGGCGTGTCGGGAAACTGGAGGATGCGGCTGGTAGTGAAGATATTTGCATATAATAAAAGTAAGAATTTTAAAAGAATGAAATCACAGGGGAATGTAAGAAAAATATGTTTGAGATCAGCTGACATTAGCAAATAGCTAATGTCAGCTGATAAAAAATGCGTTTTGAGGGTGACAGAAGCCCTTTAAAAAGAATTTTCTGGGTTTGGGTTATGACATCTTGGGGTTTTCATAACGGTGTGGTTATAAAGGCTGTTAAAATACAGTGTGGATAGGCGATCGGAACGCAGAACAATCAAAGAGGGGAAACAGACCTCTGACTGTAAAGAGTGCTGAGATAGTACTTTTTTTTTACCCCGCTTTTAAGGAACTGTAAGTGTGGGACTATAGGTTCTCCAATATGTGTGGGCTGAAGAAAGATTATTTGTAAAGCTTTAACATGCTTATTATTGCTTGCTCCAATAAAGTATGTCTGTGGTAAAGACTAAACTGACAAGTGTGCTTGTGTGTGTGTGAGAACAGTGAATGAGTGAAAACAGCCACAGCACATACAGTTGCAAGAAAAAGTATGTGAACCCTTCGGAATGATATGGATTTCTGAAAAATTGGTCATAAATAGAGATGAGCGAACACCTGGAAGTTCAGGTTCGGGATCCGAACACGACCCGAGCTTTATCCCGAATCCCATTGAAGTCAATGGGGACCCGAACTTTTAGGCACTAAAAAGGCTGTAAAATAGTCCAGGAAAGGACTAGAGGGCTGCAAAAGGCAACAAAATGTAGGTAAATCCCACGCAAACAAATGTGAATAGGGAAATGAATTAAAATAAAATAAAATAAATGAAAATTAACCAATATCAATTGGAGAGAGGTCCCACAGCAAGGAATCATGCGTCATATCACCCACCACTGGAGAAGGCCACTTTCAGTTTTTTCGGCCAAGCACCCAGACACAGGAGAGAGGTCCCACAGCAAGGAATCATGCGTCATATCACCCACCACTAGAGAAGGCCACTTTCAGTTATTTCGGCCCAGCACCCAGACAGAGGAGAGAGGTCCCACAGCAAGGAATCATGCGTCATATCACCCACCACTGGAGAAGGCCACTTTCAGTTATTTCGGCCCAGCACCCAGACAGAGGAGAGAGGTCCCACAGCAAGGAATCATGCGTCATATCACCCACCACTAGAGAAGGCCACTTTCAGTTATTTCGGCCCAGAACCCAGACAGAGGAGAGAGGTCCCACAGCAAGGAATCATGCGTCATATCACCCACCACTGGAGAAGGCCACTTTCAGTTATTTCGGCCCAGCACCCAGACAGAGGAGAGAGGTCCCACAGCAAGGAATCATGCGTCATATCACCCACCACTGGAGAAGGCCACATTCAGTTATTTCGGCACAGCACCCAGACAGAGAAGAGAGGTCCCACAGCAAGGAATCATGCATCATATCACCTACCACTGGAGAAGGCCACTTTCAGTTATGTCGGCCCAGCACCCAAACAGAGAAGAGAGGTACCACAGCAAGGAATCATGCGTCATATCACCCACCACTGGAGAAGGCCACTTTCAGATATTTCGGCCCCAGCACCCAGACAGAGGAGAGAGGTCCCACAGCAAGGAATCATGCGTCATATCACCCACCACTAGAGAAGGCCACTTTCAGTTATTTCGGCCCAGCACCCAGACAGAGGAGAGAGGTCCCACAGCAAGGAATCATGCGTCATATCACCCACCACTGGAGAAGGCCACTTTCAGTTATTTCGGCCCAGCACCCAGACAGAGGAGAGAGGTCCCACAGCAAGGAATCATGCGTCATATCACCCACCACTGGAGAAGGCCACTTTCAGTTATTTCGAACCAGCACCCAGACAGAGGAGAGAGGTCCCACAGCAAGGATTCATGCGTCATATCACCCACCACTGGAGAAGGCCACTTTCAGTTATTTCGGCCCAGCACCCAGACAGAGGAGAGAGGTCCGACAGCAAGGAATACGTCGTCATATCACCCACCACTGGAGAAGGCGACTTTCAGTTATTTCTGCCCAGCACCCAGACAGAGGAGAGAGGTCCCACAGCAAGGAATCACTCGTCATATCACCCACCACTGGAGAAGGCCACATTCAGTTATTTCGGCCCAGCACCCAGACAGAGGAGAGAGGTCCCACAGCAAGGAATCATGCGTCATATCACCCACCACTGGAGAAGGCCACTTTCAGTTATTTCGGCCCCAGCACCCAGACAGAGGAGAGAGGTCCCACAGCAAGGAATCATGCGTCATATCACCCACCACTGGAGAAGGCCACTTTCAGTTATTTCGGCCCAGCACCCAGACAGAGGAGAGAGGTCCCACAGCAAGGAATCATGCGTCATATCACCCACCACTGGAGAAGGCCACTTTCAGTTATTTCGAACCAGCACCCAGACAGAGGAGAGAGGTCCCACAGCAAGGAATCATGCGTCATATCACCCACCACTGGAGAAGGCCACTTTCAGTTATTTCGGCCCAGCACCCAGACAGAGGAGAGAGGTCCCACAGCAAGGAATCATGCGTCATATCACCCACCACTGGAGAAGGCCACTTTCAGTTATTTCGAACCAGCACCCAGACAGAGGAGAGAGGTCCCACAGCAAGGAATCATGCGTCATATCACCCACCACTGGAGAAGGCCACTTTCAGTTATTTCGGCCCAGCACCCAGACAGAGGAGAGAGGTCCCACAGCAAGGAATACGTCGTCATATTACCCACCACTGGAGATGGCGACTTTCAGTTATTTCGGCCCAGCACCCAGACAGAGGAGAGAGGTCCCACAGCAAGGAATCACTCGTCATATCACCCACCACTGGAGAAGGCCACATTCAGTTATTTCGGCCCAGCACCCAGACAGAGGAGAGAGGTCCCACAGCAAGGAATCATGCGTCATATCACCCACCACTGGAGAAGGCCACTTTCAGTTATTTCGGCCCAGCACCCAGACAGAGGAGAGAGGTCCCACAGCAAGGAATACGTCGTCATATTACCCACCACTGGAGAAGGCGACTTTCAGTTATTTCGGCCCAGCACCCAGACAGAGGAGAGAGGTCCGACAGCAAGGAATACGTCGTCATATCACCCACCACTGGAGAAGGCGACTTTCAGTTATTTCGGCCCAGCACCCAGACAGAGGAGAGAGGTCCCACAGCAAGGAATCACGCGTCATATCACCCACCACTGGAGAAGGCCACATTCAGTTATTTCGGCCCAGCACCCAGACAGAGAGAGAGGTCCCACAGCAAGGAATACGTCGTCATATTACCCACCACTGGAGAAGGCGACTTTCAGTTATTTCGGCCCAGCACCCAGACAGAGGAGAGAGGTCCCACAGCAAGGAATCACTCGTCATATCACCCACCACTGGAGAAGGCCACATTCAGTTATTTCGGCCCAGCACCCAGACAGAGGAGAGAGGTCCCACAGCAAGGAATCACTCGTCATATCACCCACCACTGGAGAAGGCCACATTCAGTTATTTCGGCCCAGCACCCAGACAGAGGAGAGAGGTCCCACATCAAGGATTCATGCGTCATATCACCCACCACTGGAGAAGGCCACTTTCAGTTATTTCGAACCAGCACCCAGACAGAGGAGAGAGGTCCCACATCAAGGATTCATGCGTCATATCACCCACCACTGGAGAAGGCCACTTTCAGTTATTTCGGCCCAGCACCCAGACAGAGGAGAGAGGTCCGACAGCAAGGAATACGTCGTCATATCACCCACCACTGGAGAAGGCGACTTTCAGTTATTTCGGCCCAGCACCCAGACAGAGGAGAGAGGTCCCACAGCAAGGAATCACGCGTCATATCACCCACCACTGGAGAAGGCCACATTCAGTTTTTTCGGCCCAGCACCCAGACAGAGGAGAGAGGTCCCACAGCAAGGAATCATGCGTCATATCACCCACCACTGGAGAAGGCCACTTTCAGTTATTTCGGCCCCAGCACCCAGACAGAGGAGAGAGGTCACACAGCAAGGAATCATGCGTCATATCACCCACCACTAGAGAAGGCCACTTTCAGTTATTTTGGCCCAGCCCCCAGACAGAGGAGAGAGGTCCCACAGCAAGGAATCACTCGTCATATCACCCACCACTGGAGAAGGCCACATTCAGTTATTTCGGCCCAGCACCCAGACAGAGGAGAGAGGTCCCACAGCAAGGAATCATGCGTCATATCACCCACCACTGGAGAAGGCCACTTTCAGTTATTTCGGCCCAGCACCCAGACAGAGGAGAGAGGTCCCACAGCAAGGAATACGTCGTCATATTACCCACCACTGGAGAAGGCGACTTTCAGTTATTTCGGCCCAGCACCCAGACAGAGGAGAGAGGTCCGACAGCAAGGAATACGTCGTCATATCACCCACCACTGGAGAAGGCGACTTTCAGTTATTTCGACCCAGCACCCAGACAGAGGAGAGAGGTCCCACAGCAAGGAATCACGCGTCATATCACCCACCACTGGAGAAGGCCACATTCAGTTATTTCGGCCCAGCACCCAGACAGAGGAGAGAGGTCCCACAGCAAGGAATACGTCGTCATATTACCCACCACTGGAGAAGGCGACTTTCAGTTATTTCGGCCCAGCACCCAGACAGAGGAGAGAGGTCCCACAGCAAGGAATCACTCGTCATATCACCCACCACTGGAGAAGGCCACATTCAGTTATTTCGGCCCAGCACCCAGACAGAGGAGAGAGGTCCCACAGCAAGGAATCACTCGTCATATCACCCACCACTGGAGAAGGCCACATTCAGTTATTTCGGCCCAGCACCCAGACAGAGGAGAGAGGTCCCACATCAAGGATTCATGCGTCATATCACCCACCACTGGAGAAGGCCACTTTCAGTTATTTCGAACCAGCACCCAGACAGAGGAGAGAGGTCCCACAGCAAGGAATAATGCGTCATATCACCCACCACTGGAGAAGGCCACTTTCAGTTATTTCGAACCAGCACCCAGACAGAGGAGAGAGGTCCCACAGCAAGGATTCATGCGTCATATCACCCACCACTGGAGAAGGCCACTTTCAGTTATTTCGGCCCAGCACCCAGACAGAGGAGAGAGGTCCCACAGCAAGGAATCATGCGTCATATCACCCACCACTGGAGAAGGCCACTTTCAGTTATTTCGAACCAGCACCCAGACAGAGGAGAGAGGTCCCACAGCAAGGATTCATGCGTCATATCACCCACCACTGGAGAAGGCCACTTTCAGTTATTTTGGCCCCAGCACCCAGACAGAGGAGAGAGGTCACACAGCAAGGAATCATGCGTCATATCACCCACCACTAGAGAAGGCCACTTTCAGTTATTTTGGCCCAGCCCCCAGACAGAGGAGAGAGGTCCCACAGCATGGAATCACGTCGTCATATCACCCACCACTGGAGAAGGCGACTTTCAGTTATTTCGGCCCAGCACCCAGACAGAGGAGAGAGGTCCCACAGCAAGGAATCATGCGTCATATCACCCAACACTGGAGAAGGCCACTTTCAGTTATTTCGGAACCAGCACCCAGACAGAGGAGAGAGGTCCCACAGCAAGGAATAATGCGTCATATCACCCACCACTGGAGAAGGCCACTTTCAGTTATTTCGGAACCAGCACCCAGACAGAGGAGAGAGGTCCCACAGCAAGGATTCATGCGTCATATCACCCACCACTGGAGAAGGCCACTTTCAGTTATTTCGGCCCAGCACCCAGACAGAGGAGAGAGGTCCGACAGCAAGGAATACGTCGTCATATCACCCACCACTGGAGAAGGCGACTTTCAGTTATTTCGGCCCAGCACCCAGACAGAGGAGAGAGGTCCCACAGCAAGGAATCACGCGTCATATCACCCACCACTGGAGAAGGCCACATTCAGTTATTTCGGCCCCAGCACCCAGACAGAGGAGAGAGGTCACACAGCAAGGAATCATGCGTCATATCACCCACCACTAGAGAAGGCCACTTTCAGTTATTTTGGCCCAGCCCCCAGACAGAGGAGAGAGGTCCCACAGCAAGGAATCATGCGTCATATCACCCACCACTGGAGAAGGCCACTTTCAGTTATTTCGGCCCAGCACCCAGACAGAGGAGAGAGGTCCCACAGCAAGGAATACGTCGTCATATTACCCACCACTGGAGAAGGAGACTTTCAGTTATTTCGGCCCAGCACCCAGACAGAGGAGAGAGGTCCCACAGCAAGGAATCACTCGTCATATCACCCACCACTGGAGAAGGCCACATTCAGTTATTTCGGCCCAGCACCCAGACAGAGGAGAGAGGTCCCACAGCGAGGAATCATGCGTCATATCACCCACCACGGGAGAAGGCCACTTTCAGTTATTTCGGCCCAGCACCCAGACAGAGGAGAGAGGTCCCACAGCAAGGAATCATGCGTCATATCACCCACCACTGGAGAAGGCCACTTTCAGTTATTTCGGAACCAGCACCCAGACAGAGGAGAGAGGTCCCACAGCAAGGATTCATGCGTCATATCACCCACCACTGGAGAAGGCCACTTTCAGTTATTTCGGCCCAGCACCCAGACAGAGGAGAGAGGTCCGACAGCAAGGAATACGTCGTCATATCACCCACCACTGGAGAAGGCGACTTTCAGTTATTTCGGCCCAGCACCCAGACAGAGGAGAGAGGTCCCACAGCAAGGAATCACGCGTCATATCACCCACCACTGGAGAAGGCCACATTCAGTTATTTCGGCCCCAGCACCCAGACAGAGGAGAGAGGTCACACAGCAAGGAATCATGCGTCATATCACCCACCACTAGAGAAGGCCACTTTCAGTTATTTTGGCCCAGCCCCCAGACAGAGGAGAGAGGTCCCACAGCAAGGAATACGTCGTCATATTACCCACCACTGGAGAAGGCGACTTTCAGTTATTTCGGCCCAGCACCCAGACAGAGGAGAGAGGTCCCACAGCAAGGAATCATGCGTCATATCACCCACCACTGGAGAAGGCCACTTTCAGTTATTTCGGAACCAGCACCCAGACAGAGGAGAGAGGTCCCACAGCAAGGATTCATGCGTCATATCACCCACCACTGGAGAAGGCCACTTTCAGTTATTTCGGCCCAGCACCCAGACAGAGGAGAGAGGTCCGACAGCAAGGAATACGTCGTCATATCACCCACCACTGGAGAAGGCGACTTTCAGTTATTTCGGCCCAGCACCCAGACAGAGGAGAGAGGTCCCACAGCAAGGAATCACGCGTCATATCACCCACCACTGGAGAAGGCCACATTCAGTTATTTCGGCCCCAGCACCCAGACAGAGGAGAGAGGTCACACAGCAAGGAATCATGCGTCATATCACCCACCACTAGAGAAGGCCACTTTCAGTTATTTTGGCCCAGCCCCCAGACAGAGGAGAGAGGTCCCACAGCAAGGAATACGTCGTCATATTACCCACCACTGGAGAAGGCGACTTTCAGTTATTTCGGCCCAGCACCCAGACAGAGGAGAGAGGTCCCACAGCAAGGAATCATGCGTCATATCACCCACCACTGGAGAAGGCCACTTTCAGTTATTTCGGAACCAGCACCCAGACAGAGGAGAGAGGTCCCACAGCAAGGAATCATGCGTCATATCACCCACCACTGGAGAAGGCCACTTTCAGTTATTTCGGAACCAGCACCCAGACAGAGGAGAGAGGTCCCACAGCAAGGATTCATGCGTCATATCACCCACCACTGGAGAAGGCCACTTTCAGTTATTTCGGCGCAGCCCCCAGACAGAGGAGAGAGGTCCCACAGCAAGGATTCATGCGTCATATCACCCACCACTGGAAAAAGGCCACTTTCAGTTATTTCGGAACCAGCACCCAGACAGAGGAGAGAGGTCCCACAGCAAGGAATCATGCGTCATATCACCCACCACTGGAGAAGGCCACTTTCAGTTATTTCGGCCCAGCACCCAGATAGAGGAGAGAGGTCCCACAGCAAGGAATACGTCGTCATATTACCCACCACTGGAGAAGGCGACTTTCAGTTATTTTGGCCCCAGCACCCAGACAGAGGAGAGGTTCATTCAACTTTGGGTTGCAGCGCAAGATCATGGTAAAGTTAAAAAAATGAGGATTCAATAAAGAAGTGCCCTGGAGTACAAGAATACATGGTTGAGGGGGAGGCAGTTATAAATGTCTATTCTGCACAAGGGAGGCACAGGTCCTGTGGGATCCATGCCTGGTTCATTTTTATGAACGTCAGCTTGTCCACGTTGGCTGTGGACAGGCGGCTGCGTTTGTCAGTAATGACACCCCCTGCCGTGCTGAATACACGTTCAGACAAAACGCTAGCCACCAGGCAAGCCAGCACCTCCAAGGCATGAAATGATAACTCTGGCCACGTGGACAATTTGGAGACCCAGAAGTTGAATGGGGCCGAACCATCAGTCAGTACGTAGAGGGGTGTGCAGACGTACTGTTCAACCATGTTAGTAAAATGCTGCCTCCTGCTAACACGCTCAGTATCAGGTGGTCGTGCGGTTAGCTGTGGCGTGGAGACAAAACTTTTCCACATTTCTGCCATCCTAACACTGCCCTCAGAGGAGCTGGCCGTGACAGAGCTGCGTTGGCGACCTCTTGCTCCTCCTCTGCCTTCGCCTTTGGCTTCCACCTGTTCCCCTGTGACATTTGGGAATGCTCTCAGGAGCGCGTCTACCAGCGTTCGCTTGTACTCCCGCATCTTCCTATCACGCTCTAGTGCATGAAGTAAGGTGGGCACATTGTCTTTGTACCGGGGACCACGCAGGGTGGTAACCCAGTATTCCGCACACGTTAAAATGTGCGCAACTCTGCTGTCGGTGCACAGGCACTGCAGCATGTAGTCGCTCATGTGTGCCAGGCTCCCCAGAGGTAAGGACAAGCTGTCCTCTGTGGGAGGCGTATCGTCATCGTCCTCCGTATCCCCCCAGCCACGCACCAGTGATGGGCCTGAGCTGTGTCGGGTGCCACCCCGCTGTGAACCTGCTTCATCCTCATCCTCCTCCACCTCCTCCTCATCCTCCAGTAGTGGGCCCTGGCTGGCCACATTTGTACCTGGCCTCTGCTGTTGCAAAAAACCTCCCTCTGAGCCACTTCTAACAGACTGGCCTGAAAGTGCTAAAAATGACCCCTCCTCCTCCTCCTGGGCCGCCTCCTCATCCATCATCGCCCTAAGCGTTTTCTCAAGGAGACATAGAAGTGGTATTCTAACGCTGATAACGGTGTCATCGCCACTGGCCATGTTGGTGGAGTACTCGAAACAGCGCAACAGGGCACACAGGTCTCGCATGGAGGCCCAATCATTGGTGGTGAAGTGGTGCTATTCAGCAGTGCGACTGACGCGTGCGTGCTGCAGCTGAAACTCCACTATGGCCTGCTGGTGCTCGCACAGTCTCTCCAGCATGTGTAAGGTGGAGTTCGACCTAGTTGGCACGTCGCATATGAGGCGGTGACCGGGAAGGACGAAGTTATGCTGTAGCGCAGACAGGCGAGCAGCGGCAGGATGTGAACACCGGAAGCGTGCACAGACGGCCCGCACTTTATGCAGCAGCTCTGACATGTCGGGGTAGTTGTGAATGAATTTCTGCACCACCAAAATCAGCACATGCGCCAGGCAAGGGATGTGCGTCAAACCGGCTAGTCCCAGAGCTGCAACGAGATTTCGCCCATTATCGCACACCACCAGGCCGGGCTTGAGGCCCACCGGCAGAAACCACTCGTCGGTCTGTTGTTCAATACCCCGCCACAACTCCTGCGCGGTGTGGGGCTTGTCCCCCAAACATATGATTTTCAGAATGGCCTGCTGACGTTTACCCAGGGCTGTGCTGAAGTTGGTGGTGAAGGTGTGTGGTTGACTGGATGAGCTGGTGGAAGCAGAGGAGGAGGAAGCCAAGTAGGAGGAGGAGGCTACAGGAGGCAAAGAATGATGCCCTGCGATCTTTGGCGGCGGAAGGACGTGCACCAAGGAACTCTCCGCCTGGAGCCCATCCGCCACTACATTTACCCAGTGTGCAGTTAGGGAGATATAGCTTCCCTGGCCGTGCTTACTGGTCCACGTATCTGTGGTTAGGTGGACCTTGCCACAGATGGCGTTGCGCAGTGCACACTTGATTTTATCGGATACTTGGTTGTGCAGGGAAGGCACGGCTGTCTTGGAGAAGTAGTGGCGGCTGGGAACAACATACTGTGGGACAGCCATGGCCATCAGCTGTTTGAAGCTGTCTGTGTCCACCAGCCTGAATGACAGCATTTCAAAGGCCAGGAGTTTAGAAAAGCTGACATTCAGGCCCAGGGCTCGATTGTGGCTAGGTGGGAATTTACGCTTTCTCTCCAAGGTTTGTGAGATGGAGAGCTGAACGCTGCCGTGTGACATGGTGGAGATGCTTGGTGACGCAGGTGGTGTTGTCGGTGGCACATCCTCTGTTTGGTGGGCGGCAGGTGCCAACCTTCCTCCAGAGGCGAAGGAAGAGGCCGTGGTAGCAGCAGAAGAGGGAGCAGGGGGAGCCAGAGTGAGTTCCTTGCTTTTAAGGTGTTTACTCCACTGCAGTTCATGCTTTGCATGTAGATGCCTGGTCATGCAGGTTGTGCTAAGGTTCAGAACGTTAATGCCTCACTTCAGGCTCTGATGGCACAGCGTGCAAACCACTCGGGTCTTGTTGTCAGCACATTGTTTAAAGAAGTGCCATGCCAGGGAACTCCTTGAAGCTACCTTTGGGGTGCTCGGTCCCTGGTGGCGGTGTCCAGTAGCAGGTGAACTCTCTTGGCGGCGGCTGTTCTGCTTTTGTCCCCTGCTCCCTCTTTTGCTACGCTGTTGGCTCGGTCTCACCACTGCCTCTTCCTCTGAACTATGAAAGTCAGTGGCACAACCTTCATTCCATGTGGGGTCTAGGACCTCATCATCCCCTGCATCGTCTTCCACACAGTCTTCCTCCCTGACCTCCTGTTCGGTCTGCACACTGCAGAAAGACGCAGCAGTTGGCACCTGTGTTTCGTCATCATCAGAGACGTGAGGACTCTGATGAGGTGGTATTCCCATGTCCTCATCATCAGGAAACATCAGTGGTTGTGCATCAGTGCATTCTATGTCTTCCACCACTGGGGAAGGGCTAGGTGGATTCCCTTGAAAAACCCTGCTAGCAGAGTCTTCAAACAGCATAAGAGACTGCTGCATAACTTGAGGCTCAGACAGTTTCCCTGATATGCATGGTGGTGATTAGAGATGGCCCGAACTATCCGCCGACGAACAGTTCCCGGCGAACATAGCTTGTTCGCGTTCGCCACAGTGGGCGAACACATGCGATGTTCGGTCCGCCCTCTATACATCATCATTGAGCAAACTTTGACCCTGTACCTCACAGTCAGCAGACACATTCCAGCCAATCAGCAGCATACCCTCCCTCCCAGACCCTCCCATCTCCTGAACAGCATCTATTTTAGATTCATTCGGAATAGCAGTCTTAGTGAGAGGAGGGAGAGTGTAGTTGCTGCTGATTTAATAGGGAAATCGATAGCTAGGATAGTGAATTCAGTGTCCACTCCAGTCCTGAAAGACTCATCTGATCTCTGCTGTAAGGACAGCGTCCTGACAGCATCCCAAAAGCCCTTTTAGGGCTGCAACATTAGTCTGCTTTTTTTTTTTTCTCCATATACATATTGCAGCTGCCTGGCCTGCCTGTGTGTGAGGAGCTGCAGGCCCACAGACTGTAGTGTGCCCACTGCCAGTGCCCACCCCTGTCATCCCATGTGGCACAGGACTTTGCATCAAAAAAGGCATTTCATTTTTACACTTTAATCTAAGGTTAGTTGCCTGCCAGTGTGTGTCAGGCTGACTTCCACTGACTGTAGTGTGCCCACTGCCAGTGCCCACCACTCATACCGGCTGGCACAGGACTTTGCATAAAAAAGGCATTTCATTTTTACACTTTAGTGTAATTTCAGTTGCTTGCCTGCTGCTAGTGTGTGTCAGGCCTACTTCCTCTGACTGTAGTGTGCCCACTGCCAGTGCCAACCACTGATACCGGGTGGCACAGTACTTTGCATCAAAAAAAGGCATTTAATTTTTCCACTTTAGTGTAATTTCAGTTGCTTGCCTGCTGCCAGTGTGTGTCAGGCCGACTTCCACTGAATGTAGTGTGCCCACTGCCAGTGCCAACCACTGATACCGGGTGGCACAGTACTTTGCATCAAAAAAAGGCATTTAATTTTTACACATTAGTCTAATTTCAGTTGCTTGCCTGCTGCCAGTGTGTGTCAGGCCCACTTCCACAGACTGTAGTGTGCCCACTGCCAGTGCCAACCACTGATACCGGGTGGCACAGTAGCTTGCCGATAAAAAAGGCATTTAATTTTTACACATTAGTCTAAATTCAGTTGCTTGCCTGCTGCCAGTGTGTGTCAGGCCCACTTCCACAGACTGTAGTGTGCCCACTGCCAGTGACAACCACTGATACCAGGTGGCACAGTAGCTTGTCGATAAATAAGGCATTTAATTTTTAGACATTAGTCTAAATTCAGTTGCTTGCCAGCTGCCAGTGTGTGCCAGGCCCACTTTCACTGACTGTAGTGTGCCCACTGCCAGTGCCCACCACTGATACCGGGTGGCACAGTAGCTTGCCGATAATAAAGGCATTTAATTTTTAGACAGTAGTATAAATTCAGTTGCTTGCCTGCTGCCAGTGTGTTTCAGGCCCACTTCCACAGAATGTAGTGTGACCACTGCCAGTGCCAACCACTGATACCGGGTGGCACAGTAGCTTGAAGATAAATAAGGCATTTAATTTTTAGACAGTAGTCTAAATTCAGTTGCTTGCCAGCTGCCAGTGTGTGCCAGGCCCACTTTCACTGACTGTAGTGTGCCCACTGCCAGTGCCCACTACTGATACCGGGTGGCACAGTAGCTTGCCGATAATAAAGGCATTTAATTTTTAGACAGTAGTCTAAATTCAGTTGCTTGCCTGCTGCCAGTGTGTTTCAGGCCCACTTCCACAGAATGTAGTGTGACCACTGCCAGTGCCAACCACTGATACCGGGTGGCACAGTAGCTTGAAGATAAATTAGGCATTTAATTTTTAGACAGTAGTCTAAATTCAGTTGCTTGCCTGCTGCCAGTGTGTGTCAGGCCCACTTCCACAGACTGTAGTGTGCCCACTGCCAGTGCCAACCACTGATACCGGGTGGCACAGTAGCTTGCCGATAAATAAGGCATTTAATTTTTACACAGTCTAATTTCAGTTGCTTGCCTGCTGCCAGTGTGTGTCAGGCCCACTTCCACTGACTGTAGCGTGCCCAGTGCCAGTGCCAACCACTGATACCAGGTGGCACAGTAGCTTGCCGATAAATAAGGCATTTCATTTTTAGACAGTAGTCTAAATTCAGTTGCTTGCCTGCTGCCAGTGTGTGTCAGGCCCACTTCCATTGACTGTAGTGTGCCCACTGCCAGTGCCAACCACTGATACCGGGTGGCACAGTAGCTTGCCGATAAAAAAGGCATTTAATTTTTAGACAGTAGTCTAAATTCAGTTGCTTGCCTGCTGCCAGTCTGTGTCAGGCCCACTTCCACTGACCTGTAGTGTGCCCACTGCCAGTGCCACCACTGATACCGGGTGGCACAGTACCTGCCGATAAATAAGGCATTTAATTTTTACACAGTAGTTCAATTTCAGTTGCTTGCCTGCTGCCAGTGTGTTTCAGGCCCACTTCCACAGACCTGTAGTGTGCCCACTGCCAGTGCCAACCACTGATACCAGGTGGCACAGAAGCTTGCCGATAAATAAGGCATTTAATTTTTTAGACAGTAGTCTAAATTCAGTTGCTTGCCTGCTGCCAGTGTGTGTCAGGCCCACTTCCACTGACCTGTAGTGTGCCCACTGCCAGTGCCAACCACTGATACCGGGTGGCACAGTAGCTTGCCGATAAATAAGGCATTTAATTTTTACACATTAGTCTAATTTCAGTTGCTTGCCTGCTGCCAGTGTGTGTCAGGCCCACTTCCACAGACTGTAGTGTGCCCACTGCCAGTGCCAACCACTGATACCGGGTGGCACAGTAGCTTGCCGATAATAAAGGCATTTAATTTTTACACAGTAGTCTAATTTCAGTTGCTTGCCTGCTGCCAGTGTGTATCAGGCCCACTTCCACAGACTGTAGTGTGCCCACTGCCAGTGCCAACCACTGATACCAGGTGGCACAGTAGCTTGCCGATAAATAAGGCATTTAATTTTTAGACAGTAGTCTAAATTCAGTTGCTTGCCTGCTGCCAGTCTGTGTCAGGCCCACTTCCACTGACTGTAGTGTGCCCACTGCCAGTGCCAACCACTGATACCGGGTGGCACAGTAGCTGCCGATAAAAAGGCATTTCATTTTTAGACAGTAGTGTAAATTCAGTTGCTTGCCTGCTGCCAGTGTGTTTCAGGCCACACTTCCACAGACTGTAGTGTGCCCACTGCCAGTGCCAACCACTGATACCGGGTGGCACAGTAGCTTGCCGATAAATAAGGCATTTCATTTTTAGACAGTAGTCTAAATTCAGTTGCTTGCCTGCTGCCAGTGTGTGTCAGGCCCACTTCCACAGACTGTAGTTGTGCCCACTGCCAGTGCCAACCACTGATACCGGGTGGCACAGTAGCTTGCCGATAAAAAGGCATTTAATTTTTAAACAGTAGTCTAAATTCAGTTGCTTGCCTGCTGCCAGTGTGTTTCAGGCCCACTTCCACAGACTGTAGTGTGCCCACTGCCAGTGCCAACCACTGATACCGGGTGGCACAGTAGCTTGCCGATAAATAAGGCATTTAATTTTTAGACAGTAGTCTAAATTCAGTTGCTTGCCTGCTGCCAGTGTGTGTCAGGCCCACTTCCACAGACTGTAGTGTGCCCACTGCCAGTGCCAACCACTGATACCGGGTGGCACAGTAGCTTGCCGATAAAAAGGCATTTAATTTTTAGACAGTAGTCTAAATTCAGTTGCTTGCCTGCTGCCAGTGTGTGTCAGGCCCACTTCCACTGACTGTAGTGTGCCCACTGCCAGTGCCAACCACTGATACCGGGTGGCACAGTAGCTTGCCGATAAATAAGGCATTTCATTTTTAGACAGTAGTCTAAATTTCAGTTGCTTGCCTGCTGCCAGTGTGTGTCAGGCCCACTTCCACAGACTGTAGTGTGCCCAGTGCAAGTGCCAACCACTGATACCGGGTGGCACAGTAGCTTCGCCGATAAATAAGCCATTTAATTTTTACACATTAGTCTAATTTCAGTTGCTTGCCTGCTGCCAGTGTGGGTCAGGCCCACTTCCACAGACTGTAGTGTGCCCACTGCCAGTGCCAACCACTGATACCTGGGTGGCACAGAAGCTTGCCGATAAATAAGGCATTTAATTTTTAGACAGTAGTCTAAATTCAGTTGCTTGCCTGCTGCCAGTGTGTGTCAGGCCCACTTCCACAGACTGTAGTGTGCCCACTGCCAGTGCCAACCACTGATACCGGGTGGCACAGTAGCTTGCCGATAAAAAGGCATTTATTTTTTAGACAGTAGTCTAAATTCAGTTGCTTGCCTGCTGCCAGTGTGTTTCAGGCCCACTTCCACAGACTGTAGTGTGCCCACTGCCAGTGCCAACCACTGATACCAGGTGGCACAGTAGCTTGCCGATAAATAAGGCATTTAATTTTTACACAGTCTAATTTCAGTTGCTTGCCTGCTGCCAGTGTGTGTCAGGCCCACTTCCACTGACTGTAGCGTGCCCACTGCCAGTGCCAACCACTGATACCGGGTGGCACAGTAGCTTGCCGATAAAATAAGGCATTTAATTTTTACACATTAGTCTAATTTCAGTTGCTTGCCTGCTGCCAGTCTGTGTCAGGCCCACTTCCACTGACTGTAGTGTGCCCACTGCCAGTGCCAACCACTGATACCGGGTGGCACAGTAGCTTGCCGATAAATAAGGCATTTCATTTTTGCACATTAGTCTAATTTCAGTTGCTTGCCTGCTGCCAGTGTGTGTCAGGCCCACTTCCACAGACTGTAGTGTGCCCACTGCCAGTGCCAACCACTGATACCGGGTGGCACAGTAGCTTGCCGATAAATAAGGCATTTAATTTTTAGACAGTAGTCTAATTTCAGTTGCTTGCCTGCTGCCAGTGTGTGTCAGGCCCACTTCCACAGACTGTAGTGTGCCCACTGCCAGTGCCAACCACTGATACCGGGTGGCACAGTAGCTTGCCGATAATATAAGGCATTTAATTTTTAGACAGTAGTCTAAATTCAGTTGCTTGCCTGCTGCCAGTGTGTGTCAGGCCCACTTCCACAGACTGTAGTGTGCCCACTGCCAGTGCCAACCACTGATACCGGGTGGCACAGTAGCTTGCCGATAAATAAGGCATTTAATTTTTAGACAGTAGTCTAAATTCAGTTGCTTGCCTGCTGCCAGTGTGTGTCAGGCCCACTTCCACAGACTGTAGTGTGCCCACTGCCAGTGCCAACCACTGATACCGGGTGGCACAGTAGCTTGCCGATAAATAAGGCATTTAATTTTTAGACAGTAGTCTAAATTCAGTTGCTTGCCTGCTGCCAGTCTGTGTCAGGCCCACTTCCACTGACTGTAGTGTGCCCACTGCCAGTGCCAACCACTGATACCGGGTGGCACAGTAGCTTGCCGATAAAAAGGCATTTAATTTTTAGACAGTAGTCTAAATTCAGTTGCTTGCCTGCTGCCAGTGTGTGTCAGGCCCACTTCCACAGACTGTAGTGTGCCCACTGCCAGTGCCAACCACTGATACCGGGTGGCACAGTAGCTTGCCGATAAATAAGGCATTTAATTTTTAGCACAGTCTAATTTCAGTTGCTTGCCTGCTGCCAGTGTGTGTCAGGCCCACTTCCACAGACTGTAGTGTGCCCACTGCCAGTGCCAACCACTGATACCGGGTGGCACAGTAGCTTGCCGATAAATAAGGCATTTAATTTTTAGACAGTAGTCTAATTTCAGTTGCTTGCCTGCTGCCAGTGTGTGTCAGGCCCACTTCCACTGACTGTAGTGTGCCCACTGCCAGTGCCAACCACTGATACCGGGTGGCACAGTAGCTTGCCGATAAATAATGGCATTTCATTTTTAGACAGTAGTCTAAATTCAGTTGCTTGCCTGCTGCCAGTGTGTGTCAGGCCCACTTCCACAGACTGTAGTGTGCCCACTGCCAGTGCCAACCACTGATACCGGGTGGCACAGTAGCTTGCCGATAAATAAGGCATTTAATTTTTAGCAGTAGTCTAAATTCAGTTGCTTGCCTGCTGCCAGTGTGTGTCAGGCCCACTTCCACAGACTGTAGTGTGCCCACTGCCAGTGCCAACCACTGATACCGGGTGGCACAGTAGCTTGCCGATAAAAAGGCATTTAATTTTTAGACAGTAGTCTAAATTCAGTTGCTTGCCTGCTGCCAGTGTGTTTCAGGCCCACTTCCACAGACTGTAGTGTGCCCACTGCCAGTGCCAACCACTGATACCGGGTGGCACAGTAGCTTGCCGATAATAAAGGCATTTAATTTTTAGACAGTAGTCTAAATTCAGTTGCTTGCCTGCTGCCAGTGTGTGTCAGGCCCACTTCCACAGACTGTAGTGTGCCCACTGCCAGTGCCAACCACTGATACCGGGTGGCACAGTAGCTTGCCGATAAAAAGGCATTTAATTTTTAGACAGTAGTCTAAATTCAGTTGCTTGCCTGCTGCCAGTGTGTTTCAGGCCCACTTCCACAGACTGTAGTGTGCCCACTGCCAGTGCCAACCACTGATACCGGGTGGCACAGTAGCTTGCCGATAAATAAGGCATTTAATTTTTACACAGTCTAATTTCAGTTGCTTGCCTGCTGCCAGTGTGTGTCAGGCCCACTTCCACAGACTGTAGTGTGCCCACTGCCAGTGCCAACCACTGATACCGGGTGGCACAGTAGCTTGCCGATAAATAAGGCATTTAATTTTTAGACAGTAGTCTAAATTCAGTTGCTTGCCTGCTGCCAGTGTGTGTCAGGCCCACTTCCACAGACTGTAGTGTGCCCACTGCCAGTGCCAACCACTGATACCGGGTGGCACAGTAGCTTGCCGATAAATAAGGTATTTAATTTTTAGACAGTAGTCTAAATTCAGTTGCTTGCCTGCTGCCAGTGTGTTTCAGGCCCACTTCCACAGACTGTAGTGTGCCCACTGCCAGTGCCAACCACTGATACCGGGTGGCACAGTAGCTTGCCGATAAATAAGGCATTTAATTTTTAGACAGTAGTCTAAATTCAGTTGCTTGCCTGCTGCCAGTGTGTGTCAGGCCCACTTCCACAGACTGTAGTGTGCCCACTGCCAGTGCCAACCACTGATACCGGGTGGCACAGTAGCTTGCCGATAAATAAGGCATTTAATTTTTAGACAGTAGTCTAAATTCAGTTGCTTGCCTGCTGCCAGTGTGTGTCAGGCCCACTTCCACAGACTGTAGTGTGCCCACTGCCAGTGCCAACCACTGATTCCAGGTGGCACAGAAGCTTGCCGATAAATAAGGCATTTCATTTTTAGACAGTAGTCTAAATTCAGTTGCTTGCCTGCTGCCAGTGTGTGTCAGGCCCACTTCCACAGACTGTAGTGTGCCCACTGCCAGTGCCAACCACTGATACCGGGTGGCACAGTAGCTTGCCGATAAATAAGGCATTTAATTTTTAGACAGTAGTCTAAATTCAGTTGCTTGCCTGCTGCCAGTCTGTGTCAGGCCCACTTCCACAGACTGTAGTGTGCCCACTGCCAGTGCCAACCACTGATACCGGGTGGCACAGTAGCTTGCCGATAAATAAGGCATTTAATTTTTACACATTAGTCTAATTTCAGTTGCTTGCCTGCTGCCAGTGTGTTTCAGGCCCACTTCCACAGACTGTAGTGTGCCCACTGCCAGTGCCAACCACTGATACCAGGTGGCACAGTAGCTTGCCGATAAATAAGGCATTTAATTTTTAGACAGTAGTCTAAATTCAGTTGCTTGCCTGCTGCCAGTCTGTGTCAGGCCCACTTCCACTGACCTGTAGTGTGCCCACTGCCAGTGCCAACCACTGATACCGGGTGGCACAGTAGCTTGCCGATAAATAAGGCATTTAATTTTTACACATTAGTCTAATTTCAGTTGCTTGCCTGCTGCCAGTGTGTGTCAGGCCCACTTCCACAGACTGTAGTGTGCCCACTGCCAGTGCCAACCACTGATACCGGGTGGCACAGTAGCTTGCCGATAAATAAGGCATTTAATTTTTAGACAGTAGTCTAAATTCAGTTGCTTGCCTGCTGCCAGTGTGTATCAGGCCCACTTCCACAGACTGTAGTGTGCCCACTGCCAGTGCCAACCACTGATACCGGGTGGCACAGTAGCTTGCCGATAAATAAGGCATTTAATTTTTAGACAGTAGTCTAAATTCAGTTGCTTGCCTGCTGCCAGTGTGTGTCAGGGACACTTCCACTGACTGTAGTGTGCCCACTGCCAGTGCCCACCACTGATACCGGGTGGCACAGTAGCTTGCCGATAATAAAGGCATTTAATTTTTAGACAGTAGTCTAAATTCAGTTGCTTGCCTGCTGCCAGTGTGTTTCAGGCCACCTTCCACAGACTGTAGTGTGCCCACTGCCAGTGCCAACCACTGATACCGGGTGGCACAGTAGCTTGCCGATAAATAAGGCATTTCATTTTTAGAAAGAAGTCTAAATTCAGTTGCTTGCCTGCTGCCAGTGTGTGTCAGGCCCACTTCCACAGACTGTAGTTTGCCCACTGCCAGTGCCAACTACTGATACCGGGTGGCACAGTAGCTTGCCGATAAAAAAGGCATTTAATTTTTAAACAGTAGTCTAAATTCAGTTGCTTGCCTGCTGCCAGTGTGTTTCAGGCCCACTTCCACAGACTGTAGTGTGCCCACTGCCAGTGCCAACCACTGATACCGGGTGGCACAGTAGCTTGCCGATAAATAAGGCATTTAATTTTTAGACAGTAGTCTAAATTCAGTTGCTTGCCTGCTGCCAGTGTGTGTCAGGCCCACTTCCACAGACTGTAGTGTGCCCACTGCCAGTGCCAACCACTGATACCGGGTGGCACAGTAGCTTGCCGATAAATAAGCCATTTAATTTTTACACATTAGTCTAATTTCAGTTGCTTGGCTGCTGCCAGTGTGGGTCAGGCCCACTTCCACAGACTGTAGTGTGCCCACTGCCAGTGCCAACCACTGATACCGGGTGGCACAGTAGCTTGCCGATAAAAAAGGCATTTATTTTTTAGACAGTAGTCTAAATTCAGTTGCTTGGCTGCTGCCAGTGTGTTTCAGGCCCACTTCCACAGACTGTAGTGTGCCCACTGCCAGTGCCAACCACTGATATCGGGTAGCACAGTAGCTTGCCGATAAATAAGGCATTTTATTTTTACACAGTCTAATTTCAGTTGCTTGCCTGCTGCCAGTGTGTGTCAGGCCCACTTCCACAGACTGTAGTGTGCCCACTGCCAGTGCCAACCACTGATACCGGGTGGCACAGTAGCTTGCCGATAAAAAAGGTATTTAATTTTTACACAGTCTAATTTCAGTTGCTTGCCTGCTGCCAGTGTGTGTCAGGCCCACTTCCACAGACTGTAAAGTGCCCACTGCCAGTGCCAACCACTGATACCGGGTGGCACAGTAGCTTGCCGATAAATATGCCATTTAATTTTACACATTAGTCTAATTTCAGTTGCTTGCGTGCTGCCAGTGTGTGTCAGGCCCACTTCCACAGACTGTAGTGTGCCCACTGCCAGTGCCAACCACTGATTCCGGGTGGCACAGAAGCTTGCCGATAAATAAGGCATTTAATTTTTAGACAGTAGTCTAAATTCATTTGCTTGCCTGCTGCCAGTCTGTGTCAGGCCCACTTCCACTGACTGTAGTGTGCCCACTGCCAGTGCCAACCACTGATACCGGGTGGCACAGTAGCTTGCCGATAAAAAAGGCATTTCATTTTTACACATTAGTCTAATTTCAGTCGCTTGCCTGCTGCCAGTGTGTGTCAGGCCCACTTCCACAGACTGTAGTGTGCCCAGTGCAAGTGCCAACCACTGATACCGGGTGGCACAGTAGCTTGCCGATAAATAAGGCATTTAATTTTTACACAGTCTAATTTCAGTTGCTTTCCTGCTGCCAGTGTGTGTCAGGCCCACTTCCACAGACTGTAGTGTGCCCACTGCCAGTGCCCACCACTGATACCGGGTGGCACAGTAGCTTGCCCATAAATAAGGCATTTAATTTTTACACAGTCTAATTTCAGTTGCTTGCCTTCTGCCAGTGTGTGTCAGGCCCACTTCCACTGACTGTAGCGTGCCCACTGCCAGTGCCAACCACTGTTACCGGGTGGCACAGTAGCTTGCCGATAAATATGGCATTTCATTTTTAGACAGTAGTCTAAATTCAGTTGCTTGCCTGCTGCCAATGTGTGCCAGGCCCACTTCCACTGACTGTAGTGTGCCCACTGCCAGTGCCAACCACTGATACCGGGTGGCACAGTAGCTTGCCAATAAATAAGGCATTTAATTTTTGCACAGTCTAATTTCAGTTGCTTGCCTGCTGCCAGTGTGTGTCAGGCCCACTTTCACAGACTGTAGTGTGCCCACTGCCAGTGCCAACCACTGATACCGGGTGGCACAGTAGCTTGCCGATAAAAAAGGCATTTAATTTTTAGACAGTAGTCTAAATTCAGTTGCTTGCCTGCTGCCAGTGTGTTTCAGGCCCACTTCCACAGACTGTAGTGTGCCCATTGCCAGTGCGAACCACTGATACCGGGTGGCACAGTAGCTTGCCGATAATAAAGGCATTTAATTTTTAGACAGTAGTGTAAATTCAGTTGCTTGCCTGCTGCCAGTGTGTGTCAGGCCCACTTCCACAGACTGTAGTGTGCCCACTGCCAGTGCCAACCACTGATACCGGGTGGCACAGTAGCTTGCCGATAAAAAAGGCATTTATTTTTTAGACAGTAGTCTAAATTCAGTTGCTTGGCTGCTGCCAGTGTGTTTCAGGCCCACTTCCACAGACTGTAGTGTGCCCACTGCCAGTGCCAACCACTGATATCGGGTAGCACAGTAGCTTGCCGATAAATAAGGCATTTTATTTTTACACAGTCTAATTTCAGTTGCTTGCCTGCTGCCAGTGTGTGTCAGGCCCACTTCCACAGACTGTAGTGTGCCCACTGCCAGTGCCAACCACTGATACCGGGTGGCACAGTAGCTTGCCGATAAAAAAGGTATTTAATTTTTAGACAGTAGTCTAAATTCAGTTGCTTGCCTGCTGCCAGTCTGTGTCAGGCCCACTTCCACTGACTGTAGTGTGCCCACTGCCAGTGCCAACCACTGATACCGGGTGGCACAGTAGCTTGCCGATAAAAAAGGCATTTAATTTTTAGACAGTAGTCTAAATTCAGTTGCTTGCCTGCTGCCAGTGTGTTTCAGGCCCACTTCCACAGACTGTAGTGTGCCCACTGCCAGTGCCAACTACTGATACCGGGTGGCACAGTAGCTTGCCGATAAATAAGGCATTTAATTTTTAGACAGTAGTCTAAATTCAGTTGCTTGCCTGCTGCCAGTGTGTGTCAGGCCCACTTCCACAGACTGTAGTGTGCCCACTGCCAGTGCCAACCACTGATACCGGGTGGCACAGTAGCTTGCCGATAAATAAGGCATTTAATTTTTAGACAGTAGTCTAAATTCAGTTGCTTGCCTGCTGCCAGTGTGTGTCAGGCCCACTTCCACAGACTGTTGTGTGCCCACTGCCAGTGCCAACCACTGATTCCAGGTGGCACAGAAGCTTGCCGATAAATAAGGCATTTAATTTTTAGACAGTAGTCTAAATTCAGTTGCTTGCCTGCTGCCAGTGTGTGTCAGGCCCACTTCCACTGACTGTAGTGTGCCCACTGCCACTGCCCACCACTAATACCGGGTGGCACAGTAGCTTGCCGATAATAAAGGCATTTAATTTTTAGACAGTAGTGTAAATTCAGTTGCTTGCCTGCTGCCAGTGTGTGTCAGGCCCACTTCCACAGACTGTAGTGTGCCCACTGCCAGTGCCAACCACTGATACCGGGTGGCACAGTAGCTTGCCGATAAAAAAGGCATTTATTTTTTAAACAGTAGTCTAAATTCAGTTGCTTGCGTGCTGCCAGTGTGTGTCAGGCCCACTTCCACAGACTGTAGTGTGCCCACTGCCAGTGCCAACCACTGATTCCAGGTGGCACAGAAGCTTGCCGATAAATAAGGCATTTAATTTTTAGACAGTAGTCTAAATTCAGTTGCTTGCCTGCTGCCAGTGTGTTTCAGGCCAACTTCCACAGACTGTAGTGTGCCCACTGCCAGTGCCAACCACTGATACCGGGTGGCACAGTAGCTTGCCGATAAATATGGCATTTAATTTTTAGACAGTAGTCTAAATTCAGTTGCTTGCCTGCTGCCAGTCTGTGTCAGGCCCACTTCCACAGACTGTAGTGTGCCCACTGCCAGTGCCAACCACTGATACCGGGTGGCACAGTAGCTTGCCGATAATAAAGGCATTTAATTTTTAGACAGTAGTCTAAATTCAGTTGCTTGCCTGCTGCCAGTGTGTTTCAGGCCCACTTCCACAGACTGTAGTGTGCCCACTGCCAGTGCCAACCACTGATACCGGGTGGCACAGTAGCTTGCCGATAAATAAGGCATTTAATTTTTACACAGTCTAATTTCAGTTGCTTGCCTGCTGCCAGTGTGTGTCAGGCCCACTTCCACAGACAGTAGTGTGCCCACTGCCAGTGCCAACCACTGATACCGGGTGGCACAGCAGCTTGCCGATAAATAAGCCATTTAATTTTTACACATTAGTCTAATTTCAGTTGCTTGCCTGCTGCCAGTGTGTGTCAGGCCCACTTCCACAGACTGTAGTGTGCCCACTGCCAGTGCCAACCACTGATTCCAGGTGGCACAGAAGCTTGCCGATAAATAAGGCATTTCATTTTTAGACAGTAGTCTAAATTCAGTTGCTTGCCTGCTGCCAGTCTGTGTCAGGCCCACTTCCACTGACTGTAGTGTGCCCACTGCCAGTGCCAACCACTGATACCGGGTGGCACAGTAGCTTGCCGATAAATAAGGCATTTAATTTTTACACATTAGTCTAATTTCAGTCGCTTGCCTGCTGCCAGTGTGTGTCAGGCCCACTTCCACAGACTGTAGTGTGCCCAGTGCCAGTGCCAACCACTGATACCGGGTGGCACAGTAGCTTGCCGATAAATAAGCCATTTAATTTTTACACATTAGTCTTATTTCAGTTGCTTGCCTGCTGCCAGTGTGTGTCAGGCCCACTTCCACAGACTGTAGTGTTCCCACTGCCAGTGCCAACCACTGATACCGGGTGACACAGTAGCTTGCCGATAAAATAGGCATTTAATTTTTAGACTGTAGTCTAAATTCAGTTGCTTGCCTGCTGCCAGTGTGTGTCAGGCCCACTTCCACAGACTGTAGTGTGCCCACTGCCAGTGCCAACCACTGATACCGGGTGGCACAGTAGCTTGCCGATAAAAAAGGCATTAAATTTTTAGACAGTAGTCTAAATTCATTTGCTTGCCTGCTGCCAGTGTGTGTCAGGCCCACTTCCACAGACTGTAGTGTGCCCACTGCCAGTGCCAACCACTGATACCGGGTGGCACAGTAGCTTGCCGATAAATAAGGCATTTAATTTTTACACAGTCTAATTTCAGTTGCTTTCCTGCTGCCAGTGTGTGTCAGGCACACTTCCACAGACTGTAGTGTGCCCACTGCCAGTGCCCACCACTGATACCGGGTGGCACAGTAGCTTGCCGATAAATAAGGCATTTAATTTTTACACAGTCTAATTTCAGTTGCTTGCCTTCTGCCAGTGTGTGTCAGGCCCACTTCCACTGACTGTAGTGTGCCCACTGCCAGTGCCAACCACTGATACCGGGTGGCACAGTAGCTTGCCGATAAATAAGGCATTTCATTTTTAGACAGTAGTCTAAATTCAGTTGCTTGCCTGCTGCCATTGTGTGCCAGGCCCACTTCCACTGACTGTAGTGTGCCCACTGCCAGTGCCAACCACTGATACCGGGTGGCACAGTAGCTTGCCGATAAATAAGGCATTTAATTTTTAGACAGTAGTCTAAATTCAGTTGCTTGCCTGCTGCCAGTGTGTGTCAGGCCCACTTCCACAGACTGTAGTGTGCCCACTGCCAGTGCCAACCACTGATACCAGGTGGCACAGTGCCTAGCACGCGTAATACCACTTATCTAAAAAAAAATGACAGGCAGAGGCAGGCCACCCCGCAGGGGCCGTCGTGGTCGTGGTGCTGTGATTTCCACTGTCCCTGGAATAATACCTAGTGTTCAGAGGCCACGTACCCTGAACCCAAAAATTCTGTGGACATAGTTGACTGGCTTAGACAGGACACCCAATCTTCAACAGCTTCCACTAAGAACCTTGACGCGCCATCGTCCTCCAGCTCAGCTTCGGCCACCTGCTCTCAAGTTACCACGCACCCGCCCGTCGCCACCACCACCACTACCACCACAGCCACCACAGCCGCTTCACTTGATCCGTCAGAGGAGTTATTTACACATCATTTGGATGCAATTAGTGATGCGCAACCATTATTGCCAGATGATGTAGATTACATGGATTTGTCTCAGTCAGGCAGGATTACACACATGGACGTACAGTGTGGTGATGATGATGATGATGTTGTTCCCGCTGCTGCTTCCTTTGCTGAGGTGTCAGATACAAGTGAAGCGGTTGATGATGACGATGTGTCCACGGATGCCACGCGGGTGCCTGCTCAAAGAGAAGAAGAGGGGGAAAGTTCAGAAGGGGAGAGAGAGAGAATGAGGAGACGAGTTGGAAGCAGGGGGGGGGTCGTCGCAAGGAGTTAG
Organism: Bufotes viridis; assembly: GCA_033119425.1. Classification (NCBI taxonomy): domain Eukaryota; kingdom Metazoa; phylum Chordata; class Amphibia; order Anura; family Bufonidae; genus Bufotes; species Bufotes viridis. The sequence goes on from CM065593.1 coordinate 288,043,180, forward strand.
TGGCACAGTCAGACAGCATGCATGGGCGCCTGGGGTCAGCCAGACAGCACGCCAGTCAACGCATGCTGTTGCCACCACCAGAATGCCGTCATTGGAAAGCTCAGCAGTGTGGCATTTTTTTTGTGTGTCTGCCTCTGATAACAGCAATGCCATTTGCAACCTGTGCCAAAAGAAACTGAGTCGTGCGAAGTCCAACACCCACCTTGGTACAACTGCTTTGCGAAGGCACGTGATCTCACATCACAAACGCCTATGGGATCAACACATGAGTACAAGCAGCACACAAACTCAAAGCCACCATACTCCTCCTGGTCCAGCATCTTCAGCCACGTCAACCACTGCTGTCCTCCCTGCCCCCTCTTAACCAACCGCCACTCCATCTCTCACCTTCAGCAGTTCCTGCTTATCTGCCCACAGTCAGGTGTCTGTCAAGGACATGTTTGAGCGTAAAAAGCCAATGTCACAGAATCATCCCCTTGCCCGGCGACTGACTGCTGGCTTGACGGAACTCTTAGCCCGCCAGCTTTTACCATACCAGCTGGTGGAGTCTGAGGCCTTCAAAAAAGTTGTCGCTATTGGGACACCACAGTGGAAGGTACCCGGACAAATTTTTTTTTCAAAAAAGGCAATCCCAAACCTCTACCGTGTCATTGAAAAGGAAGTCATGGCATCTCTGGCATACAGTGTTGGAGCAAGGGTCCATCTGACCACTGATACCTGGTCTGCAAAGCACGGTCAGGGCAGGTATATGACGTACACTGCGCATTGGGTCAACCTGCTGACGGCTGACAAGCATGGAATGCGTGGCTCCGCAGCGGAGTTGGTGACACCACCACGACTTGCAGGCAGACCTACTGCCACCTCCTCTACTCCTACTCCATCCTCTTCGATATCCTTCTCGGCTGAGTCCTCTTCTGCTGTGGCGTTTGGCTGCACATCAACTGAATCCCCTCAGCTCCCCAGGGGTTATTCCATATCCCGGATACGACAGTGTCACGCTGTCTTGGGGTTGACTTGCCTGAAAGCAGAGAGCCACACAGGACCAGCACTCCTGTCCGCCCTGAACGCACAGTGGATCAGTGGCTGAACCCGCACCAACTGGAGATCGGCAAAGTGGCGTGTGACAATAGAACAAATTTGTTGTCGGCATTGAATTTGGGCAAGTTGTCAAATGTGCCGTGCATGGCACATGTGTTGAATCTCATCGTACAACGTTTTGTGTCTAAGTACCCAGGCTTACAGGACGTCCTCAAGCAGGCCAGGAAGGTGTGTGGCCATTTCAGGCGTTCCTACACTGCCATGGCGCACTTTTCCGATATTCAGCGGCAAAACAACATGCCAGTGAGGCGCTTGATTTGCGACAGCCCGACACGTTGGAATTCAACACTCCTAATGTTCGACCGCCTGCTCCAACAAGAAAAAGCCGTCAACCAGTATTTGTATGACCGGGGTGCTAGGACTGCCTCTGCGGAGCTGGGAATTTTTTTGCCACGTTACTGGACACTCATGCGAAATGCCTGTAGGCTCATGCGTCCTTTTGAGGAGGTGACAAACCTAGTCAGTCGCACAGAAGGCACCATCAGCGACCTCATCCCATTTGTTTTCTTCCTGGAGCGTGCCCTGCGTAGAGTGCTGGATCAGGCTGTAGATGAGCGGGAAGAGGAAGAGGAAGAGTTGTGGTCACCATCACCACCAGAAACAGCCTTGTCATCATCGCTTGCCGGACCTGCGGCAACGCTGGAAGAGGAGTATGAGGAAGAGAAGTCAGAGGAGGAATGTGGCGGCTTTGAGGAGGAGGAAGACCAACCACAGCAGGCACCCCAGGGTGCTCAGTGTTGTCACCTATCTGGGACCCATGGTGTTGTACGTGGCTGGGGGGGAAGAACAGACCATCAATGACATCAGTGAGGACGAGGAACGGGAAATGAGTAGCTCTGCATCCAACCTTGTGCAAATGGGGTCTTTCATGCTGTCATGTCTGTTGAGGGACCCACGTATAAAAAGGATGAAGGAGAACGACCTGTACTGGTGGCCACGCTACTAGACCCCCGGTATAAGCAGAAAGTGGCAGAAATGTTACCAAATTACCGAAAGTCGGAAAGGATGCAGCAGTTTAAAACCAAACTAAAAAATATGCTTTACACAGCTTATAAGGGGATGTCACAGCACAACGGGAATCTAACCGGGGAAGAGGTGAGTGTAATCCTCCTCCTACCACAGCGGCAAGGACTGGACGATTTACAGATGTGTTGTTGATGGAGGACATGCGGAGCTTTTTCAGTCCTACTCATCGCCGCAGCCCTTCGGGATCCAGCCTTAGAGAACGACTCGACCGACAGGTAGCAGACTACCTCGCCTTAACAGCAGATATCGACACTCTGAGGAGCAATGAACCCCTTCACTACTGGGTGTGCAGGCTTGACCTGTGGCCTGAGCTATCCCAGTTCGCGATAGAACTTCTGGCCTGCCCTGCTTCAAGTGTCCTGTCAGAAAGGACCTTCAGTGCAGCAGGAGGCATTGTCACTGACAAGAGAAGTCGTCTCGGTCAAAAAAGTGTTGATTACCTCACCTTCATAAAGATGAATGAGGCATGGATCCCGAAAGGACTGACAGTGGGGGATACGTTTGACTAACAAAAGGCCTGATTACATGCCTTGGCCTCAAAATGGTCTCCACGCTGCTGTATTTAATGTCTGCATACCGGATGACTTTCGTGAATTCTTCACCACCAACTAGGGTTCAAGCCACAATGTTTTAGTCACTTTTCTGTCTGGAAAACATCAATTTTTCCGGCCGCTGCTACAATAGCGGCTGCAACAATGCCATTATTTTTCAGGCATGTGTACATGCCTAATTTTTCTGTCCTATGGTGCAGCACTGTGGCTGCAAAAACAAACCAAAAAAAGGCACATACAAGTGTCAATTCCCTTCGTGATCGTTACCTTGTTGTGGTGAAGGGGCTTGCGTATCACAATGAAGCAATCATCACCTCTATGAGTGTGTTGGCAATGTTGCCACACCCCAGATGATAAGGCCGTTGCTTCATTATGGTCAGACCAAAAGCGATCGGACGGCTGGATAACATTTCATAGAAAAAACATTATTTTATCTTTTTTTTTATATGTTGTATGGGTTTTTAATAAATAAAAAAAAAATCATAATAAAGTCTCTTAATAGTTTATTAGAAATGATGCAGACAATTAAAAAAATCCCCATCAATTCCAATACAAAGCAAGTACAGAGCTCAGAACTAAATTATTTCATGATGTCGTAATGGTTCGCTAATTCGACAATGGTTAATCAATTCGACCGGATAGGGTACGTAACAGGGATTAAACTGATAGGAATAGTACTAGTTAAGACACCACTCATATAGGGTGTCACAGCACATTGCTCTGTGAACACGCAGTGCCCCAATTTGGGAGTATGAGGACCGACCAAGCTGCTTTTTCCATCTCCCGGTTCCTGAAATCAATTCAGTTTGGTGTATGAGAGTTTGGTCTGTCACTGTGAAGGCAGTCGAAGGTACCCGGCCTAAATTTTTTTTCACAAAAGGCAACCCCTGATATGGGATGTAACAGGGATTAAACTGATGAGAATAATACTACAGAAAATACCACTCATATCGGGTGTGATAGTAAATTGCACGGCTCAGACGCAGTGACCGTGGATTAAAACAGAGTGGAGGGAGCCAGCGTTTTTTTAACCATCTCCCCATTCGAAAAATCAATTCAATAAATGGCCCCCAGATTGGGGACGTTAGAGGGATTAAACTGATGAGAATAGTACTACAGAAAATACCACTCATATCGGGTGTGACAGTAAATTGCACGGCACAGACGCAGTGACCGTGGATAAAAACAAAGGGGAGGGAGACAGCGTTTTTTTAACCATCTCCCCATTCGACAAATCTATTCAATTCACCTTTCAGGGACCCTTGGTGTTGTACGTGGCTGGGTGGAGGAAGAAACCTTCAATGACATCACCGGGACGTGGCTAGCTTGGTATCCAACCTTGTGCAAATGGGGAGTTTGCGGTTGTGCAAATGAACTGTTTGCGGTTGTTTGCAGTGCATTAAAAGGGGAGTTTGGTCTGTCAATGTCTGTAAAGCGGGTGTAACCCTTACACTACCTGATCGATACAACATCATACCTGATCGTATACACACACTGGATGTTTTAAAGCATGTTATTCCAAACAATTTAGGAATGTTAGTTGATTTATGCCCTTTATGGATTAAAACCCGACTCTGCGTCCACTACATAATTTTCCATGGGAGTTTTGTCATAGATCCCCCTCCGGCATGCCACAGTCCAGGTGTTAGACCCCTTGAAACAACTTTCCCATCACTATTGTGGCCAGAAAGAGTCCCTGTGGGTTTTAAAATTCGCCTGCCAATTGAAGTCTATGGCGTTCGCCCGGTTCGCCCGTTCGCGAACATTTGCGGAAGTTTGCGTTTGCTATTCGCGAACGGAAAATTGTATGTTCGCGACATCACTAGTGGTGATGTGACAGACTGATGGGCCCGGTTTTTAGGCGCCACCTGTGCGCTTTCTGCAGAAGACTGGGTGGGAGATAATGTTGTGAACGTGCTGGATCCACTGTCGGCCACACAATTGACTAGCGCCTGTACCTGCTCAGGCCTTACCATCCTTAGAACGGCATTGGGCCCTTACCAAATATCACTGTAAATTCTGGCGGGTACTGGAACCTGAGGTAGTTGGTTCACTAGGACATGTGGCTGTGGCAGAATGGTCACGTCCTCTCCCAGCACCAGAGGGTCCACTAACACCACCACGACCGCGTCCACGTCCCTTTCTAGATGTTTTCCTCATTGTTACCGTTCAACAAGCACCACAATAAGAAAAAAAATATTTGGCCCAATGTATTGATTTCAAATTCAGGCCTTTTTGTACAGGCACCTAACACTAACTGCCTATTAATTTATGTACCGTATAACACTAATCTAGGCACAGCAGTAACCACTCATTTAGGGGAATATCTATTGTAGGGCTAGTATTTAGGCCCTGGATGAAAAGTATCCTTTTATGTACAGATTTACAATTGGAGATGCACAGTAGCGTGTAAAAAAAATATGTAGGATTATGCCTTCAGCAATTGTATTTTAACACTTTGTGTAATATACCCTTCAACGGACAGAAATACAATGGGAGGTGCACGGTAGCGTGTGAAGTTATTGAGGATGACCCTCTCAGCATTTGTATATACACCTTGAGTGTAATATACCCTTTTACGGACAGATTAACACTTGGCCTGCAACAGCTGGAACACCAGATTCAGGGTATTTCTATATTGGCAAGTGAATTTCACCCCAGAACAAAATATATGTTTTGCCGGACACTATTATACTTTGCCAGCCAGTGCTGGGACACTAGATTCAGGGTATTCTTATTTTGGCAATTGAATTTCACCCCAGAACAAAATATACCCTTTTACAGACAGATTTAAACAAGGCCTGCAACGGATGGAACACCAGATTCAGGGTATTGCTATTTTAGCAATTAAATTTCACTCCAGAACAAAATATATGTTTTGCCGGACACTATTATACTTTGCCAGCCACTGCTGGGACACCAGATTCAGGGTATTGCTATTTTGGCAATTGAATTTCACCCCAGAACAAAATATATGTTTTGCCGGACACTATTATACTTTGCCAGACACTGTTGGGACACCAGATTCAGTGTATTGCTATTTTGGCAATTTAATTTCACCCCAGAACAAAATATATGTTTTGGCGGACACTATTATACTTTGCCAGCCACTGCTGGGACACCAGATTTAGGGGATTGCTATTTTGGCAATTGAATTTCACCACAGAAAATAATCTATCATTTGCCAAACAGCAGACAGTATTACACTTGGCTAGCCAAAGCTGGAACACCAGATTTAGGGGATTGGTATTTTGGCAATTTTATTTAACCCCTTATTAAAATATAGAAATTGCTATCCTGAGTTTCTAGGGGTGGCAATAAGCACAGCCAAGCCCCTGATGTAGAATATAGCAAAAAAAAAACCTAGTATTGATGGATTGATGGACTTGGTGGCAGCTTGTTCTGGTGCACCACAAGTCACAATATGGCCGCCGATCACCCCAGAAAAAAGTGACAGAAAAACCCTCTGTGCAGCCTAAAAACCAGTGAGCAATTAACTAGCAGAAGTTGAATCATTCACAACTGTAGATCGATCAGTTCATTAGATGCTGTTGCTGACTTTTCCCTGCCTAATCTCGCCCTAACAGAAGCTGCGTCCTCTCCCTAAACTAATCAGAGCAGTGTGACGTACGGCGCTACATGACTCCAGCTTAAATAGAGGCTGGGTCACATGCTGCACTTAACCATTCACAGCCATGCCACTAGTAGGCATGGCTGTGATGGCTTCTAAGGGCAAGAAGTAAAACGCTGTGCAGCCCTTCAGAAAGCGGGAAAAAACCGAACAACGGACCCGAACCCGAACTTTTTTGAAAATGTTTGGGTCCGTGTGCCGAACACCCCAAAATTCGGTACGAACCCGAACTATGCTCGAACTGTTCGCTCAACACTAATCATAACCATCCACTGTTTATTTAGGAACATTTGCGTTAGACATTATATGCTGCCACTGTGCTATTGTGTATTGTTGATACATTGTCACAGTATCGCCTTTCAACTATCCATCGTTTTCATATTTGTAGTATAACCTCCCTGTATACATTGAAGGTTACGTTTTTTTATATTTTTTTATATATACTTTTCATAAATTGAATGGTTCTGACAATTTCCTAGATAAAAGAGAGTGCCCAGTCTTTTTGTTTATATAATCAATGCATGTGGAGCAGGTTGATCCGTTGACTGTGAGCACCTCTGTTCCCTATTGCTGCTGCTCTAGTGCGACACTTAGGCCCCTTTCACAAGGGCGAGTTTTCCGCGCGGGTGCAATGCGTGAGGAGGACGCATTGCACCCGCACTGAATCCGGACCCATTCATTTCTATGGGGCTGTGCACATGAGCGGTGATTTTCACGCATCACTTCTGCGTTGCGTGAAAATCGCAGCATGTTCTATATTCTGCGTTTTTCACACAACGCAGGCCCCATAGAAGTAAATGGGGCTGCGGGAAAATCGCAAGCATCCGCGAGCAAGTGCGGATGCATTGCGATTTTCCCGCATTGTTGCTTAGCAACGGGACCCAATCTCTATTATTTTCCCTTATAACATGGTTATAAGGGGAAATAATAGCATTCTTAATAAAGAATGCATTGTTAAATGAAGTGGAGGGGGTTAAAAATAATAAAAGTTAACTTACCTTAGCCACTTGATCGCGTAGTTGCGATCTCTCCTCTCTTTTCCTGCAGCATCTAAGATCTAAAGGACCTGTGATGACGTCACATCACATGGTCCAATCACATGGTCCATCACCATGGTAAGATTCTCCAGAAGACCCGAAACCGGACTTCAGTGATGAAGTCCGGCTTCAGGTTGGGTACCAAACATGGCGTTTTTTATCACGCGCGTGCAAAACGCGTTACAAACGTTTGCACCCGCGCGGGAAAAACGCGCATATTCCCGCAACGCACCCGCCTCTTATCCGGTGTGAAAGAGGCCTTATAGTTTCCATCATATTAAAATCAGCCTATGGGACAGACAGACTACTCAGGGGTGAAAGACCAACAGGAGTCAGCCACACCTCCAGCTTTAGTACAACTGCAAAATTTATATTGGTAAAAACCTGTTCCCGAACTGGAGTTCGGTTCCAAGGAACTGACCCACAGAATGAGGGCTCATGCACACGACCGTATGCATTTTGCGGTCCACAAAAAACGGGCCCACAAAAATACAGATGACGTCTGTGTGCATTCTGTATTCTGCGGAATGAAACAGCTGGCTCCTAATAAAACAGTCCTATGTTTGTCTGCTATGCGGACAATAAAAGGACATGTCCTATTTCTTTGTGGAACGGACATACGGAAACGGAAAGCACACGGAGTAACTTCAGTTTTTTTGTGGACTAATTGAAATGAATGGTTACGCATACGGTCCGCAAAAAAACTAGAACAGACACGGAAAGAAAATACGTTCATGTACATGAGCCCTAAGGCTGTCATGTCATTTTTAATGTGTAGTAAATGCTGTAAAAGCAAACGCCCCCATAAAATGACAGAATAGCATTTTTTTTCCTTTTTTCTTGCCGTGAGAAATTTCTTTTTACAGTTTCGCAATACATTATATGGAACATTATATTATGCCACTAAAAATTACATGTCTTTTCCCAAATAATAAACCCTCATATGTTGACAGAAAAAAAAAAGTCATGGCTTTTAGAAGGCAATTAGGAAAAATAGAAAATGTTGTTTGTAAACTTCAACTGGTCTTTAAGGAGTTTATGCTCCTAATAGATTAGGAGCAGAACATATGCTACTTCCACTGCAATTTCACAATAATCCCCAGTTAGAATTTCATGTTCCCTTACGTCCTACCAGCAGCACAGATGGGGTTAACCACCCCCCCCCCCCCCCCCCTGACAGGGCCGGCGGAATGTTTAACGAGCCCAAGACTAATAACTCAATTTAACAATTAAGTATCTCCTTAAAAGGAGGAAGTCAACCCCCAGCCCACTGTGTTTTTTTCTGTCCTCCTGGACAGGTGGACTAGGCGGTTTGTTCCCCCCTTTCTTATGGAAAGTGCGGGGAGCATTCTTTTCGTTTGGGTAACGGCGTTGCCTTTTTTCCTAGGTACCTTGTCAGTTTGGCCGGCAGCTTATTTGCTGCCGGCCCCACACAGTTGCGCCTGGCTGGGGTATTTTGGCGGCGTCCTTGGTCCAGGATTCCCGGTCCCTGTGCGCCGCCATCTTCCGGAGGTGACGCGGGGATTCTCCTTTTGCATCACCTCCGGGTAATCCGGCCGTGATTTTTTCACGGGCACGATTTTTTTCATAGATGCGATTTTTTTATGCATCTTCCTGTGGAGGATTTACTGGGGGAAGGGTGGATTGGCTATCCCTCACCTTCCCCTATTTTGGGAGGCTGTGTGCTCCAGTTCAGTCTCTGGCTACATATGCTTTTTCAGCTAGATCCCAGAGTCCTAAAATTGGTGTTGTTCCACTTGTGGTGTTTTTTTCCTCTGCTGCCTCCGGTCTGTTTCTCTACCTTTCCTGCGTAGATAGGTGGTTCACAAATGTTTTATTTGTCCCTTTTTTTCCCGCAGTGATGTCTTCTCCGCGGGATTCGGAAGGCAGGAAAGTGGATTCCCAGAGGAAGCATCTATCCTGCTACCATTGCAGCAGTCAATGGTTATTGTAAGCTGATCATACCTGCACTCGTGAGATCGCAGAAGCTAATCAGCTTAAGGCTGGGCTAAGACCAGCTTGGGAGACCGGTTGGGAATCCCTGGGTCTGTTGACTTAACCTACACCAGGTGTTACAGCAGCTGTTAGAGGTTTCTGACCTCTAGTGAACCTACGTTGCAGGATATGTATCAATGGCTCTGTTAAAGGAGTCATAGGCCTGCTGGATGGAAAGGCTTCCTATTCGTGCCCAGGCCCCTATGGAGACCTCTGTCCTGGTAGAAAGACCTTCTCGGTCTCCTTAGTTTCTTCCTCCTCGGATGAGGAGGAGCTGACATCGTGTTTTCTCCCCTGGAAAGACACAGAAGTTGCTCAAGTCCATTAGGTCGGGGGACCATGATGTTGACTGTGGGGAGCCTCCCGCTACTCGGGCACCTCGTGTCTTCAAAGCGGATGAGACCCTCCTCTCTGTCATGATATAGAGTGGAAAAAACCTGGACAAGGTCCGGTTTTAACAAAGAAGTTTAAATCCATGTTCCCGATGGCTTAACCCTTGGTGGATTCGTGGGGATCCATTCCCAAGGTGGACGTGGCTATTGCCAAGTTGTCCAAGCGCACTCTGGTTCCTGCAGACGATGTGTCTAGCTGCAGGACCCCCTTGCAGAGTGCACACTAAGACGGGGTGTTACGGCAGCTGCGGCTTCCGCTTCCGCTTCCACAGCGGCTTTTGAAGTCTCTACGTTCCTCCGATCTCGCCTGGATCGAATTCAAGTTGATTTGAACCAGAGGTTTTTTCCAGGAGGACATACTGGCTGCTTTCAAGACCATCAACCTGGCTACGGACTTCTTGTGTGATACCGCACAGCTCCAGTTGAAGCTAGCGAGGGAGCTTCCCCGCTAGCAAAGCAAGTCCTGGGAACGAGGCCAAACACAGATCCTTGCTCTTGAAGCTAAGCAGCAGGTCTGTGGCTCATGGTAGACCAAGTGCGCCTTTGGCACCCTGTAACAATACTATCAAATAACGTCAGGGGCCTATATATAGTATGGCCCTGGGATCGGCGACCCATATTCAATTTTGGTTTAAGACTTGGGGGTCCCTGACAATTCCTCAAAATACAGAGTGACTGGAGAGCACAGCGAAAGGGTTTGAGGTGCTCTCGTGGAGGAGCCAAAGATGGAAAATCCACCTCCTGACTACGGGCCTCTTCGAGGCTCTTGGTTAATTCCCGTTACTCCTGCCGTCCTGCCAATAAGCTTACCCATTCCTAAGCTTCATGTACCCGTCAGGAGTCGTCTCTCCCACTTCTGAGAAGAATGGATCCAAGAGATCTCGGATCCCTGGGTCCTGAATATCATTTCCAACGGTTATTTAGTCAACCTCACCTCTATTCCTCTGGACAGGTTTGTCAAGATCAACCTTCTACAAGCTGCCAAGGAGGCGATCCTAGAGGCCTACATTCAGGACTACATTTGCAAAGGGGCTCTGGAGGAGGTTCCGGCAGGAGAACGGGGCCTAGGGATCTATTCTCCAGTTTTCTGGTTCCCAAGGCTTCAGGAGATCTCCGGATGATTATCGATCTGAGATATTTCAATCGATTTATAAGGAAGGTGAAGTTTCGTGTAGAAACCATCAGGTCAGTAGTTCACGTTGTCAATCCTGGAGACGTGATGGCAACCCTGGACCTCAAGAATGCATATCTGAACATCTCGATCCATCCTGGTTCCAGGAAGTATATCAGGATCACGGTCCAGGTGTCCGGTGTAGTCAGGCATCTTCTGTTTGTTGCCCTTCCCTTTGGCATTTCTTCTGCCCCTCACACTTTTACCAAGGTGGTGGTTCTGTGGTGGCGGCTTTTGAGGCTTCAAGGACTGACCATCATTCCTTATCTGGACGACTGGCTTTGAAAGCCTCTGCTCTAGCGGTCCTAACCCAACTTCTTCAGGTAACAATCTCCTTTCTGTTTCACCTAGGTTGGATCATCAGCTGGTAGAAGTCGAACGTGAGCCCGTTGACTTCAGTAAGATATCTAGGCTTCATAATCGACTCCACTGGGATGTCGCTCCAGTTGACTCCAGAAAGAAGATTCCGGGTTCAGAACACGGCAAGTGCCTTTCCCCGGCGAGTTCCAATCCGGACTCTCATGAAGATGTTGGGGCTCATGTCAGCGTCTGCGGAAGCAGTCCCTTGGGCTCTATGGCACCTCCGCCCTCTACAGTCGGAGGTCCTCTCCTAATGGAATGGCAGCCCTGCTGGGCTAAACTCCCTGTGCTCCCTGACTTAGCAAACTCGGTATTCCCTCAGATGGTGGTGCCATCTTTTAGACAGGAAGTCTATAACCCAGCCAATCTGGGTCATATTGACTACGGATGCGTCCTAAGTAGGCTGGGACGCTCACCTAGACGACTCTCCAGTTCACGGGACCTGGTTTCCTCAGGAGTGGCTTCTTTCATCCAATCTCCGCGAGATTCAAGCTATCCGGCTAGCCCTCCTTCACTTAGCCCCTCAGATCCGGGGCAAAGCGGTGAAAGTCCAGTCAGACAATGTGACTGCCAACCAGCAGGGAGGCACGAGATCACTTCCCCTCCTGCCAGAGATCGGGTGATTCTGGATTAGGCAGAGTTGTACCTTCCCACTTATCTGCGATCCACATCCAAGGCTCCCTCAATATGATAGCGGCTGAGCCGCGGTCTTCCGTTGGTGGAGTGGTCTTTACATCCGGAGAATCAAGCAGATAGTCCTCAAGTGGGTATGCCAGAGGTGGATCTCATGGCAACAAGGTTTAATGCCAAGGTGGAGAGGTTCTGCTCCCTTTACAGGGAGGACAACCCCCTGGCGTTAGACGCTCTGTCAATATCCTGGAGGTTCAGGCTGGCTTACATCTTCCCTCCCTTTTCCATGATACCGAGGGTATTGATGAAAATCCGTCAGGATCAGGCCTCGGTAATAGCCATCATACTGTTTTGGCCGAAGAGATCCTGGTTTACCTAGCTCACCCAGTTGAGTCGAGGACAATATTGGAGGCTCCCGCCACAGCAGACCCCGGTGTCGTGGGACACTCACCTCTGCTCAGATCTGCACAGATTCAACCTGACAGCCTGGAGGTTGATCAGTCCCTTCCCGGAATAGAAGAGCTTTCAGAGTCGTTCCTGAGAACGCTGTCTCATTCTAGAGCGGACTCTACCAAGAGAGCCTACTCTTGTATTATGAGGATATTCTCATCCTGTTGTACCTCAACTGAGGTGGCGTCTGCAGATCCGTTCCTCTCCGCTAGCCTTCAGTTCCTGCAAGACGGCCTTGATAGAGGCCTTGCCCTTCTACTCTGAAGGTTCAAGTTTCAGCCATCTCAGCTTGCCTTAACAGGCTTTTTTCTCAGGACCCGCTGATCAAACGGTTCCTTAAAGGAGCTGAAAGATTAAAGCCTACAGTACTGAGACCCCTTTTTTTCAATGGGTTTTTCAGTAGTTCTCAGGGGGTTAGCATCTCCCCCCTTTGAACCATTAGAGGAGGTGGACATCAAGTTCCTCACTTGGAAGTTTGTGTTTCTCCTTGCAGTGACTTTGGCCAAGAGGGTCTCTGAGCTTCAAGCTCTCTCAGCACATGAGCCCTATACCATTTTCTTACATGACCGGGACCTTCTTAGATTCCTCCCGTATTGTAGGCCTAAAGTTCCTTCCTTTCAGAACATCAACCAGGTGATATTCCTCCCGGTTCTGTCGACATCTACCACCTCCTCCTAGGAACCTGCTAGACATCCTCTGGACGTCTCGAGATGTCTCCGGATCTATGTGGAAAGATGAGAATCTGCTAATCCTGTTGCCGGTAAGTTTAAAGGCTATAAGGCATCCAAACCTTCCATCAGTCGGTGGATTGAGGAGGCTATTAAGGAATCCTTTGTTTCCACAATCTCTGGACCCTCCCGGATTCGTGAAGGCCCACTCTACTAGAGTTGTGGCTACTTCTTTGCTGAGAGGAGTCTTCTGCCTCTCAACATGATTTGCAAAGCTGCCTCCTGGAGCTCTGAATCGACATTAATCTCCCATTATAGACTAGATGCCAGTCTAGCTGAGTTTTCAGCCTTTGGGCAGACTTTTCTTAGTTCTGCCAGGCAGGAAGGCCCTCCCTAGGGGTTTCTTCTTGCTATCTCCCCATCTGTGCTGCTGGTAGGACGTAAGGGAATCGTTAATTTATAACGATAATTTGTTTTCCCTTAGTCCTAACAGCAGCACACAAATTTCCCACCCTAGTAAGTCTAGTTTTTTTCTTACTATAAACACAGTGGGCTGGGAGTTGACTTCCTCCTTTTAAGGAGATACTTAATTGTTAAATTGAGTTATTAGTCTTGGGCTCATTAAACATTCCGCCGGTCCTGCCAGTCCACGGGGGGTGGTTAACCCCATCTGTGCTGCTGTTAGGACTAAGGGAAAACAAATTATCATTAGAAATTAACGAATGTCTTGCTTTGAGAACCAGGCAGACATTTTTGACACCACCAAAATACATGCGGATTACATGCGTTTTTTACAGGCGGATTATGGGAGCGGTTTTGTGTGCAGAAAAACGGTGCGTAATACAGTACTAGCAAAGTGTATGAGATTAGACAAAGCTCATGTATACTTAGCTTTTTTCTTAGGTGCGGAAATTGACATGTTGTGCGGATTTATAAATCGGTTGCGAATTTCATCCTTTTCAGGGAGGAGTAACATCTGTGGAAAATCCACATCAAATCCGTACCAAAAGCCATATAAAAAACATACCAAAAAATGTAATAAATAGTGCAGATTTAGGCCTCATGTACACGGCCGTTGTTTTGGTCCGCGTCCGAGCCGCATATTTTGCGGCTCGGGTGTGGAACTATTCACTTCAATGGGGCCGCAAAAGATGCGGACAGCACTCCGCATCTGTTGCTCCGTTTCGTGGCCCTGCAAAAAAAATAGAGCATGTCCTATTCTTGTCCGTTTTGTGGACAAGAATAGGTATTTCTACAATAGCTGCGTTCCGTTCCGCAAATTGCAGAGCAGCTTCTGTGTTTTGCCGATCCACGGTTTGCACATACGGTCATGTGCATGAGGCCTTATGTGCATGTTTTGGGGCAGTTTTGGTGCATATTTTATGCGGATTCTCTGCACATAAATCTGCACCATGTGCAGTCACCCTAATGCCCCTTTCACACGGGCGAGTTTTCCGCGCGGGTGCAATGCGTGAGGAGGGCGCATTGCACCTGCACTGAATCCGGACCCATTCATTTCTATGGGGCTGTGCACATGAGCGGTGATTTTTACGCATCACTTCTGCGTTGAGTGAAAATCGCAGCATGCTCTATATTGTGCGTAGAAGTGAATGGGGCTGCGGGAAAATCGGAAGCATCCGCAAGCAAGTGCGGATGCAGTGCGATTTTCCCGCATGGTTGCTTAGCAACGGAACCAGATCTTTATTATTTTCCCTTATAACTAAAGGACCTGTGATGACGTCACATCACATGGTCCATCACCATGGTAAGAGGGACCATGTGATTGGACCATGTGATGTGACGTCATCACAGGTCCTTTAGTTCTTAGCTGATGCTGGGAAAGAGAGGACAGATCGCAACTACGCGATCAAGTGGCTAAGGTAAGTTAACTTTTATTATTTTCAACCCCTTCCTCTTCATTTTACTATGCATTCTTTATTAAGAATGCCATTATTTCCCCTTATAACCATGTTATAAGGGAAAATAATAAATTCTCCAGAATACCCGAAACCGGACTTCAGTGATGAAGTCCAGCTTCGGGTTTGGGTACCAAACATGGCGATTCTTCTCACATGCGTGCAAAACGCATTACAAACGTTTGCACCCGCGCGGAAAAATCGCGCATATTCCCGCAACGCACCCGCCTCCTTTCCGGGCGTCAAACATGACGCCCGTGTGAAAGAGGCCTAAGGGGGTGTCATCATAAATATGTCTGCATAAAACTCAGAACAAAAGTTTGTATGCACAGTTTAAAATGAATTTGTTAAAAATAGGCGTGATAAATACTCTCTAGAAATGTATTTTACCTTTGCAATCAATGCAATGCATGTCTCCCACACCATTCTCAGCAAAGTTTAATTACGGTATAATTGGAGATACTAACAGCATCACAGCTGACAAGCAGAGCTCCAGTCTCAGCTGGGTAACACATTCTCAGCATCAAGAGGTTATGGTGTGAAAAGTCTGTAATAAAGATTTATTTCTTCCACAGAGCGCACCAATACATGCATTATGCTTCTGCTAATAAGGAGAACATTACCATATGCACAGAAAATCACTGCCGCTTCAGCCTGCTTTTCTACAGTACCTGTAAGTTATAGTTAAAGGAAAACTTTACAACATTATTATAGCAGCTTTTCGCCCTGTCTCCTAACTCAGAGTGGCATAGTCTGTACAGCAATGTCAATCATCTCCTAGCAGGCAACATCTAGATCTGTTTTCAGCATTACTGGCTATTCATGGAAATGTCTAGCGCTGGGAAGATACTGCCAATTTAGAGAACATGATGAATTGGAGAAAAGTAAGGGATATCTTGTGACTAAATAACTGATAACATAATTGAGGCTAAGCCTGTTCTTCACAGTTTAGCTCAGAATTTCGTTTTTGCCGTTTTATAGCTGAATATGTGGCTATTTCTACGGTACTTTACCTGCTACCATTGAAGAGGTGCCATGAAGTACCCAATTATCTCCATTAAGAAAGCAGATCCATGATCCCTTTCTGTGCGGCTGGTGCAGGAGTGAAAGTCAAAATGCACGGACATATGAATTTCTGCTTATATAACCAGTTTAAGGCCAGGCCATTTGCTCCCCTTCCTGACCAGACACATTTTTCCTTGGAAAGTCATAACCTTTTATTTTTCTGTTCGGTTATATAAATATTTATTTTTTCAGTGATACATAGGACTTTATTTTTATGTTTTCTATTTTAGCATTTTTTTCCATATGGCCATTTCTATATATGGAAGGTATAAGTTATGGTCACCACAGGGCAGGGCTAGAAGCTGTAGGATTCATGTAGTGGTGGGTTCTTTTTTGTCAATTTTTTATCTTTTTTTTTTTTACACTTCATGCCTTCCCATAGGGTCACCCCTTTAGGGGACATTTAATATATTTTATTTAACAATATTAGCCCCATTTGGCTACTAGCAAATGTTTGCAGATGGCATGGTTTTTCTGCGTGGATATTCAGGCAGAAAAAACACAGTCTTAGGCCTCTTTCACACGAACATGTGCCCCCCGTGCCCATGCTGCGGACCGTCAATTGCAGTCCGCAATGCACGGGCACCGACCGTGGGGCAGCCGCAGTGGCTCGCAGACCCATTCACCTTAATGGGTCCATGATCCGCCTGTTCCGCAAAAAGATAGGACATGTTCCATAGTGCTTTCGTAGTGTTCCATTCCGTGATTCCGTTCCGCATCTCTGGATTTGCGGACCCATTGAAGTAAATAGGTCCGCATCCGTGATGCGGAATGGTCACGGAACGGTGCCCGTGTATTGCGGATCCGTAAATGCGGTCCGCAATACGGGCACGGGGCGTACACGTTCGTGTGAAAGAGGCCTTAGAACTTATGCACACGACCGTATGTATTTTACGACCATATGTATTTTGCAGTCCACAAAAAATACGGATGACGTCCATGTGCATTCCTCATTTTGCTGAACGGAACAGCTGGCCCCTAATAGAACAGTACTATCCTTGTCCATAATGCGGACAATAGTAGGACAGAAATACAGAAACGGAATGCACACTGAGTACCTTCCATTTTTTTGCGGAACCATTGAAATGAATGGTTCCGCATACGGTCCGCAAAAAAATTGAATGGACACGGAAAGAAAATAAGTTCGTCTGCATGAGCCCTTTAGGCTACACTCACACAAACATAGTTTGTTTCTGTGTTTATTCCATTTTTTTGCGAATTGGATGAAAGCCCATTCATTTCACAGTGTGGTATCCGCATCCATATGTCCGTTCTGTAGCTCCACTAAAAAAATAGAACATGTCCTATTCTAGTCCATTTTGTGGACAAGGATAGGCATTGTTACAATGGATCCGCAAAAAAAACGGATACCATATGCGATACATCATCCTTCTTTTGTGGATCCGCAATTTGGGGACCACAAAATAGATATAGTCGTGTGAATGTAGCCTTATACATTACTTGCAAAATGTATGAAATTAGACAAATCTTATGTACACTTTGCTTTTTATGTTTCGTGTAAAAATTTACCTGCCGTGTGGATTTAGGAATCTGCAGCATGTCAGTTCTTTGTGTGGTTCTGTTGTGCGGATTTTAACCTTGTCAATCACTGGGTAAGATCTGCAGCAAAACCGCATGAAATCCGCACCACAAACCACTAGTAGCACATGTGGTTTTTGGTGTGGATTGTGCGTAAATGTAATGAAATCCGCACAGAATTTCTACGAGATAGTCAGCACTCGTGTGCAGGTAGCCTTATAGTGGGCATACAGCCACCAGAGAGGTTTACAAGGCCTCACTGCATAGCTGATCTGGGTCTGCTAAGACCCAGCTGCCCCTGCAGACACCTGGCCCTGGTGATCACATGATTGCTTGAACCGGAGCAAGCAACATTGGCACTTCCTGATCTGTATATTAATCACTCATTGAACGATGTGCATGCTGCGATGGGGCAGGCAGGAATAGTAACAAACCATCCCAGCCTTCTCTATCGGGAGACCTGCTGCCACTGACAGCAGACTCCCCACTCCTACATATGCACGATTAACATTTATAAACATTGGTATATAGATAAGTACTGAATGCCCAGATATATATAGTCAACGAGCAGACTCAAGGAGTCATGACGACTCATCAGAGGGACAGGGAGAATGTCTTGATATAACATAGTTGATCTTTTGGCAGTTTGGCTTGGGAGCCATGTGTTGCCTTCACCTTTACTAACAGCTCGCTGCAATATTCAGGATTAGTTTACGTGGCAAAAAACACTATGGTCAAAATTAATTATCCCCCCATGCCATTATTTGGCACAAAAAAGGTGCAAATCCACCAGATTTTCAATGCAATTTTCTATTTGCATTTAGCATTTTACACTGCCCTCCCTAATTTAATGAAAAGGAAGCATAGTGAAGGCAGGATTTGGGTTGGGACCTCGGCCCAGGGTCATTTATTATTATTTACCCCAGAAATAACAACTGAAATCTAGGGCAGCTCCATGCTGTAGACTGCGCTCCTATAGTCAAAGCTGTCAGATCTTGTGATAACCAGACATTGTATGCTACAGTGAAGGTTTGGGGGAAGATGCCAGACATATTGGCCAACCAGGATTTTTGCCCATAGCAACTAGATTCCACCTTTCATTTTCCAAAGTCCTGTTCTGAAAAATGAAAGATGGAATCTGATTGATTGGATAAATCTTCCGTATTGTGTTTATTACAGACGAACAAATTTTGACACTTCACCAAATAAAAAAGATAGCTTTGTTCCAAATTAATTTTTCATGAAGCGCGTTAAATCAGCTATATCCTGGCCTGCAGGGAAAGTGTATCTCTTTCCCTTTCTGGTAGCGAAACATTTAGGCAAGGATCACACCTGCGCGTCTCGCTTCGCGCGTACGACGCTCTATCTTTACTTTTATTTTCGCATCGTGAAAATGAAAGTAAAAATCGCACGTCGTGCACGCGTTTTCGCTATATATCCCTATGGGGGACGCGCGACAATACGCCCCAAAGAAGCTCCTGTACTTCTTTGGGCATAGGGCGTTTCACAGCGCGTTCAAACACGCTGTAAAATGCTCAAGTGAGAACCAGGGCCATAGGGAAGCATGGTTTTCATGTGTTGAGCGTTTTACATCGCGTTTGAACGCGCTGTAAAACGCTCAAGTCTGAACCCAGCCTTACTGTGCATTAGTATGACAGGCAGGTCACGTACAGTATATGGATAACCGCATCAGCATGCGTCACTATTAGGCTCAGTTCACACTTCACTTATTAGATCAGTTACGACTCCAAAACAGGTGCAGATCTTTTTATGAGACTTTATCTGCGAGTAGGATTGGCTCCTGATTTTGGTTCAACATACAGTAACTGCTGGAATTAACAGACCAAATAACAGAAGTGTGAACTCAGCCTTACAGGTCAATTTTAGCGTCAGGTATAATGTACTAAAACGTGCAGTGGCCCAAGATTTTACTATATAGTAAAAGAGCTGTCTCATTTCTATGTGGAATCTACTGATTCCACATAGATTGCTAGTTAACCTGTTAGCCACTGATTCTACTAAATTGTTAAAGATACCTGGAGTCTGTTCAAGCGGCACGGTAGATAAACACCCCAGATGTGGCTCGAACCCACAATCCCTAGCTTAGGAAGCCAGTGCCTTATCCATTAGGCCACTGGGGCCACATGGCCATAAATTGTTAAAGAGCAGTCTCATTTCACTGTTTGTGGGGTGTCCACTAGTGTTGATCACGAATATTCCAATCGCGAATTTCTATCGCGAATATTGGCACTTCGAGAATTTGCGAATATCTAGAATATAGTGCTATATCTTCGTAATTGCGAATATTCTATATTTTTTTTCATCAGTACCCATGATCCCTCACTGCTTCTTGCTTGTGGGCCAATGAGAAGGCTGCAATATCTTTGACTTTAGGAGTAGTGCTGATCACGAATTTTCATATTGCAAAATTGTATTGCAATTTTATCACAAATTTTCCTACTGCCGATTTTCGCAATCAAGAAAATAATGACTGGAGATCACGAATTCTCGAATATATGATGAATATTCCCCAAATATTCACAAATTCGAATATTGCCCCTGCCGCTCATCACTGGTGTCCACATTGATTGATAGTTACTCACTCATTTTACTACAGAGTGAAAGAGCGGTCTAATTTTACACTGTCTGCTGTTTAGATATAGATTGCTGGAGACCCTGTTTTGTTATTGGTTATGAGTTAATGAATAGTAGCCAGTAGTAACAAAAAGCCTGTTTAAAAACACACTGGACAGTTGGATTTATTTATTTTTCTATTAAAAAAGGTACAAAAATGATACCTTTTTGGTAAAAGATGTCTTCTTCTCTGTCTTCTGAATTGGGAAATTGAAAACCAAAGGGGTTGGAACCTTCATAACAAATTTGATTTGTGTAGAATTGATTTGCTTATCTCCAATAGGAAATCATTCATTCCTTGTGAATGAGATGAGAGAGAATCCCTTTAAGGCCTCATGCACACGAACGAATTTTCTTTCCGTGTCCGTTCTGTTTTTTTTTTTGCGGACCATATGCGGAACCATTCATTTCAATGGGTCCGCAAAAAAAACAGATGGTACTCCGTGTGCATTTCGTTTCCATGTGTCAGTTTTTCCGTTCCGCAAAAAAATAGGGCATGTCCTATTTTTTCTAGTTTGCGGACAAGGATAGGCATTATTACAATGGATCCGCAAAAAAAATGGATGCCATACGGAACGTCATCCGTCTTTTTTGCGGATCCGCAATTTGTGGACCGCAAAACACATACGGTCGTGTGCATGAGGCCTAATACAAACATAACATCTGGGTGCTGCCTTTTTTTGTTAAGTTGAAAATATAAGATGTAAAGTATTCTATAGGATCTATTGTATTTTAGTAACTAAGCATATCTCATTTATTTTATCATTTATCAAAAATCACATTGTCATGAATACATCATAAGAAACGGGTTTGCTAAAAGAAATGAAAGAAAGCAGTGATTAATCAATATTCTCACACCCATCAATGAATAACATACAAGCCTTAAATTCCAACAGAAAGCTGAGTTTCCATTCTCGTTGTTTGTTTTTTATGCAGCATTTATATGTAGGGTCACACACAAGCAGCCCATAAATGTAGCCATTGTTTATTTGAGATGAGTTTATAGCAAGCAATGGATTGGTAAGATAAATGTTGTAACCTAGGTCAATAGGGAATAAAGTGTAAAAGATGGAATCCTCTGTCTAAGAACCCAGCTTTGAAATAAAGAGAGGCCATGAAGTCTGACACTGAGATAAAGGGTGCCATTTGGATGCTACAGATTTAAGAAGTACAAACAAAAGCCAATGTTACTGATACCTTATTTCTGTTACAGCAGGGCTGATCATTACAATGTCTGCACTTTTTCTTTCTTAAAGGGGTTGTCTCATAATGGACAATGGGGGCATATCGCTAGGATATGCCCCCATTGTCTTATAGGTGTGGGTCCCACTGCTGGGACCCACACCTATATCGAGAACGGAGCCCCGCAAATGAAGGAGGGCACACTGCGCATGCGCTGCCGCCCTCCATTCATTTTCTACATGACCAGCCAAAATAGCCAAACACTGGCTCAGCTATTTCCGTCGGCCCCATAGAAATGAATGGGAGCGGGGGCCGCGCATGCGCTGTACACTCCTATTCACTTCTATGGGGAGCTGGCTTGTTGGAGTCCTCCAGCCACCACCTTGCGGGGCTTCATTCTCAATATAGGTGCAGGTCCCAGCGGTGGGACCGGCACCTATAAGACAATGTGGGCATATCCTTGCAATATGCCCCCATTGTCTATGATGAGACAACCCCTTTAATGTCAGAAATAGAAGCCATAAGGCCTCATGCACACGACAGTTGTTTTTAGCGGTCCACAAAATGGGGTTCCGTTGTTCTGTGATCCGTGTCCGTTTTTGGTTCCGTTGTGTTTCCGTGGTCCGCCAGAAAAAAAGGAAGGAAAAAAAAAAAAAAGTGTTATTTTAATATCTCCACCCAGGATAATAGAATATATATGCAGGTCAGGGACGCGGATGACAGTCGGATGTGCCTCCGCATTTTTTCACGGTCCCATTGACTTGAATGGGTCCGCGAACCGTTTTTCGTGGACAAGAATAGGACATGTTATATTTTTGGACAGACGGTAATCACGGACCACGGATGCGGTGGACAAACAGTGCATTTAACGAGTTTTCCACGGACCCATTGAAAACCAATAGCTCCGCAGAAAAGCACGAAAATTGTCTCAACGGACACGGAATCAAACAATGGTCGTGTGCATGAGGCCTAAGATGTATTTTTTCTTCTTTGAAGATTTTTATTTTGAGAACTTACAGTGTACACAGAAACATATAACACCTTGGGTTGTCCAAGAAAATAAAAAATCTTAGACAAACCCCATGTTTTAAAAAATAAATAAAAAATAAAGTATATCTTTACCTGTTTCTCCAGTGCCATTCTCTGCAGCATGGTGAAGAGGTTTGTTTTCAAACAGCCGCAGTGACATGGACATACTGTGACCACTGCAGCCAATCATTGTCCTCAGAGGTCTACAACTAAGAACAGTGATTCTGACTCTTCACTGTACAGGTTACTGGCTACTTGAAAGAATTAGGTCATCACCAATGTGTTTCCTATTGTGGGTTAAATTATCTGCAGTAAATGGAATAAAACAAAAAGACATTACTCACATGTCAAATCCAAACCCACCTCCTCTTCACCCTCCCCCCAATGATTGGCTGAAATGGTATGGTATGTCACAGGGGCGGACACAGAAAGCAGAGGGCCACTGTGCAAGGAATGTACCTGCCCCCCCCCCCCCAAACCATACATACAAATATAAATATATACGTGAAAATAAAAAACATCTTGTTAATATTGGTCAATATGTTTACAGTGTGTATATATATTTTTTTCTAACTCTGCCCAAAGCATAACTATACACAATTGTTCCCCTTAATGCCCCCACATGGTAATTATTCCCCCTTTGTACCTGCACATAGTAGTAATGCCCACACTGTGCCCCCTTCACAGCAGCTATGCCCAGAGATGCCCACTTCACAGCAGTTATGCCAGATATGTGCCCTCTTCACAGTAGCTAGGCCCATATATGTTCCCCCTTCACAGTAGTTATGCTGAGATATATGCCCCCTTTACAGTAGCTATGTCAGATATGTGCCCCCTTCACAGTAGCTATGACCAGATATGTGCCCCATTCACAATAGTTATGTCCAGATATGTTCCCCCTTCACAGTATTTATGCCCATATATGTTCCTCCTTCACAGTAGTTATGCCCAGATATGTGCCTCTAACAGTATTTATACCCAGATATGCTCCCCTTCACAGCAGTTATGCCCAGATCTGTGCCCATTTCACAGCTGTTATGCCCAGATGCCCCCTTTACAGCTGTTATGCCCAAATATTCCACAGTAGTTATGCTTAGATATATGCCCCCTTCACAGTAGCTTTGCCCAGATATGTGCCTACTTCACAATAGTTATGTCCAGATAAACCCCCTTCACAGTAGTTATGTTCAGATATGTGCCCCATTCACAATAGTTATGTCCAGATATGTGCCCTCTCACAGTAATTATGTCTAGATATGTGCCCCTCACAGTAGCTATGCCCAGATATTGTCCCCTCTTCACAGCAGCAGTGTGATGTGTGACACTAAATCCTGCTGCTGCTGTGGAGCCAAGGCCATATTCAGATGTTATGCTGCCCTAGGCAATCCCCCTAGTTATCTCCAGATATTCCCCCTTCACAGTAGTTATGCTCAGATATGTGACCCATTCACTGTAGCTATGCCCAGATATGTGCCTACTTCACAATAGTTATGTCCAGATATACCCCCTTCACAGTAGTTATGTTCAGATATGTGCCCCTTCACAAAAGATATGTCCAGATATGTGCCCCCTTCACAGTAGTTATGCCCATATATGTGCCCCCTTCGCAGTAGTTAAATCCAGATATTTGCCCCCTTCACAGTAGTTATGCCCATATATGTGCCCAGTTTACATTAGTTATGTCCAGATATGTGCCCCCTTCACAGTAGTTATGCCCAGATATGTGCGCCCTTCACAGTAGCTATGCCAGACATGTGTGCCCTTCACAGTCGCTATGTCCAGATATATGCCCCTTCACAGTAATTATGCCCAAATATGTGCCCTCTTCACAGTAGCTACACCAGATATGTGACGCCCCCTTACAGTAGTTATGTCCAGATATGTGCCCCCTTCACAGTAGTTATGCTCAGATATGTGCATTTCCCAGTAGTGATGTCCAGATATGTGCCCCCTTTACAGTAGTTATGTCCAAATATGTGCACCCCTCACAGTAGTTATGTCCAAATATGTGCCCCCTCACAGTAGTTATGTCCAGATATGTGCCCCTCACAGTAGCTATGCCTAGTTATTGTCCCCTCTTCACAGCAGCAGTGTGATGTGTGACACTAAATCCTGCTGCTGCTGTGGAGCCAAGTCCATATTTAGATTTGATGCTGCCCTAGGCACTTTAGTGCCAGCTTCCTCCCCCCACTGAATTCCATATATTTTAGATAGCTGACAGTAAAATGCTCCCTAGGCCTTCAGCTATCCCTTAGGACTCCCTCATATGCTTGAACAATTATAGGGCTGACCTGTTATATGTGCACTTGGCAGCTGAAGGCAAGTGTTGGTCCCATGTTCATATGTGCCTGCATTGCTGAGAAAAATTATGTTTTATTATATGCAAATGGGGCATTACGATTACTCCTAGAGGCTCCGCTGTCTCTGTAACTGCCACGCCCTCTGCACTTTGACATGGCCAGGTGTGATGACAATTTCACTGTCCTGTCAAAGTGGACTGGGAGCAGAGAGTTGCAAAGAAAACAAAGCCTCTAGGTGTAATGATAACGCCCTCGTTGCTCCTAGAGTCTAATTTGCATTAATTAAAACATCATTTTTCTCAGCAATGCAGGGAAATAGGAACATGGGATCAACACAGATGTCTTCAGCTGCCAAGCGCACATGTAACAGGTCATCCAGTTTCATAGGTTCAAAATTGCTGACAGATGCCCTTTAAAGCTTAACCCGGACATATCCCCTTCTCTCTCTACACTCAGCCCCTCTACACTTCATACTCTGATGCTCTCCCATGGACTGCTCCGTAAAGTGTAGGGCAAGGGCTGTTTTGTTTACAGCCCTAGCAGTATTCCCGGTGACGTCATTGACACTGATGGGCGGCTTTACAGGCTAAAGCAGTGCTAAAGTCTGTCCATTAGTGCTGATGACGCCCCCCCCTCCCATAGTACCCTTACAGTGTCCTCAGTACTAATAGGGCACCGCTAATAGAAATAAGGCAACTCTATAAGGCAATCCTTAGTAGTAATGCCCGCCACCACTGCCCACAGTATTTATAATGTTTCCTGCAGTGCCCCCTGTAATTATAATACCTCCTGCCGTACCCCCTGGAGTTATAATCTTCTCTGTAGTGCCCCCATATATTATAATGCCTGTCCTCTCCCTCCAGTCTTCTATACCATGCAGTCCATGTAAATAACACCAGTCCTCTCCCACCAGTCTTCTTTTTGATACAGTCCCATGTAAATAACATCTCTTCCATACAGTCTTCTATAACATACAGTCCCATGTAAATAATTTAAACCCCTCTTTCAGCCCCTCCAACACATAGTTCCATGTAAATAACATTACTTCTTACCCTCCAGTTCTCTATATTATCCAGTCCCATGTAAATAACATCAGTTATGTCACTGCAATCTTCTATAACATACAGTCCCATGTAAATAACACACCTTCTCTCCCTTCAGCCCCTCTAACATGCAGTCCCAGTTAAATAACATATTTCCCTCCCACTAAGCAGGAAGGAGGTGTAATATGGGAGAACCACATCTCCCAGCATTTCTCTGGCATTTACATTCATCCCATGGCATCACAGGTTGCACTGCCTTTTTCTGCACTGGTCACATGCTGGTGACCTCATCACAGGTCCTACCACAACTTCCAGTGTTGAAAAGATCACATGACTATGATGTCAGCGCAGGTCCTTCAGCTATGGAGTATAGGCAGAACTAGCAGCAGATTCACAGTAAGTGCTAAAAGGGACAAGCCTCCCCCACACACACTCACACCCCACACCCCAAAGTGACCTGGTTACCCTGGCAGAGGAAGGGAGTGAAAAAATAATAAAATAAAAAAAATAACTCAGCAGGCCTCTCTGTCAAATACTGTACCACAGGTGAAACTAGTGTATTTTGGGGAAATTTACAGTATTTGTGCAACATCTACTGTCCACAGCTTGTGCCTCTCTGTCAAATACTGTACCACAGGTGAAATCTGTGTATTTTGTGGAAATTTACATTATTTGTGCAACATTTAGTATCCACAGTGTGTGTGTAACGGTCCTTGGCTCACCTGAGTCAGAGGACAGCCGGCTGGTGGTTGGAGTCCAGTGGCAAAGACCCACAGAAGCAGGAAGCAGGTAGCGTGGTCGATCAGTCCGGGTCGGCAGTAGAGATGGCAGCGAGGTAACAGCAGGAGTAGACAGAGGCGTGGTCGGTGGAAGGCAAAGGGTCAATGCAGGCGGCAGTTCGGCGAGGTCAAACGGTCCGGGTCGGCAACAACGGTAAACAGCAGTAGTCGTGGAGGAGCAGAGAGGAAGCTTGCTACAGGCTTGGAGGCACAATAACCAGCAAAGGACTGGGTTCAAGGGCTGGGTTTTATAGGGAAGTAGCAGGTGCAAGAGATTGGGATAATCAGCAGGACAAGGCAAGGACAAGAGAGGTAGTAGAAGTTAGAAGTTAGCTAGAGAATAGTCCAAGGAGAGACGGTAGCCTAGTGGGTAGAGCTACCGTCTGGGACATGACTGGCCACGGGTTCGAGTCCTGACAGTACTCCCCCTTCCAAGGTGACCTCCGGGCACCGCAGGGGAAGGCTTATCTGGGTGACTCAGGTGGAACTCCCTGACAAGTCTGGGGGCATGAACATTTTCTTCAGGCTCCCAGGAGTTATCCTCGGGAGGGTAGCCCTCCCACCCAATTAGATATTGCAATTTTCCTCGGTGGATCCTGGAGTCGAGGATCTTCTCGACAACGAACTCTTCCTCACCTTGTACCCTCACGGGTGGTGGAGGGGGCGAGTGGCGGCCAGTGAAGGTATTCTCCACGTATGGCTTGAGGAGGGAGCAATGGAAGACAGGGTGCACCCTAATGGAATCCGGAAGGTCAAGCCGAACGTGACCTCATTGATTTGTGCGGTGACCTGGAACGGACCCATGTATTTTGGGGCTAACTTTTGGAGGGGACCTTCAGTCTGAGGTTCCTGGTGGACAGCCATACCTTGTCTCCTACATGGAAGCCCGGGTGGGTTTGCGGCGTCTGTCTGCTCCCTGTTTAAAGCGCCTCTGGGCGAGCTGGAGGTTGTCTATTATGTCCTTTTGTGCCTCCTGTAGGGTTGTTAGGCGCTCGGCCACTGCTGGGAGGGTGGAGGCAACGGGCAGGTGGGGAATGAACACGGGTGCGAGCCTGTGTTAGCAAAGAAAGGGCTTTGCTTGGTTGAGCTGTGCTCAGCATTGTTGTAGGCGAACTCGGCTGTGGGGAGATGGTCAAGCCAGTCATCCTGCAGGTGGGAGCTGAAACAGCGTAGGTACTGCTCTAAGGTCTGGTTAGTTCTCTCCGTCTGCCCATTTGACTGAGGGTGGAAAGCGGAGGAAAGGTTCACTTTAACCCCGAGCGCCAGGCAGAAGTCCTTCCAGAACTTTGAGGTAAATTGTACACCTCGGTCTGAGACCACGTCGTCCGGAATCCCATGCAGCCTGAAGACCTCTTTGAGGACAAGATCAGCCGTCTGTTTGGCTGTGGGTAGGCCCTTGTAGGGGATGAAATGGGCCATTTTGGTGAGGCGGTCGACCACGACCAGGATGGTGTTCATCCCTTTGAAGGAGGAAGGTCTACCACAAAGTCCATGGAGATCGAGCCCCAGGGGCGGGAGGAATTGGGAGGGTTGTAACAGACCCACGGGAGAGGAACGAGGAGTCTTATTGCGGGCACAGACCGTGCACGAGGAGATGTACTTCTTGGTGTCCTCCTTGTATGTTGGCCACCAGAAGGAGCGTGAGAGAAGCTCCTGGGTCTTTCTTGTGCCCAGATGGCCGGCCAGCTTGGAGTCATGGTTAAGTTTGAGCACTTCGAGTCGTGCGATTTCTGGTACATAAAGTTGTAGGTCCTGATGAAACCAATGACCATTTTTAAACGTGAGGCTGACATTCCTTGTGGGGTGGGTGAGGAAGGGGTCATTTTCGTATCCTTCTTTGATTGTGACCAGGAGTTCTTTAGAGTAGGTGGCCCCACAACACTTTTCTCGGATAGGATGTTGTCTTGGCCCTTATTACTCTGTGAGGGCTCCGAAAACATTCTGGAGAGGGCGTCAGCCTTGCCGTTTTTTGATCCGGGGCGATATGTGATGAGAAAGTTGAAGCGGGAAAAGAATAGGCTCCATCTGGCCTGTCTGGCTGTGAGTCTCTTAGCGCTGCGGATGAACTCGAGGTTTTTGTGGTCGGTTAGTACGATTATAGGGTTGGCAGCTCCCTCCAGCAGGTGTCTCCACTCGGAGAAGGCTTCCTTGATCGCCAGTAGTTCTTTGTTCCCGATGTCGTAGTTCTTCTCGGAGGGGGACATTATGCGAGAGAAATATGCGCACGGGTGTAGTAGCATCTTCTCCCCTGTCCGTTGTGACAGAACTGCCCCTGCCGCGGAGTCAGATGCATCCACTTCGATAGTAAAAGGCAACTCGGGGTTCGGGTGGACTAGGATTGGAGCAGAAGTGAAGAGGAGTTTCAACTCGTGAAGGCCTCCTGGGCCTCGGGTGTCCAGGAGAAGGGGACTGCCTTTTTGGTGAGTTGGGTGATCGGTGCGATGACCTTGGAGAAGTCCCGGATAAACTTCCGATAGAAGTTGGCGAAGCCAATAAATCTTTGTACTTCCTTCACGTTTCTTGGAATGGGCCAGTCCAACACGGCTTGGACCTTCCTGGGTCCATACTTAGGCCCTCTGGGAGATGATGTACCCGAGGAACTGAGTGGTGGTTCGCTCAAACTCACATTTCTCGAGTTTGATATAAAGAGAGTTCTGGCGGAGTCTCTGCAATACCCTGGGACATGTTCGCGGTGCTGTTCGAGGTCTTCTGAGAAGATCAAGATGTCGTCCAGGTAACGACTACAAACAGATCCAGCATGTCCTGAGGACATCATTAATGAAGTGCTGGAAGGTGGCGGAGCATTACAAAGTCGAAGGCATGACCAGGTACTCGGTGACCATAACGTGTCCGGAAGGCGGTCTTCCATTCGTCCCACGGGCGGTTGGACAAGGTTGTAGGCCCTCGAAGGTCAAGTTTGGTGAAGATTTTCGCTACCCGGAGTCTCTCGAGGAGTTCAGAAATCAGCGGGAGCGGGTACCGGTTCTTAACGGTTATGTCGTTTAGCTTCCTGTAGTCAATGCAGGGACGCAGGATGAGTCTTTTCTCCACAAAGAAAAGGGGCTCCTGCTGGGGAGGTAGAGGCCGGATGAACCCTTTCTTTAGGTCCTTGTCCAGGTATTCTTTCAGAGCCTTGAGTTCAGGCTCTGAGAGGGAATAGATACTGCCAAAGGGTATTTCGGCCCGGGCAACAGTTCTATTGGGCAGTCGTAGAGGTCGGTGTGGCGGCAGCTTGTCTGCGTTTTTCTTGTCGCAGACATCTTGGAACTCACGGTATTGAGGGGTAGTAGATTCCTGACGGATACTTCAGAGATAGTCGTGTCTTCGGATGGAAGGACAGGTTTGTGGGAGCAATTGAGCGAACAAAACTCAGACGGAAACCGTAAGCAGCGGGTTTCCAATCCACCGAGGGATTGTGGGTGGCAACAGGACCAGGTACGGAACTGTTGGGAGGCGATCAGGAGAAGTGAATGGTCTCCGATGTCGGTTTGATGAAGAGTTGAAGGTCAGCGGTCTGGTGCGTAACCGGCCCAGAAGAAGCGGGGTCCCATCGACGGTTCCAGATCGAAGGGGCTGCCCTGGTTACCAGTGGTATGTTGTTCTCATGGGCGAAGGTCAAGTCCATGAAATTTCCGCCGGCCCCGAGTCAAGCATTGCAGAGCAGGAAGCTGTCGTTCCCCAATGGTGATAAGGATGGATACAATGAAGTGGGACCCGGTACCTGTAGTGTCTATGGTTTCAGAGGCCAAGGGTGAGGTTGTGGCCTTTTGTAACTCCCGTAATTCTGTTACAGCGATGGTTCGGCGAGTCTTATTGGGGCACCTAATAGCGAAGTGCCCTGGCTCGCCACAGTAAAGACAAAGGCCTGCGGATAGTCGTCTCTCCTTTTCAGCAGCCGATAGAGTCTTGCGCAGTGCGTCGACCTGCATGGGCTCGGTGGAGGATTGGTGAGCCGGCTGAGTCGTTGGAGTGAAAGGGTACACGGGCCTGTTATCTAGGGACCAGAGTCTTTCTCTCCTTCTTTCTGCCAGTCTCCGGTCAATCCGGATGCATAGTTGGACGAAATCATCCAGATCGTCTGGGGCGTCTACCCTGGCGAGCTCATCCTTTATAGGTTCGGAGAGTCCACGGCGAAATTGACTCTTCTGGGCAGCTGGGTTCCAGGTGGTGTCCGTGACCCAGCGGCGGAACTCTGAGGAATACTCGGCTACAGAGCGTCTTCCCTGCCGTAGACTGTGCAGCCTAGCCTCGGCCGTCGCGCAGCGGTTAGGGTCGTCGAACACTTGGCTCATGGCTGTGGTGAAGTTGTCTAAGTTATTCAATACGAGACTGTGGGATTCCACATATGGGGATGCCCATGCCAGGGCCTCATCAGTTAGAAGGTTGATGATGAACAGGATCTTCTTTCTGTCTGAGGTAAAAGAGCCCGGCTGCATCTGAAAGTAAATACGGCACTGGTTGAGGAACCCCCGAAATTGGTTCCGATCGCCGTTAAACTTTGACGGGAGAGGCATACGGGTGTCGGTGACCGCGCCGCGTACGTCCAGTAGTTGACGCTGCAAGTCGATAATTTCCCTCTGTTGGCTCTGGATTGCACCTTTAAGTTGAGTAATTTCCTCTTGGGCAGTGGTGCCAAACTCCTGAAGTTCGGAGACCTGCTTGCGCAGAGTGGCTATTGCGGACTCCATGGTAGGGCTGGTTATTCTGTAACAGTCCTTGGCTCACCTGAGTCATAGGACAGCCGGCTGGTGGTTGGAGTCCAGTGGCAAAGACCCACAAAAGCAGGAAGCAGGTAGCGTGGTCGATCAGTCCGGGTCGGCAAAGAGATGGCAGCGATGTAACAGCAGGAGTAGACAGAGGCGTGGTCGGTGGAAGGCAAAGGGTCAATGCAGGCGGCAGTTCGGCGAGGTCAAACGGTCCGGGTCGGCAACAACGGTAAACAGCAGTAGTCGTGGAGGAGCAGAGAGGAAGCTTGCTACAGGCTTGGAGGCACAATAACCAGCAAAGGACTGGGTTCAAGGGCTGGGTTTTATAGGGAAGTAGCAGGTGCAAGAGATTGGGATAATCAGCAGGACAAGGCAAGGACAAGAGAGGTAGTAGAAGTTAGAAGTTAGCTAGAGAATAGTCCAAGGAGAGACAGTAGCCTAGTGGGTAGAGCTACCGTCTGGGACATGACTGGCCACGGGTTCGAGTCCTGACAGTGTGCCTCTCTTTGTCAAATACTGCACCACTGGTGAAACCAGTGTATTTTGGGAAAATTGACATTATTTTTGCAACATCTAGTGTGTTTGCATTTCATATATATCACTGACATATACTGTACTTTTTTTTCGAAGATGGTGTATGCTACTCTGTGGCATTATCAGGGCTACATCTCCTGTGTAAACTGTGCACATCCTAAATACCTGTTTTAATTTATTGGCACATACACTTACAAATCCTACGCTACTGTATGTGTAACATACTTTTAACCCATTCAGGACACATGACGTACCGGTACGGCATGTT
Organism: Bufotes viridis; assembly: GCA_033119425.1. Taxonomy (NCBI): domain Eukaryota; kingdom Metazoa; phylum Chordata; class Amphibia; order Anura; family Bufonidae; genus Bufotes; species Bufotes viridis. Next base: position 288,075,184 of record CM065593.1, read on the forward strand.
TCCCGAATCCTCAAGGACACATGACGTACCGGTACGTCATGTGAATAAAAAAATATCGCGGAGCTGCAGGGGTTAATGGGGACAGGATGCCTGCTGAAATCATTCAGCTGGCATCCTGTCACCAATCACCCTCCTACACCCATCACCTGCAAGGTAGGTCAGGGTCAGTGAGGAAGAGGCGCGATTTAGGCAGGGATAGAAGGGACAGAATAATTTAGGTAAAAAAACAAAAACATAACTGTTTGTGTGCAGCACCCAAATCTGGTGGTTGGGGTCCACAGGCCCTAGACCCACCCAGGGGTGCTGCTACTTGGCCCCCCAGCCCTCCCCCCTTTTTTTGGTGGTCCCTTTTTTTTGCGTGCGCTTACTGTGGCTGGCACTCTTAGTTGATCAGCGTCGTACCTTTTTAGAGTATGCGAACACCCGTGCCCCCACACACAGACACATACAATAAAGTTTTACACACGCGCACATACACACGCACACACACATACCCATGGCCCGCCAGACGTTCTTGGTGGAGGGGGCATACGCCCATATGCTCTCCGACTCAGACAGCCCCAGTGAGGATGAGGATGACCCCACGTTCCTCCTGTCATCCGCATCCCCCTTATCATCATCTGATGATGATGAGCCCCCAAGGCGGCGGAGACCCAGTGGGACCCCGTGGCCCACACCAGTACGAGCAGCCTTGGCTGGGGCTCGTACTGGTTTCCCGGCCCACCAAATAAGCGCACCGGAGCCCCCTACAGGTGAACTTAGCTGGTGTCCCCCAGTGGACTACGGCCTGCAATTCCAGATTTTGTTGGCAATCCTGGAATTCAGATTTACACAGTGGGGTTCACTGAAATAGACTTTTTTAGTTTTTTTTTCAGTGACCCATTGGTGAATCTGATGGTGGAGCAGACGAACCTGTACGCCCAACAGTTCGTTGCTCAGCATCCGGGCTCCTTTTTGGCTAGACCCGGTGGTTGGATCCCGGTCAGTGCAGCCGAGATGAGGACGTTTTGGGGCCTCGTGCTGCATATGGGTCTAGTGCAAAAACCGGGCGTCAGGCAATACTGGAGTGGGGACATCCTCTACCAGATCCCACTGTACAGTATGGCCATGACGCGCTCACGGTTTGAGGCCATCCGGAAATGCCTGCATTATGCAAATAATGCAGCATGTCCCCCCTTCCCCCCCCCCCCCGCAGTGATCCTGCCTATGACCATCTGTATAAGATACGGCCGGTCATCGATCATTTCGGGGCCAAATTTGCGCAGGCCTATGTACCTGGAAGGGAGGTCGCGGTTGATGAGTCTCTTGCTATTGCTTTCAAAGGAAGACTCAGTTTCTGCCAATACATTCCTTCTAAGTGAGCGAGGTATGGCGTGAAAATGTACAAAATTTGTGAGAGTACCTCAGGGTACACTTACAAATTTCGTGTGTACGAGGGGCGAGATTCCCGTATCCCACTCTGGGTGTTAGCGGGAAAATCGTGTGGGACCTTATGTACCCACTACTAGATAAGGGTTACCACTTGTACGTGGATAACTTTTACACTAGTATTCCCTTGTATCAGGCCCTCTATGCCAGATCCACGTTTGCTTGTGGGACCGTGCGGAAAAATCATCGCGGCCTCCCTACCCACCCCCTCCAGGTACCTATCCACAGGGGTGAGACCCATGCCCTTACCAGTGGAAACCTGTTGCTGGTCAGGTATAAGAACAAGAGGGATGTCCTTATGCTGTCTACAATCCACGGTAACAGCACCACCCCCGTCTCTGTGCGAGGTACCACGGCAACGGTCCTCAAGCCCGATTGTATAGTCGACTACAATCAGTATATGGGAGGAGTTGATCTATCTGATCAAGTCCTCCAACTATATAATGCCATGCGGAAAACTCGGGCATGGTGCAAAAAGGTTGCTGTCTACATGGTGCAGGTTGCCATGTACAACGCTTTTGTATTATCCCGAAGTCCTCAAGGACCTGTTTTTTTCAGACCTGGAAAGAGCAGGTCGGAGTACCTCAGGAATTGGAGGCGCCCAGATCGTCCCTGGCCAACATTTTCCAGGTGGTCCCCAATACTGGAAAGAAGGGACGAACCCAAAAAAGATGCAGAGTGTGTCACAAGATGGGCATACGGAAGGACACCACCACTCAATGTGACACGTGCCCCGATCATCCAGGCCTCTGCGTTATCGGTTTCTTCAGGGAGTATCACACTTCCATGGAGAACTTAATTTTCTATAATACCCGACAGTCCCCTAGTCCCCTAGATAATATATATATATATAAAAAAACTATGGCTCTCAGACTTTGGAGACACGGAAATTTTTTTTTTCCCCAAAATGATATTCATTTTAGTGCAGGCATCCTCAAACTGCAGCCTCCCAGATGTTGTAAAACCACAACTCCCAGCATGCCCAGCTACAGCTGTCAGCAGGGCATGGTGGGAATTGTAGTTTTACAACATCTGGAGGGCCGCAGTTTGAGGATGCCTGTTTTAGTGTCTCCTAAGTCTGAGAGCAATACATATTGGGCATCGCCGCATCCGTAAAAATCTGCTGTATAAAAATACCCCATAAACTAGTCCCTCGGATAAACAACTTAAAAAAAATAAAATAAAAACTATGTCAAAAAAGCCATTTTTATTGTCACCTAACATCACAAAAAGTGTAATAGCGAGCAATCCAAAAGTCATATGCACCTTCAAATAGAGCCAATAAAACCACCATCTCATCCCGCAAAAAATCAGCCCCTACATTAGATAGTCGCCCACCAACCCAAAAAACTGTAGCTCTCAGGCTATGGAGATAATTAAAATTATTTATTTTTTGTTCCTAAAATGATAATATAGTGTAAAATCTAAATAATTAAAAAAAGTAGACATATTAGGTATCGGCGCGTCCATAATAATCTGCCCTATAAAAATAACATTTGACCTAACCCCTCGGATGAACAGCGTTAAAAAAGTTAAATTAAAACGGTGCCAAAACACCCATATTTGGCAAAATTTCCATTTTAATCCATATTTTTCGGTAATAAAGCAAGGGTTAACATTCAAACAAAACTAAATATTTATTGCCCTGATTCTGTAGTTTGCAGAAGCACCCCATATGTGGCAGTAAATGGCTATATAGCCACACGGCAGGACATAGAACGAAGGAAATGCCATATGGTTTCTGGAAGACAGATTTTGATTTTTACACCATGTCCCATTAGAAGCCCCCCCTGATGTAGCCTAGACTAGAAACTCCAAAAAAGTTACCCCATCTAAGAAACTACACCCCTCAAGGTATTTAAAAATTACTTTACAAACTTTGTTAACCCTTTAGGTGTTTCACAAAACTTAATGGTGAATGTAGAAACAATTTTAGAATTAAATTTTTTTATTAGCTTGCCTCAAAAAATGTAATATAGACCAACCAAAAATTATATTTTCCCTAAAATAGTCCCAAAACAACAACCACTTTATCCCGTAGTTTCCTAGATGGGGTCACTTTTACAGATTTTCTACTCAAGGGGTGCAGCAGGGGGCTTGAAAGGGTACATGGTGTAAATAAACCAGTCCAGCAAAATCTGGCTTCCAAAAACCATATGGAGTTCCCCTCCTTCTATGTCCTGCCGTTTGGCCTAACAGTAATTCAAAACCACATATGGAGTGTTTCTGCAAACTACAGAATCAGGGCAACCCATATTAAGTTTTGTTTGGCTGTTAACCCATTGTTTCCAGTAATAAAGTAAGGGTTAAAATGGAAAATTTTCCAAAAAATAAAAATTCTAAAATTGTTTCTTCATCTTCCATGAACTCTTGTGGAACACCTAAAGGGTTAACAAAGTTTGACAACCCAGTTTTGAATACCCTGAGGGGTATGTCCTCCTGTTTGGCCAAACAGTAGTTTACGACCACATATGAGGTGTTTTTGTAAAGAATCAGGGCAACCCATATTAAGTTTTGTTTGGCAGTTAACCCTTATTTTATTACTGAAAAAAATGGCGTAAAATGGAAAATTTTCCAAAAAATTGAAATCCAGAAATTGTTTCTCCATCTTCCATGAACTCTTGTGGAACACCTAAAGGGTTAACAAAGTTTGTAGACCCAGTTTTGAATACCTTGAGGGGTGTACTTTCTTAGATGGAGTCACTTTTTTGGAATTTCTATGCTAGGGTGCATCAGGGGGGCTTGCAATAGGATTTGGTGTTAAAAAAAACAGTCCTGCAAAATCTGCCATTCAAAACCCATATGGCGTTCCCCTCCTTCTATGTCCTCCCGTTTGGCCAAACAGTAGTTTAGGACCACATATGGGGTGTTTCTGTAAACAAGAGAATCAGGGCAACCCATATTGAGTTTTGTTTGGCAGTTAACCCTTACTTTATTACTGGACAAAATGGATTATAATGGAAAATTTTCCAAAAAATCGAAATTCAGAAATGTTATCTTCATTTTCCATGAACTCTTGTGGAACATCTAAAGGGTTAACAAAGTTTGTACAATCAGTTTTAAATACCTTGAGGGGTGTAGTTTATAAAATGGGGTCATTTTTGAATGGTTTGTATTATGTAAGCCTCACAAAGTGACTTCAGAGCTGGACTGGTCCATAAAAAGTGAGATTTGGCAAATTTCGGAAAAATTTCTAAATTTGCTTTTAAACTTCTAAGCTATGTAACATCTACAAAAAATAAAATGGCATTCCCAAAATGATTGAAACATGAAGCAGACATATGGGGAATGTAAAGTAATAACTATTTTTGGGGATATTAGTTATATATATGTATTTATATGTATTAGAGAAGTAGAGAAACTGAAACTTTGAAATTTGCTAATTTTTACACATTTTTGGTAATTTCTTTATGCAAACAAATTAACTTTTTAACCCCATTTTAGCAGTGTCATGAAGTACAATATGTGAAGAGAAAACAATCTCAGAACGGCGGCCAGTAAGTGACGTGCAAGTGGCCGTGATGCTGATGGTTCACACAGAGGCCGTGGACCTGGGCGCAATGAAACTGAGTAAAAGAATGTAGCTGAGGGCCTGCAGGTGCGCTAACCCTTTAAAACACTGATGTCAATGGCAAACCTTCTAGAGACTGAGTGCCGAAACTGCAACCCAAAACCCACTTATTTATCGTTAAGTGCCCACATGGTCATTTACCCTGAATACTACAGTCCAATATAGTATAATAGTATATCTTCCATGTTCCTTATCATTTAGCTATAGCTGTAGAGTGCCAGTTTGTGCCACGTGTCCACTTTAGACACCCAGTAGTTGTATGGCACAGAGGGATTACTGAGGATGCTGACACGGTCTGCTATGTACTCCTTCACCATCTTCAACAATTTTTCAAAAAATCTGAAGTTTTGGGGAATTATGAAAGTTAGACAAGGCCCAAGAAAAGGAAATATAGACCGAGAACTCCAACAGGAGGTAGCTAAATGGATTTATCGGTTAGGCAGCTTAGCTCCAGGAGGCCTAAATGAAGGTTTCACATTCTCCCCATTTATACCTCAGCAGCTAAAATGAAAAGATTAATCAATATTTACCTTTTTGATGGAAATATGAAGTATCTAGACCAGGGATCTCTACGATGATGGTACGTGAATGGAAGGCAGGGAAGTTTCCATTAAATGGTCTGAAAAATTTATGTAGTTCAAAAATTTAAGTAAAATAAAAAATAAAAAATTGGACCGATAAAAGCAGCGAAATACTCACCCGCCTGTAAATCCTCTCGTTATGTTTAGTGGGTCATGGTAAGAGAAAAAAACTCTGATATCCTGAAAAAAAGAGCAGTTAAAAATAATAATTAAAATAGAGAATATAATTTATGGTGCACCCTTTTGTTCTCTTTATAAAATAAGTACTCTATTTGTTATAACTAAATAATTAAATGATCAATTGAAATATGAGTACTGTGATTCAAAGAAAATGATTAAAATATTTCCTTTTTTTTTCTCCTCCCTTTTTATATTCAGTAGGACATAATTCATGGGTCATAAAAGGAAAGAGATCATTTAACAGTTAAAAATAAATAAACAAATAAATATTTCTTGGACTATTAAATAAAATATATATAAAAATCTGTATAAAAAACTCAATATATATATATATATATATATATATATATATATATATATTTATATACTGTATGTGTATATATAATATATATATATATATATATTATGAAAGAAGATGAAGATCTATAGACAATATTCGTAAAATTAATATAGGTAAATTATCCAGTTAAAATAATAGGGAGATGGGTGCATCATTTATAGACATATAAAAAAATAAAAAAACTGATAATTAATAAAATAACTAAATAAACGTAATGAACTACTTACAAACATTTTGAAAAAAGACTCTGTTCTCTATAAATAGAGACGGTCATGTTTCAAAATATAGCCCTTCAATTGAAACATATGGCAACATTGAGTCAAATAGATGTAATAGGAGATCAAAACAGGGTAGTTCACTCCTGCGACTAAGTGTGAGATCGTGCGCACTGAAGGAGAATAGGATCATAACTCCACTAAGTCGGATATCATGCGCGATAGAACGCGTCATTCTGACATAACGCTGACATCGGGGATGACACTCTCCTCCATAACCATTAAGCCACCAGTCAGGAATTCCCTTACAAAGAAGAGGGGAGTAATAATAGATGCGATATGAGTGCCTATTAGATGAGAGGCGGGGGGAGGTAGTACAAGCTTTTAAAAGCCCCTGCCAACCTCATTTGCAGCGCACACTGCCCGCACCCCTGAAGATGCCAAGGACTTTGGCGAAACATGTCGGGGGGCAGTGCGATCAGTATTTTAAATCACATAAACTAGGTTGTAAGCACTCAATGCGAATATAGCACAACTGGTATCCCATACAGGTTTCCTTGCGGCTGCATCGCGCGAGCAGCATACAGGAGCAAGGAAAGCAATCCTGAGGCTACAATCAACCATATAAATAGATATAAAATTGAGCTAACCACCTAGTGTTTTTAAAGGTGGGATTTCTGGGGATTTATATTGATACTTAATAAAAGTTACGTCTAAATTAAGTTAGATATCATAGGGACAGTATCAAGAGTAGGCTATTTAGTTGGGAAATCCCAAAATGTTAAAAGAAATAAATAATTAATTGGCCTCTACACTGATCCTTTTGGGGTTAAAAATAGGAATAAAGCTAATATTGGTTTACCTTCACTCTCGTTATGTTGTTAGTTATATTAATGTATAAGTTTGAGATGTTTGTTGTGTATGAGACATATATGCGAATTAAGAGTTTGAAGTGTAAGCGTAGGTGGAGAAGTGTGTGTGTGTGTGTGTGGGGGGGGGGGATTGCAACCACTAATGTAGGTGGTGGCGGAAATCCTGATGGAAGTAGTGCCGGCAACCCTTGGCATCGGTAGCACCTGTGCCATCCCAGAGCAAGACTCGCTACTGGCCTCCACACTGTTAACCGATGTTACGGGACACAATTGGCATTGTAAAGCGGGGGCGGCACACCGAGAAAAATAGTGGCGGCCCGGGACTGAGTAACCAAGGATGTCCACTGCCATGAGGCTGAGGAAAGCCTCAGTGTCCACAGGCCTAAATGGCAACATTTCCATGGCCATAAATTTTGAAAGGTTCGCATTTAGTGCTATAGCCTGTGGGTGGCTGGCTGGCTATGATCAAAGGCCTGGGTTAAGGACATCTCTACTTTGTGCTTGGGCACAGAAGTGGGTGTGCTAGCTGATGGTGCTTGCGAAGGCCCCACTGCAGGGCGGGAGTCATCCAAGCCTGTGTCTAGGACAAAGGACTGGTCAGCACGTAACACAGGGGAGGAAGAGGAGGCAGTGGTGTGACCCACAGACACTGATTGTAGACCCAGGGGTTCAGTCTACCTATTAGTGTGCTTGGATGACATGTGGCGGATCATGCCGGTGGTGGTGAGGTTGCTAGTGTTCATAACCCTTACTTATTTTGCCTCCATTGTACAGTCTTCCCCCATTATTTTCCCGGGTTTAAGTTTAGTTGTTATTGTTATTATGGTTTTCAGTTAGAGTTAATGAATAGGATATAATATATGTTATGGTTATTTGTTTATTTAGGAGTTCTTATTTTGGTATAGCACAGTTACAGTTAGCAAATTACAATTCTTTCATCGTCCCCCACTTTCCTCAATAAAGCGCCAGACTACGGAACACCTACCCCTTGGCAAGGGAGATTTCTGCAGGGGGAACAGTTGCGGGCCTATTTGGTGTGGCCCTCTTTCTCCCTTTTGTCCCCCCACAGCCTCCTCCAGCCTGTTGTGGTGCTGTGGCTCCCTCCCTCTCTGTCCTGCTGTCCTCGCTTGGCTTACCACCTTTCCAGGTTGGGTCAGCGATGTCATCGTCCCCCATCTCCTCTTTTACTTCCTCGCACTGGTTATCCTCCTGACTTGTGTTGACCTAACAAGACCCTAACTTATTGACAACTGTGTCTCATCCGCATCATCCACCAAGTGAAATACTAGTTGCCACCCGTCATCATCTTCTGATTGTGGATGCTGAAGAGTTTGGGGATCAGTGCATAAGATATCCTCATGTCCCTCTTCACGGAGGGTCAGCTCACCTGCAGGCCCTCACCTACAATTTTTTTGGGGGGTCAGCTTACATGGTATATTCTTTTCTATGTTTCAGACTTGCAAGGAAACATAATTTGCTTTCCTTCGGTGGTGAATCTTTAACGCATGTGTTTTTTTTTTACAGGATTCTGGTTTTTATATAGTGGCACAGGGGTAAATATTTCAATTATTTTTTTTAAATATGTCAGGCTTGACTGCATTTTCTCCTCTCTCCTTTTAAAATGCCTTTTCAGGAGATATTAGACCCTTTCGCATTTCGGGCCTTGAGGAATTACAATTATCAGCAGACACTTAATGAAAGCATGTCCATTTCCAGGGGGGAATGGCCATTCAGGAATTTTCTTTTATCCTGGATTTGTCTTTTTAAGGATTGACCATGTTTCTTTCTATTGTGGAGAACATTACTGGTAATACAGTCAAATGATGATATCCCTGGTTTGAAAACGAAAGCTTTCATAAAATCTATTGTATTCCTTTTTTTCATTGTATGTGCCACTTTACCTATATCTTTCTTTGGGGTAGACAATAAAATTCCAAGATAGTCAGATAGCAGCTTGTAATTGTGGTATAGTTCCAGTAATGAGTTTCCATCATGTAAAGAGGCAACAAATGCTGACCACCATTCCCTGCGCTAACTGTGCAGTGTAACATTACCTTACGAAAAAATTATTTTCAAAATTCTACAAAACTGTATTGTACCTGTTGCTGACGGCCATTCCTTGCACTAACTCTGCTATGTGACGTTATCTGGAACCAAAACGAAAATTTCAATTAGAATTGGTCCTTTTTATTTCGTAGCCGGTGCTGACCGACATTCCCTGCGCTAACTCTGCTATGTGACGTTATCTCAAACCAAAAATAAAAATGAAAATTTGATTTCAATTTGTTCTGTTTTCCTTGCCTGTGCTGACCGCTATTTCCCAGCGCTAAGTCTGCTATGTGACGTCAACTATCACCCCAAAAATTTTTTATTTGAAATTGGTTATTCTTTCTTGGTAGCCTGTGCTGACCGGGTCACTTAACTTCTTAGGTGGTCACATCAGCAGGCCCTTGCTCCTAATCTTTTTGAGGGTCACCAGCAGGCCATCAATCATAATTTTTCAAGGGTGTGTATGATTCCCTCCTTTATGTGTAATAAAGGGTGTATTGCAGTGTCGGTTCCTTGTAATTTTTGGTTTGTGAAAGTGGCATACAACTGGGACAACATGGTTCCCAGTAGCGACTTTGGAGTCCAAGATGCATCAAGACATGGTCCCCATGCTGTTCCTGATCTATTTTGGTGGTGTTTCTGTAAATTATTGACCTTTCCCTATGAACCAGGCACCCTCCCCTCATCCAAGCAGGGGGTGCCTGGTTGTCTCCCATTGACTTTCATTATACTAGGGTGCTCGGCCAAGTGCACGAATATCGCAGTGTGTTCGGACCGAACACCTGAACACTTTGGTGCTCGCTCATCACTTTTTGATCACTTGGTATTACACTTTTTGTGAGGCAAGGTGACCAGAAAATGGCTTTTGTCACTGTTTTTATTTAATTTTTACGGTGTTCACTTGAAGGGTTGGATCATGTTATATTTTTATAGAGCCTAATATGTCTACTTTTCTCTTTTTATTTTTATTTTTTTCAATTTTTTTTAACTTTATTTTGGGAAAAGGACACTTTTTTTTAACTTTAAACTTTAATTTTTTTGTAAGACTTTATTTTTATTCCTTTATTTTTTCACTTTATTTTTTGTTCCACTCTGGGACTTCAACTTTTGGGGGTCTGGTCCCCTTTACAATGCATTACAATACTTCAGTATTGCAATGCATTGGCTGTAAGTGTATTACCAGTGTAATAGACTTATAGCTTCCTGCCTGTGAGATCTAGGGGGCTGGATCTCACAGGCTGACACGGATGGTATCCACAATGCCTAAGGAAGGCATCAGGCTGCCATCCAAGCCATCGGGTCCCTGTCATAGCAGCGCGGGGACCTGATGGACACGCCCCACCTGGCAGGATACCACACCTGCCACGGTCAGTGCTGGCCGCGGCAGTGCAAAGGTTAATGCGCCTGCATCAGTGTTTTCACCGATGCCGGTGCTTACAACAAGGGTCCGACTGCGCCCGCCCGATCAGAGTGCCGTAGCTGTACAGTGTTGGGATTTGTGACCCTATTTCCAGCGCCGTAGAAGTATGGCCTGGTATCTTACAGGTTAAGGAAGAAAGAAAAGGAAAACTGGCTTAGTTGCCCATAGCAACCAATCAGATTCCACCTTTCATTTTCCAAAGGAGTTCTGAAAATGAAAGATGGAATCTGATTGATTGGATAATGAATAATGTTAGTAATGTCAAAGGGACATTTATGGCTATGGGTAAATGCATGATAGGCGGTGGTAAACATGGGAGTCATTTATCATTAATTTCTATGTCAGTTTTAAGTCTGGCTTTGCTTTGTGTGCCTGCTCAAATTTATGAACTAGTGAACCTTAATAATATATGTTGCATGAGTACAATGTGGTTTGCACCTTTAGTTATAAAATTGCACCAGAGGGTTGCCTGTGTGGGTTGCGACTTTTTTTTGTGACTTTTGTAAAAGTCGTACATAGAAAAAGACCCATAATCCAGGTCTAATCTCAATTTTAGCTCTTAAACATAGACCACTGTGAAGTGGCGAGTATCACAAAATGTTGCAGTTGCCATAGAAATGTCGCAGTTGCCATCATCTAATTTCATAAATGACCCCCATAGTCCACAAGCTATTCCTTTTTGGTGGCAGATGCTGTCTTCTCTGTCTTCTGAGCTGTAAAATCATGGCTGTAATTTTGAGAGATTCATCTGAATCAAATGGCAAAAGATTCACATTGAGCCAGAATTTGATCATGCAATTTCCTATAATAAGATTGAATGGTACCAATGTGGAGCTTCGCCATAGCATAAAGTTATAGAAGTACTATAATAAAACTATAATAAAAAAAAGTTATAGAAGTACTATTATAAAATAGTATGCCTCAGATAGCACATTTGGTCTACAGAGGTATTGCACAGATGATACTGGCCCCACAGGGTAAGTTGTTGGGAATTTTATTTCTCCATTGTTTATTTAAAGTATTACCTAAATTATGATTATGTTTAGAGATGAGCGAACACCTGGATGTTCGGGTTCGAGAAGTTAGGTCAAACTTCCCGAAAATGTTCGCGTTTGGGATCCGAACTCGACCCGAACTTTATCCCGAACCCGAACCCCATTGAAGTCAATAGGGACCCGAAATTTTGGGCACTAAAAAGGCTGTAAAATAGTCAAGGAAAGTGCTAGAGGGCTGCAAAAGGCAGCAAAATGTAGGTAAATGCCCTGCAAACAAATGTGGATAGGGAAATGAATTACAATAAAATAAAATAAATAAAAATTAACCAATATCAATTGGAGAGAGGTCCCATAGCAGAGAATCATGCGTCATATCACCCACCACTGGAGAAGGCCACTTTCAGTTATTTAGGCCCCAGCACCCAGACAGAGGAGAGAGGTCCCACAGCAAGGAATAAGGCGTCATATCACCCACCACTGGAGAAGGCCACTTTCAGTTATTTAGGCCCCAGTACCCAGACAAAGGAGAGAGGTCCCACAGCAAGGAATAAGTCGTCATATCACCCACCACTGGAGAAGGCCACTTTCAGTTATTTTGGTCCAACACCCAGACAGAGGAGAGATGTCCCACAGCAAGGAATAAGGCGTCATATCACCCACCACTGGGGAAGGCCACTTTCAGTTATTTAGGCCCCAGCACCCAGACAGAGGAGAGAGGTCCCACAGCAAGGAATAAGGCGTCATATCACCTACCACTGGAGAAGGCCACTTCCAGATATTTAGCCCATGGCACCCAGACAGAGGAGAGAGGTCGTATGGCAGAGGTTCAGGCTTCATGTCACCCACCATTGTAACAGGCCACTTTCAGTAATTTAGGCCCCGTGCCCAGATTGAGGAGAGGTTCATTCAACTTTGGGTTGCACCGCAAGATCATGGTAAAGTTAAAAAAATGAGGATTCAATAAAGAAGTCCCCCGGAGTACAAGAATACATGGTTGAGGGGGAGGCAGTTATAAATGTCTATTCTGCACAAGGGAGGGACAGGTCCTGTGAGATCCATGCCTGGTTCATTTTTATGAACGTCAGCTTGTCCACGTTGGCTGTGGACAGGCCACTGCGTTTGTCAGTAATGACGCCCCCTGCCGTGCTGAATACACGTTCAGACAAAACACTGGCCGCCGGGCAGGCCAGCACCTCCAAGGCATAAAATGCTAACTCTGGCCACGTGGACAATTTGGAGACCCAGAAGTTGAATGGGGCCGAACCATCAGTCAGTACGTGGAGGGGTGTGCAGATGTACTGTTCAACCATGTTAGTGAAATGCTGCCTCCTGCTAACACGTTCCGTATCAGGTGGTGGTGCAGTTAGCTGTGGCGTGGAGACAAAACTTTTCCACATTTCTGCCATGCTAACCCTGCCCTCAGAGGAGCTGGCCGTGACACAGCTGCGTTGGCGACCTCTTGCTCCTCCTCTGCCTTCGCCTTGGGCTTCCACCTGTTCCCCTGTGACATTTGGGAATGCTCTCAGGAGCGCGTCTACCAGCATGCACTTGTACTCACGCATCTTCCTATCACGCTCCAGTGCAGGAAGTAAGGTGGGCACATTGTCTTTGTACCGGGGATCCAGCAGGGTGGCAACCCAGTAGTCCGCACACGTTAAAATGTGGGCAACTCTGCTGTCGTTGCGCAGGCACTGCAGCATGTAGTCGCTCATGTGTGCCAGGCTCCCCATAGGTAAGGACAAGCTATCCTCTGTGGGAGGCATATCGTCATCGTCCTCCATATCCCCCCAGCCACGCACCAGTGATGGGCCTGAGCTCTGTCGGGTGCCACCCCGCTGTGAACCTGCTTCATCCTCATCTTCCTCCTCATCCTCCTCATCCTCCAGTAGTGGGCCCTGGCTGGCCACATTTGTACCTGGCCTCTGCTGTTGCAAAAAAACTCCCTCTGAGCCACACTGGCCTGAAAGTGCTAAAAATGACCTCTCATCCTCCTCCTGGGCCACCTCCTCTAGACATAAAAGTGGTATTGTAACGCTGATAACGTGTCATCGCCACTGGCCATGTTGGTGGAGTTCTCGAAACAGCGCAACAGGGCACACAGGTCTCGCATGGAGGCCCAATCATTGGTGGTGAAGTGGTGCTGTTCCGCAGTGCGACTGACGCATGCGTGATGTAGCTGAAACTCCACTATGGCCTGCTGCTGCTCGCACAGTCTCTCCAGCATGTGCAAGGTGGAGTTCCACCTGGTGGGCACGTCGCATATAAGGAGGTGAGCGTGAAGGCCGAAGTTACGCTGTAGTGCAGACAGGCGAGCAGCGACAGGATGTGAACGCCGGAAGCGCGCACAGACGGCCCGCACGTTATGCAGCAGCTCTGACATGTCGGGATAGTTGTTAATGAACTTCTGCACCACCAAATTCACGCATGCGTCAGGCAAGGGATGTGCGTCAAACTGGCTAGTCCCAGTGCTGCGACGAGATTTCGCCCATTATCGCACACCACCAGGCCGGGTTTAAGGCCCACTGGCAAAAACCACTGGTCGGTCTGTTGTTCAATACCCCGCCACAACTCCTGCGCGGTGTGGGGCCTGTCCCCCAAACATATGAGTTTTAGAATGCCCTGCTGACGTTTACCCTGGGCTGTGCTGAAGTTGGTGGTGAAGGTGTGTGGCTGACTGGATGAGCTGGTAGAAGCAAAGGAGGAGGAAGCCGAGTAGGAGGAGGAGGCTACAGGAGGCAAATAATGATGCCCTGCGATCCTTGGCGGCAGAAGGACGTGCGCCAAGGAACTCTCCGCCTACCCAGTGTGCAGTTAGGGAGATATAGCGTCCCTGGCCGTGCTTACTAGTCCACGTATCTGTGGTTAGGTGGACCTTGCCACAGATGGCGTTGCGCAGTGCACACTTGATTTTATCGGATACTTGGTTGTGCAGGGAAGGCACGGCTGTCTTGGAGAAGTAGTGGCGGCTGGGAACAACATACTGTGGGACAGCCATGGACATCAGCTGTTTGAAGCTGTCTGTGTCCACCAGCCTGAATGACAGCATTTCAAAGGCCAGTAGATTAGAAATGCTGGCATTCAGGCCCAGGGCTCGAGGGTGGCTAGGTGGTAATTTACGCTTTCTCTCCAAAGTTTGTGAGATGGAGAGCTGAGCGCTGCTGTGTGACATGGTGGAGATGATTGGTGACGCAGATGGTGGTGTCGTTGGCACATCCTCTGTTGGGTGGGCGTCAGGTGCCAACATTCCTCCCAAAGCAGAGGAAGAGGCCGAGGCAGCAGCAGATGAGGGAGCAGGGGGAGCCAGAGTGAGTTCCTTGCTTTTAAGGTGTTTACTCCACTGCAGTTCATGCTTTGCATGTAGATGCCTGGTCATGCAGGTTGTGCTAAGGTTCAGAACGTTAATGCCTCGCTTCAGGCTCTGATGGCACAGCGTGCAAACCACTTGGGTCTTGTCGTCAGCACATTGTTTAAAGAAGTCCAAGCCAGGGAACTTCTTGAAGCTGCCTTTGGGGTGCTCGGTCCCTGGTGGCGGTGGCCAGTAGCAGGCGAACTCTCTTGACGGCGGCTGTTCTACTTTTACACACTGCTCCCTCTTTTGCTACGCTGTTGGCTCGGTCTCACCACTGCCTCTTCCTCTGAATCATGAAAGTCAGTGGCACGACCTTCATTCCATGTGGGGTCTAGGACCTCATCATCTACTGCATCGTCTTCCACACAGTCTTCCTCCCTGACCTCCTGTTCGGTCTGCACACTGCAGAAAGACGCAGCAGTTGGCACCTGTGTTTCGTCATCATCAGAGACATGCAGACTCCGATGAGGTGGTATTCCCATGTAATCATCATCAGGAAACATCAGTGGTTGTGCATCAGTGCATTCTATGTCTTCCAGCACTGGGGAAGGGCTAGGTGGATTCCCTTGGGAAACCCTGCCAGCAGAATCTTCAAACAGCATAAGAGACTGCTGCATAACTTGAGGCTCAGACAGTTTCCCTGATATGCATGGGGGTGATGTGACAGACTGATGGGCTTGGTTTTCAGTCGCTACCTGTGTGCTTTCTGCAGAAGACTGGGTGGGAGATAATGTTGTGAACGTGCTGGATCCACTGTCGTCCACCCAATTGACTAGCGCCTGTACCTGCTCAGGCCTTACCATCCTTAGAACGGCATTGGGCCCCACCAAATATAGTTGTAAATTCTGCCGCGTACTGGAACCTGAGGTAGTTGGTTAACTAGGACGTGTGGCTGTGGCAGAATGGCCACGTCCTCTCCCAGCACCAGAGGGTACACTAACACCACCATGACCGCGTCTGCGTCCATTACTAGATGTTTTCCTCATTGTTACCGTTCACCAAGCACCATAATAAGAAAAAAAATATTTGGCCCAATGTATTGATTTCAAATTCAGGCCTTTTTTTACAGGCACCTAACACTATCTGACTATTTATTTATGTAGCGTATTATACTAATCCAGGCACAGCGGTAACCACTGATTTAGGGGTATATCTCTATTTAGGCCCTGGATGAAAGGTATCCTTTTATGGACAGATTTACACTTGGAGATGCACAGTAGCATGTGAAAAAATATGTAGGATTATGCCTTCAGCAATTGTATTTTAACACTTTGTGTAGTATACACTTTAACGGACAGAAATACAATGGGAGATGCACGGTAGCATGTGAAGTTATTGAGGATGACCCTCTCAGCACTTGTATATACACCTTGAGTGTAATATACCCTTTTACGGACAGATTAACCCTTGGCCTGCAACAGCTGGAACACCATATTCAGGGTACTGCTATATTGGCAACTGAATTTCACCCCAGAACAAAATATATGTTTTGGCGGACACTATTATACTTTGCCAGCCAGTGCTGGGACACCAGATTCAGGGTATTGCTATTTTGGCAAGTGAATTTCACCCCAGAACAAAATATACCCTGTTACAGACAGATTTAAACTAGGCCTGCAATTGCTGGAACACCAGATTCAGGGTATTGCTATTTTGGCAATTGAATTTCGCCCCAGAACAAAATATATGTTTTGGCGGACACTATTATACTTTGCCAGGCAGTGCTGGGACACCAGATTCAGGGTATTGCTATTCTCGCAAGTGAATTTTACTGCAGAACAAAATATATGTTTTGACAGACACTATTATACTTTTCCAGCCAGTGCTGGGACACCAGATTCATGGTATTGCTATTTTGGCAAGTGAATTTTACCCCAGAACAAAATATATGTTTTGGCGGACACTATTATACTTTGCCAGCCAGTGCTGGGACACCAGATTCAGGGTATTGCTATTTTGGCAATTGAATTTCACCCCAGAACAAAATATATGTTTTGGTGGACACTATTATACTTTGCCAGCCAGTGCTGGGACACCAGATTCAGGGTATTGCTATATTGGCAAGTGAATTTTCCCCCAGAACAAAATATATGTTTCGGCAGACACTATTATACTTTGCCAGCCAGTGCTGGGACACCATATTCAGGGTTTTGCTTTTTTGGCAATTGGATTTCACCCCAGAACAACAGATACCCTGTTACGGACAGATTTAAACTAGGCCTGCAACTGCTGGAACACCAGATTCAGGGTATTGCTATTTTGGCAATTGAATTTCACCCCAGAACAAAATATATGTTTTGGCGGACACTATTATACTTTGCCAGCCAGTGCTGGGACACCAGAATCAGGGTATTGCTATATTGGCAATGGAATTTCCCCCCAAAACAAAATATATGTTTTGGCGGACACTATTATACTTTGCCAGGCAGTGCTGGGACACCAGATTCATGGTATTGCTATTTTGGCAAGTGAATTTTACCCCAGAACAAAATATATGTTTTGGCGGACACTATTATACTTTGCCAGCCAGTGCTGGGACACCAGATTCATGGTATTGCTATTTTGGCAAGTGAATTTTACCCCAGAACAAAATAAATGTTTTGGCGGACACTATTATACTTTGCCAGCCAGTGCTGGGACACCAGATTCAGGGTATTGCTATTTTGGCAATTGAATTTCACCCCAGAACAAAATATACCCTGTTACGGACAGATTTAAACTAGACCTGCAACTGCTGGAACACCAGATTCAGAGTATTGCTTTTTTAGCAATTGAGTTTTGCCCCAGAACAAAATATATGTTTTGGCGGACACTATTATACTTTGCCAGCCAGTGCTGGGACACCAGATTCAGGGTATTGCTATTCTCGCAAGTGAATTTTACCCCAGAACAAAATATATGTTTTGGCAGACACTATTATACTTTGCCAGCCAGTGCTGGGACACCAGATTCATGGTATTGCTATTTTGGCAAGTGAATTTTACCCCAGAACAAAATATATGTTTTGGCGGACACTATTATACTTTGCCAGCCAGTGCTGGGACACCAGATTCAGGGTATTGCTATTTTGGCAATTGAATTTCACCCCAGAACAAAATATACCCTGTTACGGACAGATTTAAACTAGACCTGCAACAGCTGGAACACCAGATTCAGGATATTGCTATTTTGGCAATTGAATTTCACCCCAGAACAAAATATATGTTTTGGCGGACACTATTATACTTTGCCAGGCAGTGCTGGGACACCAGATTCAGGGTATTGCTATTCTCGCAAGTGAATTTTACTGCAGAACAAAATATATGTTTTGACAGACACTATTATACTTTTCCAGCCAGTGCTGGGACACCAGATTCATGGTATTGCTATTTTGGCAAGTGAATTTTACCCCAGAACAAAATATATGTTTTGGCGGACACTATTATACTTTGCCAGCCAGTGCTGGGACACCAGATTCAGGGTATTGCTATTTTGGCAATTGAATTTCACCCCAGAACAAAATATATGTTTTGGTGGACACTATTATACTTTACAAGCCAGTGCTGGGACACCAGATTCAGGGTATTGCTATTTTGGCAAGTGAGTTTTACCCCAGAACAAAATATATGTTTCGGCAGACACTATTATACTTTGCCAGCCAGTGCTGGGACACCATATTCAGGGTTTTGCTTTTTTGGCAATTGGATTTCACCCCAGAACAACAGATACCCTGTTACGGACAGATTTAAACTAGGCCTGCAACTGCTGGAACACCAGATTCAGGGTATTGCTATTTTGGCAATTGAATTTCACCCCAGAACAAAATATATGTTTTGGCGGACACTATTATACTTTGCCAGCCAGTGCTGGGACACCAGAATCAGGGTATTGCTATATTGGCAATGGAATTTCACCCCAAAACAAAATATATGTTTTGGCGGACACTATTATACTTTGCCAGGCAGTGCTGGGACACCAGATTCATGGTATTGCTATTTTGGCAAGTGAATTTTACCCCAGAACAAAATATATGTTTTGGCGGACACTATTATACTTTGCCAGCCAGTGCTGGGACACCAGATTCATGGTATTGCTATTTTGGCAAGTGAATTTTACCCCAGAACAAAATAAATGTTTTGGCGGACACTATTATACTTTGCCAGCCAGTGCTGGGACACCAGATTCAGGGTATTGCTATTTTGGCAATTGAATTTCACCCCAGAACAAAATATACCCTGTTACGGACAGATTTAAACTAGACCTGCAACTGCTGGAACACCAGATTCAGAGTATTGCTTTTTTAGCAATTGAGTTTTGCCCCAGAACAAAATATATGTTTTGGCGGACACTATTATACTTTGCCAGCCAGTGCTGGGACACCAGATTCAGGGTATTGCTATTCTCGCAAGTGAATTTTACCCCAGAACAAAATATATGTTTTGGCAGACACTATTATACTTTGCCAGCCAGTGCTGGGACACCAGATTCATGGTATTGCTATTTTGGCAAGTGAATTTTACCCCAGAACAAAATATATGTTTTGGCGGACACTATTATACTTTGCCAGCCAGTGCTGGGACACCAGATTCAGGGTATTGCTATTTTGGCAATTGAATTTCACCCCAGAACAAAAATATACCCTGTTACGGACAGATTTAAACTAGACCTGCAACAGCTGGAACACCAGATTCAGGATATTGCTATTTTGGCAATTGAATTTCACCCCAGAACAAAATATATGTTTTGGCGGACACTATTATACTTTGCCAGGCAGTGCTGGGACACCAGATTCAGGGTATTGCTATTCTCGCAAGTGAATTTTACTGCAGAACAAAATATATGTTTTGGCAGACACTATTATACTTTTCCAGCCAGTGCTGGGACACCAGATTCATGGTATTGCTATTTTGGCAAGTGAATTTCACCCCAGAACAAAATATATGTTTTGGCGGACACTATTATACTTTGCCAGCCAGTGCTGGGACACCAGATTCAGGGTATTGCTATTTTGGCAATTGAATTTCACCCCAGAACAAAATATATGTTTTGGTGGACACTATTATACTTTGCCAGCCAGTGCTGGAACACCAGATTCAGGGTATTGCTTTTTTAGCAATTGAGTTTCGCCCCAGAACAAAATATATGTTTTGGCGGGCACTATTATACTTTGCCAGCCAGTGCTGGGACACCAGAATCAGGGTATTGCTATTTTGGCATTTGAATTTCACCCCAGAACAAAATATATGTTTTGGCGGACACTATTATACTTTGCCAGCCAGTGATGGGACACCAGATTCAAGGTATTGCTATTTTGGCAATTGAATTTCACCCCAGAACAAAATTTATGTTTTGGCGACACTATTATACTTTGCCCGCCAGTGCTGGGACACCAGATTCAGGGTATTGCTATTTTGGCAATTGAATTTCACCCCAGAAAAAAATATACCCAGTTACGGACAGATCTAAACTAGGCCTGCAACTGCTGGAACACCAGATTAAGGGTATTGCTATTTTGGCAATGGAATTTCACCCCAGAACAAAATATACCCTGTTACGGACGGATCTAAACTAGGCCTGCAACTGCTGGAACACCAGATTCAGGGTACTGCTATTTTGGAAATTGAATTTCACCCCAGAACAAAATATATGTTTTGGCGGACACTATTATACTTTGCCAGCCAGTGCTGGGACACCAGATTCAGGGTATTGCTATTTTGGCATTTGAATTTCACCACAGAAAATAATCTATCTTTTGCCAGACAGCAGACAGTATTACACTTAGCTAGCCAAAGCTGGAACACCAGATTTAGGGGATTGGTATTTTGGCAATTGTATTTAACCCCTTAATAAAATATAGAAATTGCTATCCTGAGTTTCTAGGGGTGACAATAAGCACAGCCAAGCACCTGATGTAGGATATAGCAAAAAAAATAAAATAGTATTGATGGATTGATGGACTTGGTGGCAGCTTGTTCTGGTGCACCACAAGTCACAAAATGGCCGCCGAGCACCCCAGAAAAATGCTCTGTGCAGCCTAAAAACCAGTGAGCAATTAACTAGCAGAAGTTGAATCATTCATAGCTGTAGATCGATCAGTTCATTAGGTGCTGTTGCTGACTTTTCCCTGCCTAATCTCGCCATAACAGAAGCTGTGTCCTTAAATAGAGGCTGGGTCATATGCTGCACTTGGCCAATCACAGCCATGCCCTTAGTAGGCATGGCTGTGATGGCTTCTTAGGGAAAGAAGTAAAACGATAGCTGATTGGCTGCTGTGCAGCTCTTCAGAAAGCGGGAAGAAATCGCCGAACAACGGACCCGAACCCGAACTTTTTTGAAAATGTTCGGGTCCGGGTCCGGGTCCCGAACACCCCAAAATTCGTTACGAACCCGAACTATGCTCGAACTGTTCGCTCTACACTAATTATGTTCGCAAATTAGGCAAGCAGGTAGAAGGAACATATTTGTGGATGTCTGGATGATTCTAGTCCCTAAAAGGTCTAAAGTGACTCCAAGACTATGAGCTTCTTTTTTTCAAAGATGAGTGAATTGATTATAAACAAATCAAATGTATTACAAACTTCCCAAAAAATCCAGTTTCCAAAGAATTTGAAATTTTTTGGATTCACCTGCATCAATCGATCTCAATGGCATCTGTCATTATACATATCAGAATACAAAGAAGATGAGAAGATGAAGACATGACCCCATCTTCACAGGCTTGCCCATAATGCATCACAGTCCGCCTCAGACACTCATAAGGGACTATAGCTTTGATGTCATTTGTGATATACTATATAAGATCCCAGCTTGGATCTGCCATGTTTTTCTTGGCCTGTACATTGCAGGGACAACATATATGGTAGATAGAGGAAAGAGAGCTTAAAACATAGAATACCACTAGCTTGCTGTCAGAGAGGTTCATTCACAGTGAAGAGAAGACAATAGGCCGTTAGATTTACAATTATTTCACAGAGTCAGTTAGTGTGTCATATTGTGTAACTTATTAAGGCTGCCTCAGGGAGGCCAATTTTATCAGCTATTGTTTTGATAATTCACAATCTACTTATCCATCATGTTCTACTATTTGCCCTACACAGTCACACATCTCCTACATTGTCCATTATCTTCCAAATTGTGCTGCTGTCTTGTCCACCATGTTCCATTTTGTACTGTTGCTGCTGCTGCTACTACTACTACTGCCCTTGCACAAACACAAATCTCCTACCTTGTCCATCAAGTTCCATAATGTACTGTTGATGCTGCTACTACTGTCAATACACAGACACACATTTCCTGCCTTGTTCATTATGTACTGTTGTTGCTGATGAACCCTACCCTGCACAGTACAACAAAATAAATCTGTTCCCAAAAAATGGATAGTTTTTTGATGGGTTTTGTAAAAGGCTTTTTCATCTTCACTTTCCAGGACAATTTATATTTTATTTAAAATAACACCAAAATTATTGCTACTGTCCAAAAAGGGATGATTTTTGGACCGCGTATTAAAACAAATTATCGTTTCTCCTGATACCACTGTGTGTATAAACACTAGCAAACATCTGTCCACAAAAAAAGGGTCATTTTGGACAGTTTTTTTTTTTTTTTGTATTTATTTTAAAAAGTGTAAAAAAAAATTCCCAAAGTGCACTGGCTATCATCGTCTCTACCAGGGCCATTTCTGCCATGAGTTGGCAGTTTTCACTATTTTTGAGGGTGCGGTATCCACACAGCAGTTAAACACTGCTGGTGGATGCCGCCAGTGTTTACTTTAAGCTGTGCCTCCCCTCCCCCTGCAGGAGAGCAGGGAGCTGTGGTCCTGTCACTCACCGACCACTGAGCTCCCCACGCTCCTCCCCTCCTTCAGGCCAGTGGTGCACAGAATGGTAAAGCAGGAAGCCTTCTCCCCACTCCACCATTCAGCCTGCAGGCACAGATCTGGAGGAGCCTGCAGCCCGGGAATCTGCCCCGGGCAGCAGAAGAGCTAGAATCGGCCCTGGTCTCTACTTACAATAAATATGAAATATGTCCAAAATGTCACTTTGAACAAGAAACAATTAATAAACCTAGTGCATACAGTTTAAGACTGGCCAAAGCCACTTAGGGTACCCTCACATTAACGGGAGGGGAGGCCGTCAGGCTTTCTGGCGGGTGAACAGCCTGTCAGATCCGTCCTTCTGCTAGTTCACGTGTGCCCCCGGACTGCCGCTCCATCCCCATTGACTATAATGGGGGCAGGGGCAGAGCTCCTGTGGCAGCATGGCAGCGCGTGGCGAGAGGCCGTCCGACTAAAAGTACAACATACTACATACTTTTGAAAGCATCTAAAAAAAGTGTCTAAACAGACAATAAATGAGGCATTCATTATTTAATACATTTCAAGCCAGCGTTCCACTATTGACTGCGCAGTCCAGTGCACATCTTGTCTAATGTATGCAGTCCTTGATCAGCTGTTTAGCGGTGCATATCTTTGTTCAAAATGTGAGCAAATTCCCATTTGGAATCTCACATCGTGTATCTAACCGGGCGAGTTTCAACACTGAGAAGCATTGAAAATTTGGAAAAGAGTTTGCTGCTTACTGAGCAAGCAATGTGGGGTAGATGTGGGGGAGGGTGATAGGGGGAGGGTGATAGCATGGAGGCTCAGAAAAGTGAGGTAGCTAGCTGGATAACAGTTGTAAAGCGGGGTAGAGGGAAGAGTTCCAGGGAGGCTAGCCCTGATCTGACACACCCCAACAAGTTTGCAAGGTTGACAGATTAGGGGGATGTCAGTTCAGGGAGAGCACTGCTGCAGCTGGACCCTTCCTCTGCTAGTCAGGGGAATGTCAGCTCCAG
The DNA here is from genome assembly GCA_033119425.1 of Bufotes viridis. Lineage (NCBI taxonomy): Eukaryota > Metazoa > Chordata > Amphibia > Anura > Bufonidae > Bufotes > Bufotes viridis. Next base: position 288,098,995 of record CM065593.1, read on the forward strand.
TAAGCAGGGGGCCAGGAGAGCAGGGCAGGCCAGACAGGTGCTGGTAGTGGGAGACTCAATTATTAGGGGTACAGATAGGGCGATCTGTCACAAAGATTGGGATCGTCGAACGGTGTGTTGTCTTCTTGGCGATCCAGTTCGACACATCGCGGATCAGGTTGACAGATTACTGGGAGGGGCTGGAGAAGATCCAGCAGTCATGGTCCATATCAGAATCAATGACAAAGTTAGAGGTAGGTGGAGCGTCCTTTAAAACTGATTTTAGGGATTTAGGTCACAAGCTTAGGGAAAGGACCTCAAAGGTAGTGGTGAGCCCCAGACAAAAGGCAGTGGGAGATTAGGGAGGTTAACAAGTAGCTCAAGAACTGGTGTAGGAAGGAGCTTCCTGGAGAACTGGGCCGACTTCTCTGTCGGCTACAGGCTCTATCATAGGGATGTGCTGCACCTCAATGGGAAAGGGGCATCTGTGTTGGGGGAGAAGATGGCTAGAAGTTTGGAGGAGTGTTTAAACTAGGAACTGGGGGGGGGGGAGTAATTGCGTTATAGGATGGAAACATAGTGCAGATAGAGACCGAGGGCAAGGTAATGGGACTGGGGGAAGAATGGAAGGAGGGACTAGAACAGTTCAGAAGGAAAGGTGTATGGTAAAAAATATACATAGACCTCTTAATTGTATGTATACTAATGCCAGAAACCTGGCTAATAAAACTGGTGAACTGGAATTAGTGACGTGTGAGGAGGACTATGACATAGTGGGAATAACTGAGACATGGCTGGATGATAGCTATGACTGGGCAGTTAATGTACAGGGTTACAGTCTATTTAGAAAGGATAGCAAAAAAAGGAGAGGGGGAGGGGTCTGCCTTTATGTAAAGTCCTGTCTAAAGCCCACAGTCCGAGAAGATATAAGTGAGGGACATGAACATGTGGAGTCACTGTGGGTAGAAATACATGGAGGCAAAAACAATAATAAAATACTAATAGGAGTTTATTTTAAACCATCTAATATACCAGAGTCCACAGAAAATCTGCTACTAAACGAGATAGATGAGGCGGCAGATCATAATAAAGTCGTTATTATGGGGGACTTCAACTACCCAGATATACACTGGAAAACTGAAGCCTGTATATCTCATAAAGAAAACAGGTTATTGGCAATAACCAAAGACAATTACCTTTCCCAACTGGTTCAGGACCCAACTAGAGGGACAGCCATACTGGACTTAGTATTAACCAATAGACCTGACAGAACAACAGATGTGCAGGTCGTGGGACACCTGATAAACCATAAAGTAATAACCTTCCAATTGTCATTCAAAAGAGTATTTCTTCAGGGAGCAACAAAAATGCCAAACTTCAAAAAAGCTATATTTAGCTAACTAAGAGAGGCCATAGGCCTAACTGGTCCTCAAAAACAAAAATACAGCCACAAAATGGGATATTTTTAAAAGCAAAACAAATAATATTAGAGAGGAACATTAAAACAAAATAACAAAGATTTTATTGGTATAGTTTACGATAAAATAAGAGGGTGTCTACCCGATCACCAACTAGTTTATTGGGTTCATGACAAAATTGTGGGACCCCAATAAAAGAGCGTTTTAATGTACCATGTCAATGTGGTAGATGAAAGACATGGAGACATGGAAAAGGTATCCCACAAACTGAAGGCACTAGCGAACTGAAAGCTAAACACACAGAGTCAATGGTGTGAATATGACCTGTGTGAGGACTGGTGTAGCAGAGTATCCTAGCACCAAATGAGTTATGGTGCCAGCTCTTAAATCAATTACAGTGGGTGGCTGTGCGCATTGCCAACCACTGTATTGCATGCTCAAGGTGCTAAACTGAGGCCCGGGGGGGGGGGGGGGGCGTCAAGTACCACACGCAGGAGGTCCAGCACAAATAACTAGGGCTGTGCTCTATTGGTCCGGAGACACAGCGTATGGGTCTAACACTCAGGTGATCTGCTTATGCTGAATACCTCTGATGTGAGGTGCGGCGTATGGCTGGAGACCTGGGAGGAACCAACGCAGGAGTCTGGAAATGATAATTTTTTGCAGAAATATGTGACAGTGGCCCCCTCCTATTTGAAAAATTCCTCTAGTGTTATCGATCTCAGAGAGGGTATTGGAGAAATCCAGGAAACAATGTGGTTAGCTACAGTAGATGTGTCCTCCCTTTACACATGTATACCAAAAGATTTGGGCATTAGAGGGGTTCAAGAAGCCTTAGATAGTGACCCACATATGGGGATAGATCAAAAAAGTTTTGTTTTGGAGTGTGTAGTTTTTTGTCTCACCCACAATTATTTTCTTCATAGGGATTCTTTCTATCTACAGCATTCTGGCATGGCGATGGGGGCGAAATTCGCCCCCAGCCTTGCTAACTTATTTATGACCATGTGGGAGAGAGAAAGAATTGACACGGTCCTTAATAAAAATCTAGGAAAGGGTCAACTAATAGTATGGCGAAGGTACATAGACGATTGCCTCCTTATTTGGCAAGGTAAGAAAGAAGGTCTAGAGACCTTCATAACGGACATCAATAAAAACCAATTTAACCTAAAGTTCACTAGCCACATAAGTGCTACCTCTGTAGATTTCCTTGATCTAGTTATTTTTGTGCAGGATAGTAGACTGAAAACTAAGACCTTTTTAAAACTGTGGATGTAAACACATACATAGAATTAAACAGTTGCCATCATCCATCTTGGCTCAAGAATGTACCGAAAAATCAGTTTCAACGTATTTCTAAAAACTGCACTAAAACAGAAGACTATAAAGAACAGAATCAGGTGATAAAAGAAAGATTTTTAGAAAAAGGCTATGAAGAAGAATATTTGGACCTTTGTAGAAAAGAGAATCTGCAAGCAAGCAAGAAGAAAGATCAGCAAAAAAATGATTTCAGATATATGTTCCTAACCCAGTACAACACCAAAGTGGGTCAAATTAAAAATATGTTCAATAAAAATTGGCATATATTAAAGAATGACCCCGTTCTAAACAAAGACATACCAGACAAACGCCCTGTAGTTTTCAAGAGAGCAGGCAATTTAACCAATAGACTGGTACACAGTACTAGTTTTGCAACTAACAAAAAACGCACAGTTGCAAGGGCAAATTCACATGGTGCGGTTTTTGCATACCATGTATAAACCACATTCAAAAAGATAGGGTGAGGTCTGTTGATACTATACAATCTAACAAAAGAAAAGGAGAAACTTTTAAAATAAGAAGTAATATTTCTTGCAACAATGTGGGATTTATATATCTATTGGAGTGCCCGTATGGCCTCCAATATGTTGGAAGAACTACACGGAGCCTCAAGACCCGAATACAGGAGCATATTTGTAATATTAAAAAAAGGGCTTGAGACACACAGTGTCTCTTTACATTTCAAGATCCACCATCCAAAAAATCCCAGGGGTTTGCGTTTTACTGGGATTGAGTTAGTACATACTCCTATACGTGGAGGAGATTTCACTGCAGTATTGAATAAAAAGGAGGTAGAGTGGATGTACCTTTTGAATACGATCCAACCTCAGGGGTTAACATTGAATGTCATATTAATGCCTGCATAGTCTAGGAAAGAGTTTAGAGGTTTAAGCAGTAGGAGGAGATATAGGTTTATTTGCATCTTAACTTTTTTACTTCTCAAGTCATTTTTACCTGTTGTTTGCATGTGTGGTCGGAACATCGCATTTTCTGTGGTTTTCGTTTGCTTTTTATGAAAATGTTTTAAAATGATCCAGATGACGTATGCAATAGGGGAGGTTTTCCCCTTGAACTTAAACTCAGTGGTTTCCACTTAGTAAGCAACGGCCCAGACGAAGCATTATGGCGAAACCCAGGTCGGGCAGCACAGATTGTTCATGATATTTTATCTTTGTATTTTTGTGGGTATAATAAACCATTTTTATCTGTGACAACTGTTACGTACTTCATTATCCTTATGCCCTCCTTCCTTTGAGATCTATGGAAGTGTGAGTTGGGTGATATCTTCTGCAAGTGGTGCTCTGTTGGTGGGATCGCGGTTTGGATCAAAACCCGCTGAAGGTGAACCTACGGCTCTCGGTCTTCGCCCTCTCCATGGATAAAGCTCTCCTGTCGAAGTCACACAAGAGAATTCCATCTACGCGTTTTGCAAGTGGAGTCTTGTAAGTATACCGCACTCTTTAGGTGCGATAGGTGTTCAGAACATACTACACCAAAGTGCGTCTTGTTACTATATTTCAGGTTTCCATGCCATATTTTGAGAGTTATTGAGTGTATGTGGTCCGTTTACTGAAGAATACTACGAACATTAGAGAAAGAAAAGAAAAAGAAAATAATCTTCTCTTGTAGCGCAATCCCTACTTTTATCATATATATTTAGAGGACTTTTTTACCCACATTGTTCTAGGATTTGCAGCACCTGAGGGGACAAATATGCTTTACAGAGACTTTTGCTGTTTATTGCAGGAGTCTGGAAGCCTGCCTAAAGCTGATGACCTCTAGTGTGAGGCATGGCGCACAGATTGGAGACACAGACCCTGCCTGAGCCGTCTACCTCTAAGCTGAGGGACCGTAGATCAGCAAGCGCTAGTAGATCAGCAAGCTGGCGCTAAGACACCACGCCAGAATTAAAAAGTAAACTCCCCGTCCCGCCGGGCGAGCTCCCGCCATGCCAACCAATCCGGCACAAGGCTCGGCAAGGTACAGACCAAACAGTTGGCAGGCAGGCGGACCTAAGTAAGCCCCGGGGTAAGCGCAAAAGCGCCAAAGGATAAAGGGGAACTTATGAAGCGGCTTTATTTTGAAATTAGGCATATAAATAATAGAGCATAAGGGATTAACCCATTGGTCCTACTAGAACAAATCCACAGAGAGTAAGGATGTCACTTAATGTCCCGGTAGCGCAGCCATGCAGACAATGAATATATGTGAGAATCTCAAACTGCAGATCTCACCCTTGCACAGGTAAAACCTAGATGGAAAATAAATATAATACACCAGATGATAAAGTGTATAAAAGAATGAATGATGACATCACTCCGCTGGACAACGTGTGATTAAGGTCCTGGATCACAGAGATGGAACATATAGAATGACACAAAGGCAGGGATAATACAAGGAGGCATATGGTGACAATTAAACGAACTTAGCAAAATAGTGACCTAAATGAACGGCAAGTAGGAAATAGTGTCATTGAGGCCAAAAGGTTTGATGGTATTGAGTTTAAAAATCTATTGCGCCTCTTTTTGCAGAAGGATGCGGTCGGTATCACCTCCCCTTTAAGTCAGTTTAATTTGTTTAATCCCCTAAAATCTGAAAGAGGATGCTCTGCCACATGGCGAGTGATTGGTGTGTCATTCGCTTTAATGATATCGGAGACATGTTCCCCAATGCGACGTCTTAGCTCCCTGATTGTCTTCCCAACATATTTAGTACCACAACTACAAGTCATCAGATAGCTAACTCCAACTGACTTGCAGTTGATGAAAGATCTAATGAAATAGGTTTTATCCGAGGTACTGTCGGTAAAAAATTTCGTGTTTTCGATATAGCCACAAAACTTGCACGCTCCACATGGAAATGTGCCTTTAAGGGAACTGCGTAGCCAAGTCTGTTCTTTAGGTTTCTGATATAGACTGTGCACTAAAAGGTCCTCCCAGGTTCTGGCTGTGACGATAGGTGATAGTGGGCCTAGACGTAATCATACCACCAATATCTGGGTTAGACTTAAGAATATCCCAGTTATCCATAAGGACTTGGCGCACCATATTATACGCACTATCATAAGTCCCAATGATTCTTATGGTGTTGTCACCTTCCTCTATGTTTTTGGGGGACAACAACAGATCCCTATTAGCGCACAGTGAATGTTTATATGCTTGTTTCAATACATTTTGTGGGTAGCCCCGCCATAGGAATCTGTGTTGTAATGCACTCGCTGCTGTTTTGAAGTCAGCCAATTGGGAGCAGTACCTCCTCACCTTCAAATACTGTCCCTTCGGGATCCCTCTTTTTAAGGCCAAAGGATTCCTTCTTTCCCATCTTAACAGGTTATTGGTTGCCGTGGGTTTTCTAAAAACATTGGTAATAATTTGCCACAAGCATTAAGTGAAACAGTGAGATCCAGAAAGGAGATATGGCTTGGGTTCATCTCAGATGTAAAAAATAAACCTAATTGGTTTATGTTATGAACTGCAACGAATTCCTGAAATAATTCAGTGCTCCAAAGGATAAGAACTTCATCAATGTATCTTATCCAAAGGGGGATCATAGCGGTGAATTGTTCCATATTGTCAGCGAAGACCACCTCTCTCTCACCAGCCCAGGTAGAGATTTGCAAAAGTTGGGGCATGCGACTGCCCATTGTGACTCCCCTGAGCTGGTGGAAGATCTTACCATCAAACAGAAACACATTGTGTTTAAGGATAAATTCCAAAAACTCCATCAAAAAGACATTGTGAGTTTGTGACCTTTGCAATGCTCACCACTTTGCTGGAGAAACATAGGATCGCTCTACAGCCCAAATCATGAGAAATAGAGCTGTATAGTGACTCACTATCCAAACTGGCAAGCTGCACACCTTTATTGCAGTGAATACCGTTCAACCGTGCCAGTACCTCCATAGTGTCCCTGACATATAAGGGCAAGCTGGTAACAAAGGGATGAAGAATGGTATGAACATAAGTACTGATTTTCGCAGTAAGACAATTGGTCCCGGAAACGATTGGCCTACCCTTTAAAGGATCACAGCCCTTATGAATTTTAAGGAGGCAGTAAAAGGCGGCCGTAGTTGAATGTTCCGGTAAAAGAAATGCAAATTCGGTTTTATCAATTATTTTTTTTTCTCGGGGGCTCTAGCTAGAATATGGGACAGTTCTTTATGGAAAAGTGGTGTAGGATCAGATGGTAACTGTTTGTAAGTTAATTTGTCATTGAGCACTCTCATACACATGTTTTGGTACTGTTCATGCCCAAGAATGACAATATTACCTCCTTTATCTGAAGGTTTGATAACCACTTCTTTGTACTGCTGGAGCCCCAGGAATGCATTCCTCTCCTGAGCATTCAAATTGTCTGTACTGTACATGTGCGGATCTAGTTGACGCAGTTTGTTAGAGACTACAGATATGAATTTGTCAATAGGGGTACAGTCACTAATAGGGGGCATCTTTGTAGATGGCAACCGTAAATTAGTGAAAGGACCCTCACCTGGGGCACGTTGCCCTTCATTGAAAAGACCTGCCAGAAGTTGAACATCAGGCAGGTCCAATGAATCAATCCCTAGCTCCTCACATTGCCTGCGATGGTGGGTGACAAAAAACATGCGCCACTTGAGTTTGCGCGCAAAAAGGTTCAAATCCTTCACCTTGCCAAAGCAATCAAACCTTTGCATGGGAACAAAGGACAGACCCTTTTGTAATACCCTTGTTTCCATCTGGAGGTCATATTTCTTGGTGAAGGTAGGAGCATTAGAAATTATAGCGGATGAGTGGGAGGTGGCTATTGTTTGTTCCTGAGTAGGTATTGAGAGACAGGAGGGGTGTTGTCTAAAAAAAAAAACCTATTGCTACCACCCCTACCGCCTCGTCCGTGTGTACCCTGACCTCTACTTCTTCTACCGTTTGGTCTTCTGTTAAATTGTGGGCCTGATCTTCTATTTCCCGCAGTCTCAGGTTTAAAATCTCCCTCAGATAATGATATCTCTGTTTCTAATTCAAGGGCGTCAATAGTCGAATATTCTACCCTCTTTAAAGTTTTTAATGTCCCTTTTAAAAGGGAAATATTTATTTTAATGTATATTTAGCAAAGGGGTGTCTCCATCGCAGAGATCACCAAATCCACCATATTAAGTTGCCCCTATGTCAAGATCCTGCTTCTTTACAAGCTTTAAGGATGATACGGGGAATACCTAAGCCAGTTATCCATCCACAGACAGCTTTTCAAAAAGCTCATTTCAAAATAAAGCCACTTCATAAGTTCCCCTTTATCCTTTGGCGCTTTTGCGCTTACCCCGGGGCTTACTTAGTTCTGCCCGCCTGACAGCTGATTGGCCTCTACCTTGCAGAGCCTTGTGTCGGATTGGTTGGCATGGCGGCAGCTCGCCCGGTGGGCGAGGAGTTTACTTTTTAATTCCAGCGTGGTGTGGTCCGCTTCGTGGCCATCATAGTGCCAGCTTGCTGATATACTAGCATGCCGTCCCTCAGCTTAGAGGTAGATGCCTCAGGCAGGGTCTGTGTATCCAATTTGTGTGCCGTGCCTCACACTAGAGGTCATCAGCTTTAGGCAGGCTTCCAGACTCCTGCGGTAATTCCTCTCAGGTCTCCAGGCTTATTCCGCACCTAACATCAGAGGTATTCGGCATAGGCAGATTACTTAAGTGTTAGACATGTACGCTGTGTCTCCAGACCAATATAGCGCAGCCATAATTATTTGTGCCGGACCTCCTGCGTGGGGTACTCGGCTCTAGCAGGTTACTGTTGTCTATAGCTCCTGATGAAGTGCACCTTAGGGTGCACAGAAACGCGTTGAGCTTTTACTACCTGTTACTGTGGCCGCGGGGTTGTGGTGTGACTATATATTGGCCACAACAGTTCCCCCCCCCCCTCCCGTGCCTCAGTGTAGCACCTTGAGAATGCAATACAGTGGTTGGCAATGTGCGCAGCCACCCACTGTAATTTATTTTAGAGCTGGCACCATAACTCCTTCGGCGCTAGGATACCCTGCTATGCCAGTCCTCACACGGATCATATTCACACCATTGACTCTGTGTGTTTAGATTTCAGTTCGCTGTTGCCTTCAGTTTGTGGGATACCTTTTCCATGTCTCCATGTCCTTCATCTACCACATTGACATGGTACATTGAAACGTTCTATTAGTGGGGTCCCACAATTTTGTCATGAACCCAATAAACTAGTGGGTGATCGGGACATCTTTATTTTATCGTAAACTATACCAAAAAAATCTTTTTTTTTTTTTTAAATTGCTCTCTAATTTTATTTGTTTTCGTTAAGCTAATTGAGGACGTATACCTACACAGTACACACCCAATTTTTTTTGTTTTCTGTATTTTTAAAAACATCCTAAAATCTAATTGTGAGAGGTACATACCTTATGGGAATAAAAGTTTAAGGAACAAGAAAAAAACTATGTGGATAAATAGAACTGTAAAGAAAGCAATAAATGACAGAAAGAAAGCATTTAAATCACTAAAACAGAACTGTAAAGAAAGCAATAAATGACAGAAAGAAAGCATTTAAATCACTAAAACAGGAGGGTAGCGAGGAAGCACTGAAAAACTATAAGGAAAAAAATTGAATATGTAAAAAACTAATAAAAGAAGTCAAACTAGAGACCGAGAGATTAATTGCCAAAGAGAGCAAAACTAACCTTAAAATGTTATCCAATTATATAAATGGTAAAAAGTAAAAATTTAAAGGTGTCGGCCCTCTACAGAGTAATGAGGGGACAGTTGCAGAGAGCGATGAGGGGTATTTTTTTGTCAACTGTATTCATTGAGGAAAATAAACTGTCAGATGAAACGCAGAATGTAAAAGTAAATTCCCCTTTAAGAGTGCCCTGTCTGACCTAGGAAGAATTACAGCGCCATCTTGCATAACAAATGTGGTGCCAATATTCAAAAAGGGTCCAAAAACAGAGCCTGGAAACTATAGGCTGGTAAGTTTAACATCTGTAGTGGGTAAACTGTTTGAAGGTTTTCTAAGAGATGCTATCTTGAAGTACCTTAATAAAAATAAGCAAATAACGCCATATCAGCATGGCTTCATGAGGGATCGCTTATGTCAAACTAATTTAATGAGTTTCTATGAGGAGGTAAGTTTTAGACTTGACGGCGAATCAATGGATGTCGCATATCTGGCCCAGTAATGAGCGGCAGAGGCATATTGGGTAGAATATTTGTCATATATTCGCGAAGATGATCTTGTTTGCGAAAATCAGCAATGTAATATGGGCGTAATGCGCGCACAATAGAGGCGTGGGTCACTATAGCTACATTTTTCAAGCTGCTAGAAGTTACCTGATACTGGAGAAAATGGTTGGCACTGCAGAACATTACAATAGCTTTATATGCAGATAGAGTGCTCCAATATACTAGCAATTGCGAAATCGTCACTAATGATGCAAATATTTTGGCACAATACGTGCACCTTCACATTTTAACAGGTCTGACTACATATTAGTGATTGGTGCACTAAGTATTGTTGAGAACTTGTAACTAGAGTTGAGCGGACACCTGGATATTCCGGTTCGACTAGTTTGGCTGAACTTCACTGAAATGTTTGGGTTCGGGATTCGAACTTAACCTGAACTTGACCCCGAACCCCATTGAAGTAAATGGGGATCCGAACTTTTGGGCACTAAAATGGATGTAAAATACCCCTGTTAGGGCTAGAGGGCTGCAAAAGGCAGCAAAATGTAGGTAAATGCCCTGCAAACAAATTTGGATAGGGAAATGACTTAAAATAACATAAAATACTGAAAAATAATAAATAAATGTTCTAAACCTGAGCCCAAGAGAGTGACAGTGGCACCTGCCACCCAGCAAACAGAGGATGTGGCGGCAACGCCACCACATCTGGCACCGTCAACAAGCACCTCCACCAAATCCCATTGAAGTGTTCAGCTATCAGCTGTCCATCTCCGAAACACTGGAGAGAAAGAGAAATAGAAAGAGGAAGGACCCCCCTACCCAACCGCAATCCCTGGCTCTGAATGCCTTGATTTCAAAATACCTGGTCCTTTGAAATGCTGTCATTCTGTCTGGTGGACAGTTTTAAAAACCTTATGGCGGTGGTTGACCCACAGTACGTGGATCCCAGCCGCCACTACTTTGGCGGACAAAATCAGGTGTGCACTGCACAACGCCATCTGTGGCAAGATCCACATAACAACCAATACATGGACCAGTAAGCACGGGCAGGGACGTTATATCTCCCTAACTGCGCACTGGGTAAAAGCAGTGGCGGCTGGGCCTCAGGCGCATAGCATTTTTGCGAATGTCCTTCCACTCCAGAGGATTCAAGGCCATTTCTCTTTGCCTCCTGGTACCTCCTTCTCCTCTACCACCCCCTCATCCGCTAAGCATAACACCTTCACCACCCACAGTAGCACAGCCAGGGAGAAATGACAGCAGGCTGTTTTAAAACTTGTATGTTTGTGGGACAAACCCCACACCGCGCAGGAGCTGTGGACAGGCATGGAACAACAGACCGATGATTGGTTGGTGCCACTGAGCCTCCGGCCCAACTTTTCGCTAAATGGCGAAATATAATAGCAGGTCTGGGCCTAGCCGGTTTGACTCACATTCCCTGCCAACCACATGTGCTGAATTTGGGGTGCAGAAATTCGTGAACATTAGACAGTTAAAATCAATTCAGTTAATCGAACACACACAACCCCCCCACCCCCCTTTCACTCAAACTATTAACAAACTATTTACAAATTTACTTAAAAACACATTAAAATAACTATAATGCTGCTAAACTAACTATATAAACAAACAAAACTATATACATGCCTTATCCTTAACTTAAGGCCAGCCAAATACAAGTGGCTCATAGGGTGGGTTCCTGCACCAATATAGGTCCTGGCCTGGAACACAAATGCAATAAGATAAAGAAAAAAGAGGTTGAGTGGTTCCACCAGGGCTAAGTGCCCTGGAGAAAAGGCGCCAGAAGGGTGGAGAGAGTTACAGTGGAGGTAGAGTCAGGTATAGTAGCACCACAATCTAAGTGCCGTTCAATAGAGATAGAGGGAGGGCAGCACAAGTGTTATAGGGATATGAAGAAAATATTTTTAATTCCCAATGGGAAAATGCAGATAGTGGGTGAACTCGGTCTGGTGGTGCCAGGGTAAATGGGTCCAACAGTGACCTGGTTAAAAAGAAAACACTATAAAAGGCGCCACTCCCAAAGGATGTAGAGGAAGTAAATATGGTGATCAAAGCCCCTCGTCTATGAAGGGTAATCCTTATACAGAATATTCTCCAGAAGAGATATTTAATTCTAATAGAGATGCTCAAAATGCGAGTACTCACTTCACCGGGGGGATAGTCACAGGATAAAGCTCAAGACACCTGTGACTAACTGCCCCCCTGGCCAGGATCGCATATCAGTTGATAACAATTGATTGCAGCCGAGAACAAGGCTTCTGATCAATATAGTTTAACACAGTAAAAGCTGGCCCAACGCGTTTCGGAGGTCTCACAGCCCTCCTTATTCAGGGGTATCAAAGAAAGAACAGAAAATAGTAATAATCATACATAATATAGACATGTGACATCCAGAGAAAAATATAATAAAATATGTTAAAAGGATGTTAAGAGGACACATAAAAGAACAACGGAAATATAAATAGACACTAAAACCTAGTTCAATTATTTTAGACAATAAGCTATCATACAATGTTGAAAAAGAAAAATATTGATGTGGACTTGATATTAAAGGTCAATATAACCAAAAAACTAATCAAAAAATTAGACCTTTTTTAAAAAAACTAAATTTTATTGGTATCTTCTTAAAACGACTATTGGTCAATTGTAGTAATATAGCATTCATAAAACATAAATTGCTGTTCAACAAAAAATTACTAATATAGGGATGTTCAGTGTGCCTGGTAAAGACGGAGATAAGAGGTGAGAGGGGGAAATCACTGTCCCTACAATATACCTCTCTAAGCCTCAGCCCAGAGGCGTCACCTGATGGTGGTGACCCTCCATCCCCGAACCTAGGCCTAAGTGACCCTAGAACGACCCTTATGGGAACCTGCAACGCCGACGCATTTCCCCCTACTTGTTATGGGTTCCTCAGGGGGTAAATAAAATCAGGCTCAAAAGTGCGATAAACAGTAAGATGAAGGGAGACTGGCTGATATACATATAGAAATAAGTATAGGTAGTACCTTATTGGCTGGATAAACTCAACAAGGTAAATTATAATGGTACCTTATAATGATGCAAGAAGCATACCATCAATATACCTAAAAAGACAAACAGATCACAAGAGTACAGTCAGAAACTAGGTACCTATACTAAGAAACTGTTACATACTGTACATGAAGGATCGGTACTTAGATATATTCTGGTGAAATATAATGCAAAAAGCAAGCTATCCACGTGAGGTTCAAGATGGCTGTGACCTCCGGTATTAGTGTGGAGAGCTGTTTAAAAAGCCCAGGGTTAGCGCGCATCCTGTCACGTGATGCGTTCCAAGCTGGAGCGCAAACTGATACGTCACGTGATGCGCTCCAGGCTGGAGCGCACACTGACAGGAAAAGCCCGCGTTTTTAACAACCGGGACAGATGCGCATCCCGTCACGTGGTACGCTCATGCTGAAGCGCAACACCAACTGGGAGAAGAGACGTAAACCAGCAGCCGGAAGCAAAAGGATACATCCGCAGAGATGTGTTCCAAGGTGGACCACAAACATGTGTTGCTATGCGCACAATATTCAGTGGTGAACGGGTAAAGGTTCTTAGTAACCACTTAGAGAGGTATATTGTAGGGACAGTGATTCCCCCCTCTCACCTCTTATCTCCGTCTTTACCAGGCACCCTGAACATCCCTATATTAGTAATTTTTTGTTGAACAGCAATTTATGTTTTATGAATGCTATATTACTACTATTGACCAATAGTCGTTTTAAGAAGATACCAATAAAATTTAGTTTTTAAAAAAAATTGTTTGAAGTATTACATGCCATGTCATCACAGAATAATGGTAACGGTAAAGACTGTATATTAGTTATATAAACATGAGCTTCCATGTTTTCTTGAAGACTTCTACAAGTATAGTTTTTTTTGTTTTTAGGGAACCATTCAAAACCGGTTGTCATAGAGAGCAGGGTTGGCTTCTAGTTTAATAAATGGATACGGTGTAATAGAATAATTTAAAAAATTCAAAGTATACCTTCAGGGGTCTTTCTACAGGGTCTCCTGTCCTTTAGGAGAAGATGCTCCTTCTGTGTGTGCTTCCCCTTAAATGGACACTTAAATAGGGCGGTAGCAATTCACATGGGGGTGGCATCTACGAGGAGAAAAGCGCGGGACCGGAAGTAGATGGTACCCAATAGATAATTTGTATATTTCCCTAATATAAATAAAATAGACTAAATAAACAGAAAAAAACATGGGCTCGCAGGGGGTCCTGGAGTACACATGAGGGTGGGTGCCAGGAAACAAACAAGATTCTATATATGTATTTGCCGCGATCGGCCGTTCGTTCCTATGGAACGCACAGTGCCTTTCGGCGGGGATCGCAGAGCTATCATGCGCTCCACCGTGGAGTGCACAGCCACTTCGGTCGAGGATCGCGGCTGGGGATCGCGGCTGGGGATGGATTCAAAAGAAGGGGGGGGGGGGAGGCTAAGAAATTGTGCCGGACATAGGCAAAGGAATAATGAATAGGGCTAAAAAGGCTAAATTCCTTAAAATAAAAAAAGGGGCATTTTATGTGAAGAATAGTTATAAATAAATATATGTAACATATCAGGGGTATAATACAATAAATGCGAAAAGATAAAAATATGGGGTAAATATAATCGGAAGGGTTAGTGTATGGGATATTTAATGAAGATGATAATCAATAAATAAATGTAATAATCAATAAATGAATGTATATGTAACATATCAGGTATGTGATAAATAAATAGATGTATATGTAACATATCAAGGGTGTAATACATAAAATTGGAAAGATTAGAATATGGGGGGATATGAAGAAGGAGCAAATAGGATCGGAATGGTTAATATAATATCTATTATAAAAAAAAAATAAAAAAAATTCAAAAGGAATCAGAAATTTACATATTCAAGGGATTCATTGAGGCCAAAGGGAGTTAGGGTGTTTAAACGAAATATACAATACATTTCTTTTTTACATAGTTACTGGAAACAATGTGTAACGTGTTCAATTGGTGTCATACGTAGACAAGAGGGGTCGCCATCATGGGTTTTGGCATATTGTCTTGAGACACTGTGAGTGAGTATTCTCCTTGTGATATTGGAGCGGTGCTTATTCATCCTTTCACGTAGAGATTGTGTGGTGCGACCCATGTAAAGGAGTGAGCAAGATCATTGGAGGAGATAGATGACGTTCGTCGTACCACAATTCATGTTGTTTTATGGTGAAAGTTTCACCATTCGAAGGATTTGTGACACAACTGATGCCATATGTGATCATGGTACAACACTTACACCTATTTACTTTGCATTTAGAGATGCCTGGGGTTTTCTTTATTGTTTTATCTTTGTTTGGGGGATGGTGAAGTTTAGGGCAGGGGGGGGCCAGTAGATTTTTCAAAGTTTTGGCTCTACGGAAGGTTAGGATGGGAGTCGGAGTCATACGTTTATTCAGAAGGGGATCTTTTAGTAATATGGACCAATTTTTTTTTCATAATTTTGCGAATAAGATTGTGTTGGGAGCTGTATCTAGTGACCAAACTTAAGCGACGTACTGAGCTAGAGTCTTTTGTTTCAAATATTTTATTTCTTACTTTCGGTCGTAAACTTTCTTGTTGGGATATTTTCGAGATTCTTTTGAGCGAATCTTCTAATAGTTTTTTCGGGTAAGCTTTATCTCTAAATCTCTCTTTTAAGAATTACATTTGGGTCTTCATGGTATGGTCCTTGGAACAATTTCTCCTAATCCTTTTTAATTGGCTAAAAGGGATGTTTATAATCCAATTCGAGTGGTGGCAACTCGTTTGCGTAGTGATTTTATTATTTTCTATGGTGAGTTTTAGGTTTAAGAAAACCACCGATGTGGTTATATATTCCAGGTGTGGGGAGTCGCTCTGGTAGACAGCGGTGCGGGTGCAGTACCGAGGCAAAACAAAGAGTCCAGGATGTGCAATAAACAGTGTTTTATTCACACTGACACAAAAATACACAGCAAACAGTCTTTCGGTGGTAATTCACACATGTCAGAAACAAGGAGGCAAAACAAAACAGGCCAACATAGGTTCAGTCACCTGGGAGGTGTAGGTGCAGGTTCGCACCAGGCTGTCGGCCCAGCCGCAGGAGAATCCACCTTCAGGTAGCCAGGAACAAAAGCCACCTCCTTGCTGAGCTCTTTCCTCCAGGACAGAGAACTCCAGAGCCCTGTTAGCAGGCTCCAGGATAATCACCACACCAGACACAGCTGCTGGCTGTGTTTTATACCCAGCCCAAAACCAGGACTGGATCGTGGGGAGCAGCCACCCACCCTACACTTTAGCTGCTCCCGGTAAGAGCCGGCCCGGATCGGCTTTGCAGCCATGCTATTTAACAGAGTCAAACAGCACTAGCTGCTGCAGACAAAAAAACCGGCTCTTACCTCACCGAGGCCAGCAACCTCGGTGACACGTACCTGCCATCAAATATGACACCTTGCACCCTCTTACACACCCCCTTTGTTCAACCCTGAGGGGTGAACACACGTGAGGCAGTGGACGCGGGACAGGGCATCTGCGTTACCCTGCAAGCGGCCTGCCCTGTGTTCCACGGAGAATTTGAAATTTTGAAGGGATAGGAACCACCTGGTGACCCGAGCATTCCTCTCCTTGGCCTGACTCATCCACTTGAGAGGGGAATTGTCGGTCACCAGACGGAACCTCCTCCCTAACAGGTAGTAGCGGAGAGATTCGAGTGCCCACTTGATAGCCAGGCACTCCCTCTCCACTATACTATATCTGGACTCGGCGGGACTGAGCTTACGGCTCAGGAAGACAATGGGATGTTCTTCCCCGTTGACCTCCTGAGACAGTACCGCACCGAGGCCTACCTCCGAGGCATCGGTCTGTACGACAAACTCCTTGTTGAAGTCGGGTGTCACCAAAACCGACTTCAACGCGGAGAAAGCCTCCTCCGCCTTCTCACTCCAGCTAACCCTCCCAGACTTTCGCCCCTTCAACAGGTCTGTCAATGGCGCTGCTATTGTGGCAAAGTGGGGCACAAACCTCATGTAGTATCCTACAATCCACAGGAACGACTTTACCTGCCTGGTGGTGACCGGTCGGGGCCAGTTACGAATGGCCTCTACCTTAGTTACCTGAGGTTTGATGACTCCCCGCCCGATTACATATCCCAGATATTTGGTCTCTTCCAACCCAATCGCACACTTTTTTGGATTGGCGGTTAGTCCAGCTTTCCTCAGGGCATCCACTACCGCCTGCACCTTGGGTAAATGGCTTTCCCAGTCGGTGCTGTGGATGACTACATCATCTAAGTAGGCCGAGGCGTACCGACGATGTGGTCGCAGCACTATGTCCATTAACCTTTGGAAAGTGGCGGGGGTGCCATGCAGGCCAAAGGGTAACACCTTGTAGTGATACAGGCCATGCGGGGTAACAAACGCGGTTTTTTCCTTAGCCGACTCCGTTAAGGGTACCTGCCAGTACCCTTTAGTGAGGTCCAGCACAGAAAAATAACGGGCTTGTCCTAAATTTTCAACAAGCTCGTCCACTCGGGGCATGGGATACGCGTCAAACTTGGATACTTCGTTTAACTTGCGAAAGTCGTTGCAGAACCGCAACGTCCCATCCGGCTTGGGTATTAGGACTATGGGACTGGCCCACTCACTTTTTGACTCCTCAATGACATCAAGCTTCAACATTAACTGCACTTCCTCCGCGTTGGCCCCCCGCCGAGCCTCGGGTACCCGCTATGGTTTTAACCGGACCTTGGCCTGAGGCTCAGTGACGATGTCATGTTGGATGAGAGACGTGCGGCCAGGGAGGTCTGAGAACACATCCGTGTTCCGACTGAGGAACTCCCTGACTTCCTGAACTTGTTTGGAAGACAGGCTGTCTGCAATTTTTACCGTGGTTACGGCTTCACAGGCCTCGAACTGTGGGGCTGGACCCTTTTCACCTAGAAGCCCTGGTCGGGGGCTGTGGCCGTCGGCCGCGTCCCTATCTTTCCACGGCTTAAGTAAATTCACGTGGTACACCTGCTCCGGCTTGCGCCTCCCTGGCTGGTGTACCTTGTAATTTACTTCCCCTACCTTCTCGATCACCTCATAGGGGCCCTGCCACCTAGCTAGGAATTTGCTGTCAAGGGTGGGTACCAGAACCAAAACCCGATCTCCCGGATTGAAGTCCCGTACCCGAGCCTGACGATTGTACACCCTACTCTGGGCCTGTTGCGCTGCCTCCATATGCTCCCGGACCAAAGGCAACATCCTTTCCATCCGTTCCTGCATCTGGGCGACATACTCAATGACACTTTTGTGGGGGACAGGCTGTTGTTCCCATGCTTCCTTGGCGATATCCAACAGGCCCCGAGGGTGTCTGCCATAAAGCAGTTCGAAGGGCGAGAACCCAGTAGAGGCCTGGGGCACCTCTCGCACTGCAAACATGAGATAGGGCAGAAGCAGGTCCCAGTCCTTCCCATCTCTAGACACCACCCTCTTTAGCATATTTTTTAGAGTTTGGTTAAACCTCTCCACAAGACCGTCTGTTTGCGGATGGTAAACGGACGTCCGTAACTGCTTTATACGCAACAACTTACACAGTTCCCTCATTACTTTGGACATAAAAGGGGTCCCTTGGTCTGTCAGAACCTCTTTTGGCAGGCCCACACGGGAAAACATCTCCAATAACTCTTTGGCAATGAGCTTAGCTGAGGTATGTCGCAGAGGCACCGCCTCCGGATACCGAGTGGCATAGTCGAGAACTACCAGAATGTGTTGGTGGCCCCTGGCAGACTTTGGTACAGGTCCAATTAAATCCATAGCGATTCGCTCAAACGGTACTTCAATAATTGGCAGAGGTACCAGAGGACTACGGAAATGTGGCTGGGGGCTAGTTATCTGACAGGTTGGACAGGACTTACAATCGTTTTCTACCTCCTTGAACACACTGGGCCAATAAAACCGCTGCAGAATGCGGTCCTGGGTTTTCTGCCACCCCAGGTGTCCCCCAAGAACATGTTGGTGGGCAAGCTCCATGACGAGCTTGCGATGCGCTGTGGGCACCACCAACTGTTCAACAGGTTCACCTCGGTTTGGTTCACCCGATACAACATATCCTGCAGAACAATAAATCGTGGGAACATTAATTCAGCCCCTGGTTTCTGGGGTTTACCATCAATTTCCAGCACATTCTCCCAGGCCCTGGTTAGGGTTTGGTCCCGGTGTTGTGCGGTCCCAAAATTTTCCCGGAGACATTGAGGTCTGCCAACTCAGGTCCCGGTGGCAAGTCCTCCGTGTCTCCCACCATTACACTCAGTGGGGTTGTCTCCCCCACTACCGCTGCAGCAGTGGTCACCCCTACCGCTGGCCCTTCAGACTCGGGCTCCCAGGGTTCTGGCCTTCCAGTGGTATCAGGCCACTCTGCTAGGGTTACCCCTGTCTCAGGGCTATTAGACACTTTCACCTCAGGCCACAGTGACGGAAAACCAGGGAAGTCTCTCCCAATTATCAGTTCATAGGGTAGCTTTGTGGAGATCGCCACTTCACAAGTCCAGGTGCCGGCCGCCGTGGACAGAGACATTACAGCAGTGGGATAGTCCTTTAAGTCTCCGTGAATGCACACCACACCCACTTTCCGGCCCGTATACTGGGTGGGCTGTACCAGGGCAGCACTTACCAGGGTTACCAGGCTCCCTGAGTCCAACAGCGCCACTGCCAGGTTATCCCCGACTTGCACCTGGCACAGATGACGATTGTCTATTGTCTCGGGGGTGCCGGTCGCACACAGTCTCCGGGCATACATGGAAGCCCGGTACCCATAATTAGTCTCCATGGGTTCCCCCCGATGGGGACAGTTGGCCCTATGTGTCCAGGCTCCCGACACTGCCAGCAGACCACTGGGGATGGATCTGCAAGGGGTACATCCCGGGCGGGTTTGGCCGGCCGCCGGGACTGGGGTGGAGATTTCCGGGGTTTGACTGGCCCCCTCCCAAAGAACCCCCTGCAGGTTTCTGGTGGCCTCATATCGCTCCACCAGGTCGACCATCTCAAGGGCATTGGTGGGGGATACCTGGCCGATCCAGTGTTGAAGGGGGTAAGGCAAGGCCCTCCAGAACATGTCAGCCAGCAGACGGTCCAGCATAGCAGTCGGACTTAGAATGTCAGGCTGCAGCCATTTTGCAACCGTTGCAGCAACTCATAGTACTGCGGCCTGGCGGGTTCAGCCGCTTTAAAGTCCCACTGGTGGACCCGCTGAGCCCGGACCAACACGTTTACCCCCAGTCTGGCCAGGATCTCCCCCTTCACCGTGGAATAGTCAGCAGCCTGGTCATCTGCCAAATCAAAAAAAAACTTGCTGGGGTCCGGATGCCAGGAGCGGGCAACCACCTCGGCCCACTGGTCACGGGGTAACTTTTCCCTCACGGCGACCTTCTCAAAGACCGCCAGGTAGGTCTCCACGTCGTCTGCGGGGGTCATCTTTGGGATCGCCGCACGGACCGCTTTCCGGGCATCATGGACGTGGTGGGACGCTCCTGCCGCCTGTAACGCCATCACATGTTGTAGCAGTAGCTGGTTGGTCTCCCGCTGCTGCACGTTAGCCTCTATGAGAGCCTTCACAGCAGCCTCCATGTTGCCAGAAATTCCTGCTTGCAACTTTGCTGGCTTAATATATATCATGCACTTTAGCAAAAAAAAATTCGGCGTTCACGCCAGCCTCACTGCGCATGCCCGCATTCTCCACCAAATGTGGGGAGTCGCTCTTGTAGACAGCGGTGAGGGTGCAGTACCGAGGCAAAACAAAGAGTCCAGGATGTGCAATAAACAGTGTTTTATTCACACTGACACAAAAATACACAGCAAACAGTCTTTCGGTGGTAATTCACACATGTCAGAAACAAGGAGGCAAAACAAAACAGGCCAACATAGGTTCAGTCACCTGGGAGGTGTAGGTGCAGGTTCGCACCAGGCTGTCGGCCCAGCCGCAGGAGAATCCACCTTCAGGTAGCCAGGAACAAAAGCCACCTCCTTGCTGAGCTCTTTCCTCCAGGACAGAGAACTCCAGAGCCCTGTTAGCAGGCTCCAGGATAATCACCACACCAGACACAGCTGCTGGCTGTGTTTTATACCCAGCCCAAAACCAGGACTGGATCGTTGGGAGCAGCCACCCACCCTACACTTTAGCTGCTCCCGGTAAGAGCCGGCCCGGATCGGCTTTGCAGCCATGCTATTTAACAGAGTCAAACAGCACTAGCTGCTGCAGACAAAAAAACCCGGCTCTTACCTCACCGAGGCCAGCAACCTCGGTGACACGTACCTGCCATCAAATATGACACCTTGCACCCTCTTACACAGGGTAAAGGATAGATTCCAATTATTGGAATTAAGTTCCTTGATAAAATAACATAATTCTCTGGTTTCACCCTTCCAGATAAAAATAATAAAAATAATAGTTTCTGATAGATAATACCACCTTCATAACCTGATTGAACCAAGTCATAAAGTGATTTCTTAAAATCCTTGGTGGGATCTTCTTCAAGAGGTCTATAAAAGTTGTCATCAGAAAGAATTCTCATAGATTCCGCAACATAGTAGTCAGTGTCTAGAATTACAATGCCCCCTCCCTTATCAGCACTTTTAATTACGATGTCCCTATTTCTCATGAGGGTTTTTATGGCACGTTTTTCTTTATGCTTGAGGTTATCCCTGTTGTTGATACATGGTCCTGTGTTAGAAATATTCCTATGTGGATCTCCCAAGGTAGTTTTAAGGTCCTTCATCGTCACATCATAGAAATATTCGATGAAGGGGCCTTTACTCTCTAATGGATAAAAAGTTTATTTCCCTTTTAGTTCGCAGGGAATAGGTGTCTTAATGGACAATTCAGTCAGAGTAGGGCTGGGGTTGGGGGTCTTCTTTGGTTCTAGAGATTTACTAGCAAAATGTCTCTGGAGTGTCAGTTTCCTAATTAGTTGATTAAGGTCAAAAAACACTTAAAAGAGGTAAGACCGATCAGTAGGGCAAAAAGAAAGTCCTTTACTGAGGAGTAATATCTCTGTATGATAGCTTATTGTATAAAATAATTGAACTAGGTTTTAGTGTTTATTTAGGGCTCTTTCACACTTGCGTTTTTGTTTTCCGGCTTAGAGATCCGTCGTCGGGGCTCTATGCCGGAAAAATCCTGATCAGGATTATCCCAATGCATTCTGAATGGAGAGAAATCCGTTCAGGATGCATCAGGATGTCTTCAGTTCAGGACCGGAACGTTTTTTGGCCGGAGAAAATACAGCAGCATGCTGCGCTTTTTGCTCCGGCCAAAAATCCTGAACAGTTGCCGCAAGGCCGGATCCGGAATTAATGCCCATTGAAAGGCATTAATCCGGATCCGGCCTTAAGCTAAAAGTTGTTTCGGCGCATCGCCGGATCCGACGTTTAGCTTTTTCTCAATGGTTACCATGGCAGCCAGGAAGCTAAAGTCCTGGTTGCCATGGTAAAGTGTAGTGGGGAGCGGGGGAGCAGTATACTTACAGTCCGTGCGGCTCCCGGGGCGCTCCACAGTGACGTCAGGGCACCCCACACGCATGGATCACGTGATTGCATGGATCACGTGATCCATGCGCATGGGGCGCTCTGACGTCATTCTGGAGCACCCTGGGAGCCGCATGGACTGTAAGTATACTGCTCCCCCGCTCCCCACTACTACTATGGCAACCAGGACTTTAATAGCGTCCTGGCTGCCATAGTAACCTTAAAGCATTTCGAAGACTGATCAGGATCCTGATCAGTCTTCTAATGCTTTCAGGCGACTTGCGTTCTGACTGATCCGGCGGGACGGAAGTGCCTGCCGGATCCTCAGAACGCAAGTGTGAAAGAGGCCTTATATTTCCATTGTTCTTTTATGTTTATTTTATGTGTCTTCTTAACATCCTTTTAACATATTTTAATATATTTTTCTCTGGATGTCACATGTCTATATTATGTATGATTTTTACTATTTTCTGGTCTTTCTTTGATACCCCTGAAGAAGGAGGTCTGTGAGACCCCGAAACGCATTTGGCCAGCTTTTACTGTGTTAAACTATATTGATCAGAAGCCTTAGGCCTCATGTACACGACCGTTGTTTGATTCCGTGTCCGTTGCTCCGTTTTTCGTGATTTTCTGCGGACCCATTGGTTTTCAATGGGTCCGTGGAAACCTCGGCAAATGCACCGTTTGTCCTCCGCGTCCGTGGTCCGTGATTCCAGTCCGTCAAAAAATATAACCTGTCCTATTCTTGTCCGTGAAAAACGGTTCACGGACCCATTCAAGTCAATGGGTCCGTGAAAAATGCGGATGGCCATCCATGTGTCATCCGTGTTCCGTGTCCGTTTTTTTTGCGGATCCCTTGGCAGGCACTTGGGAAACATTGTCAGCCTGTCTTTTGGTAAAATCTTTTGGGTCATGTCCGCTAAAAAAAACGGAAACACAACGGAAGGCAAAAACGGACACGGACCACTGAACAACGGAACCCCTTTTTGCGGACAGCATAAAAAAACGGTCGTGTGCATGAGGCCTTATTCTCGGCTGCAATCAATTGGTATCACCTGATATGTGATCCTTGACAGGGGGGCAGTTAGTCACGGGTGTCTTGAGCTTTATCCTGTGGCTATCCCCCCCCCTGTGAAGTGAGTACTCACATTTTGAGCACCTCTATCAGAATTAAATATCTCTTTTGGAGAATATTCTGTATAAGGATTACCCTCCATAGACGAGGGGGCTTTGATGACCATATTCACTTCCTCTACATCCTTTTGGAGTGGCACCTTTTATAGTGTTTTCTTTTGAACCAGGTCACTGTTGGACCCATTTACCCTGGCACCACCAGACCGAGTTCACCCACAATCTGGAACACAATTGTCCAGCCAGAGCACAGTTCTGGAGGATGGGGAGAATGAGGACGAGGAGTAGGAGGAACGCTGGGGGATACAAAGGACACAGACGATACACCTCCCTCAAAGAGGACAGCTCTTATGGGCAAGCTTTTGTTTATTAAAAAGAACCAGGCATGGATCCCACAGGACTTATTTGTACCTTATGCAGAATAGACATGTATACCGGCCTCACCAAACCATTGTTATACTACCGTGCACTTACACTTTGTTTTATTTTTTTATATTTTACCAATATTTTGGGGTCTACAGAAATTTATTTAAATAAATAAAAAATAAAAAACATGTTTATTCACATTTTCGGTCACTGTCACCTATGCAGTGCAGGGCTTTTTACCCGGCAAAAATGGTAATATTGCACCCAACAATTTAAAAGAGGATTATTCACATTTTCGGTCACTGTCACCTATGCAGTGCAGGGCTTTGTACCCAGCAAAAATAGTAATATTGCACCTAACAATTTAAAAGAGGATTATTCACATTTTCGGTCACTGTCACCTATGCAGTGCAGCGCTTTGTACCCGGCAAAAAAAGGTAATATTGCACCCAACAATTTAAAAGAGGATTATTCACTTTTTCGCTCACTGTCACCTATGCAGAGCAGGGCTTTGTACCCGGCAAGAAAGGTAATATTGCACCCAACAATTTAAAAGAGGATTATTCACTTTTTCGGTCACTGTCACCTATGCAGAGCAGAGCTTTGTACCCGGCAAAAAAGGTAATATTGCACCCAACAATTTAAAAGAGGATAATTCACATATTCGGTCACTGTCACCTATGTAGGACCTCATTGTTCTCAACATCATCTTCCATCCAGTCATAACGGCATCACCACCACCCCCCCCCCCCCCCCCCTCCTCATTTGTGTACCTGCCCTTACGGATGTTCTGCCCACACACACACAACACAAAAAGGTGAGCATACTTCATCTACTTTGCTAAAAGCTTAATATCATTGCTTACTACCCTATGAGCGCCTCTTCCAATTTATTTCCCTTGCCATAATTGCTATGTATAAATATATCAGGGGTCAGTACAGAGATCTCTCTCATCATCTAATTATCCCCAGGACTGTGATGAGGGGACATCCTCTGTGTCTGGAGAAAAGTAGGTTTGCACATTGAACATAGAAGAGGATTCTTTACAGTAAGAGCAGTGAGACTATGGAACTCTGTCTGAGGAGATGGTGAGGGTGAGTTCAATAAAAGAGTTCAAGAGGGGCCTGAACGTATTTCTGGAGTGTAATAATTAGTGTTGAGCGAACAGTTCGAGCATCGTTCGGGTTCGTACCGAATTTTGGGGTGTCCGGGACCCGGACCCGAACCCGGACATTTTCAAAAAAGTTCGGGTTCGGGTTCGTCGTTCGGCATGTATTTTGGCGCATTTTGAAAGGCTGCAAAGCAGCCAATCAACATGCATCATACTACTTGCCCTAAGATGCCATCGCAGCCATGCCTACTATTGGCAAGGCTGTGATTGGCCAAGTGCAGCATGTGACTCAGCCTCTTTATAAGCTTGTGCGCACGTCGGGACGTGCTCACTCCCGATGTGAATAGAACAGGGATAGAGCGCAGCTGATGCTAGGGCGAGAATAGGCAGGGATAATTGAATAACTGGAAGCAAATTTCTCTCCTCCACCTGTGATTCATCTGAACAACTGCAGCTGAGCTGCTTTTTTGATAGGGATTGGCTATTTTTAGAGTGGCCAGAGTGATTTTTCCATCCACATGTACCTGGGCTGACCGCCGGCCGCCATTTTGCGACTTGTAGTGCTGCAGCAGAAGCTGCCACAGTGTGCATTCCAAAGCTCCAAACAAGTCAGACATCTACACCTGGGATTCAGACCAATAGCGATTTAGCAGCACAGTCCAAGGCTATTTTTTTAAAGGTTGTGCAGACCATTTTGTGGCACATGTTACTGGGCTGATAGGCGGCGCCATCTTGGGACTAGTGCTGCAGCACAATCTCTCCCAACGTCCATTAATCACTTGTAATAGTGGTCTGTGCCATAGAAATCCTACATCAGGGACTTGGGTGTGCTTGTGTCACCCCTACTAATACCAGTCCACCTGTAATCCATACAGTGAAAAGCCATGAAAGTATTCCAGTGAGGGAATTTTTTATTTAAAAAAGGCCAAGTTAGTTTATCTGGCGTTCAATATACTAGATACAGTTAGGCCTGCGTTTCATACATCTGGAATTAGCAAACTAATGTGCTGGGGTTGGGAAAACATATATGTACCCATACTAGAATCTGTCAAAGAAAGCGGTACTCACATATAACAGTCATTCCATCTGTAATCCATACAGTCAAAAGACTGAAAGTATTCCAGTGAGGGAATTTTTTTATTTAAAAAAGGCCAAGTTAGTTTATCTGGCGTTCAATATACTAGATACAGTTAGGCCTGCGTTTCATACATCTGGAATTAGCAAACTAATGTGCTGGGGTTGGGAAAACATATATGTACCCATACTAGAATCTGTCAAAGAAAGCGGTACTCACATATAACAGTCATTCCATCTGTAATCCATACAGTCAAAAGACTGAAAGTATTCCAGTGAGGGAATTTTTTATTTAAAAAAGGCCAAGTTAGTTTATCTGGCGTTCAATATACTAGATACAGTTAGGCCTGCGTTTCATACATCTGGAATTAGCAAACTAATGTGCTGGGGTTGGGAAAACATATATGTACCCATACTAGAATCTGTCAAAAGCGGTACTCACATATAACAGTCATTCCATCTGTAATCCATACAGTCAAAAGACTGAAAGTATTCCAGTGAGGGAATTTTTTATTTAAAAAGGCCAAGTTAGTTTATCTGGCGTTCAATATACTAGATACAGTTAGGCCTGCGTTTCATACATCTGGAATTAGCAAACTAATGTGCTGGGGTTGGGAAAACATATATGTACCCATACTAGAATCTGTCAAAGAAAGCGGTACTCACATATAACAGTCATTCCATCTGTAATCCATACAGTCAAAAGACTGAAAGTATTCCAGTGAGGGATTTTGCTTATAAAAAATAATATATTTCATTGTGGTGCGAGTTGAATCGCAACAATGAAGAAAAATACTATTAAGGGACGAGGACGCGGTCGTGGTGGTGTCCGTGGAGCCTCTGTTGCTGGTAGAGGACGTGGCCGTTCGGCTCAGGCGCACACAGTAGGGAACGAACTCCCTCAACTAGCCGGCAGAATGTACCGCAATATCTCGTGGGGCCCAATGCCGCTCTTAGGATGGTAAGGCCTGAGCAGGTACAGGCATTAATCGATTGGGTGGCCGACAGTGCTTCCAGCACGTTCACCACATGGTCTTCCACCCAGTCTTCTGCGGAAAGCGCACAGGTGGCACCTGAAAACCAAGCCCATCAGTCTGTCACATCACCCCCAAGCATATCAGGGAAACGGTCTGAGCCACAAGTTATGCAGCAGTCTCTTCTTCTGTTTGAAGACTCTGCTTCCAGGGTTTCCCAGGGGCGTCCACCTAGCCCTTCCCCAGTGGAGGAAGACATACCATGCACTGACGCACAACCACTTATGTCTCCAGATGAAGAGGACATGGGAATACCACCACAGCAGAGTCACCGACTCTCTGATGATGACGAAACACAGGTGCCCACTGCCGCGTCTTTTGCAGTGTGCAGACTGAACAGGAGGAGGTCAGGGGAGGGAGACTGGGTGGAAGACGATGCAGAGGGCGATGAGGTCTTAGACCCCACATGGACTGAAGGTCGTGGCGATGACTTTCACAGTTCAGAGGAAGAGGTAGTGGTGAGACCGAGACAACAAGCGAAGCCAAAGAGGAGCAGGGGGCCAAAGCAGGCGAGCCGCCGCCCCCAGAGTTCGCCTGCTACTGGACATCGCCAACAGGGACCCAGCCCCACAAAGGCAGCTTCAAAGAGTTCCCTGGCATGGCACTTCTTTAAACAATGTCCTACCGACAAGACCCGAGTGACTTGCACGCTCTGCCATCAGAGCCTGAGGCGAGGCATTAGCGTTCTGAACCTCAGCACAACCTGCATGACCAGGCATCTACATGCAAAGCATGAACTGCAGTGGGGTACACACCTTAAAAACCAGGCACTCGCTGAGGCTCCCCCTGCTCCCTCTACCGCTGCTGCCTCGGCTTCCGCCTCGAGAGGAATGTTGCCACCTGCCGAGCAGCAAACAGAGGATGTGCCACCGACACCACCACCACCGCCACCGTCAACTAGCGTCTCCACTATATCACACAGCAGCGTTCAGCTCTCAATATCTCAAACCTTAGAGAGGAAGCGCAAATTCCCCGAGTCACCCTCGGGCCCTTGGCCTGAACGCCAGCATTTCTAAACTGCTGGCCTTTGAAATGCTGTCATTCCGGCTGGTGGACACAGACAGCTTCAAACAGCTGATGGCCATGGCTGTCCCGCAGTATGTGGTTCCCAGCCGCCACTACTTCTCCAAGACAGCCGTGCCTTCCCTGCACATGCAAGTGTCCGATAAAATCAAGTGTGCACTGCGCAACGCCATTTGTGGCAAGGTCCACCTAACCACAGATACGTGGACCAGTAAGCACGGCCAGGGACGCTATATCTCACTAACTGCACACTGGATGAATGTAGTGGCGGCTGGGCCCCGGCGGACAGTTCCTTGGCGCACGTCCTTCCGCCCCCTAGGATCGCAGGGCATCATTCTCTGCCTCCTGTAGCCTCCTCCTCCTACTCGGCTTCCTCCTCCACTGCTTCCACCAGCTCATCCGGTCAGCCACACACCTTCACCACCAACTTCAGCACAGCCCGGGGTAAACGTCAGCAGGCCATTCTGAAACTCATATGTTTGGGGACAGGCCCCACAGCGCAAAGGAGTTGTGGCGGGGTATTGAACAACAGACCGACGAGTGGTTTCTGCCGGTGGGCCTCAAGCCAGGCCTGGTGGTATGCGATAATGGGCGAAATCTCGTGGCAGCTCTGGGACTAGCCGGTTTGGCGCACATCCCTTGCCTGGCGCATGTGCTGAACTTGGTGGTGCAGAGGTTCATTCACCACTACCCCAACATGTCAGAGCTGCTGCATAAAGTGCGGGCCGTCTGTGCGCGCTTCCGCCGTTCACATCCTGCCGCTGCTCGCCTGTCTGCGCTACAGCGGAACTTCGGCCTTCCCGCTCACCGCCTCATATGCGACGTGCCCACCCGGTGGAACTCCACCTTGCACATGCTGGAGAGACTGTGCGAGCAGCAGCAGGCCATAGTGGAGTTTCAGCTGCAGCACGCTCGCGTCAGTCGTACTGCCGAACAGCACCACTTCACCACCAATGATTGGGCCTCCATGCGAGACCTGTGTGCCCTGCTGCGCTGTTTCGAGTACTCCACCAACATGGCCAGTGGCGATGACACTGTTATCAGCGTTACAATACCACTTCTATGTCTCCTTGAGAAAACACTTAGGGCAATGATGTTAGAGGAGGTGGCCCAGGTGGAGGAGGAGGAGGAGGATGAGGGCTCGTTTCTAACACTTTCGGGCCAGTCTGTTCGAAGTGGCTCAGAGGGAGGTTTGTTTAAGCAGCAGAGGACAGGTTCACAAGTCGCCAGCCAAGGCACTGTACTGGAGGACGAGGAGGATGAGGAGGAGGAGGTGGAGGGGGACGAGGATGACGCAAGTTCACAGCGGGGTGGCAGCCCAGGCCCATCACTGGTGCGTGGCTGGGGGATACGGTGGACGATGACGATACGCCTCCCACAGAGGACAGCTTGTCCTTACCCATGGGTAGCCTGGCCCACATGAGCGAATATATGCTCCAATGCCTGCGCAACGACAGCAGAGTTGCCCACGTTTTAACGTGTGCAGACTACTGGGTGGCCACCCTGCTGGATCCCCGGTATAAAGACAATGTGCCCACTTTAATTCCTGAACTGGAGCGCGACCGTAAGATGCGCGAGTACAAGCACTGCGCTGATAGAGGCGCTCTTGAGAGCATTCCCACATGTCACAGGGGAACAGGTGGAAGGTGAAGGCAGAGGAGTGGCAAGAGGTCGCCAACGCAGCTGTGTCACGGCCAGCTCATCTGAGGGCAGGGTTAGCATGGCAGAAATGTGGAAAGGTTTTGTCTCCACGCCACAGCTATCTGCACCGACACCTGATACGGAACGTGTTAGCAGGAGGCAGCATTTCACTAACATGGTTGAACAGTATGTCTGCACACCCCTCCACATCCTGACGGATGGTTCGGCCCCATTCAACTACTGGGTTTCGAAATTGTCCACGTGGCCAGAGTTAGCATGTTATGCCTTGGAGGTGCTTTCCTGCCCGGCGGCCAGCGTTTTATCTGAAGCAGCGTATTCAGCACGGCAGGGCGTCGTTACTGACAAGCGCAGCCGCCTGTCCACAGCCAACGTGGACAAGCTGACCTTCATAAAGATGAACCAGGCATGGATCCCACAGGACCTGTCCCTCCCTTGTGCAGAGTAGTCCTTATTAACTGCCTAAAACATGTCTTGTTGTGCTACGGGCCACTTCTTTATTTGATACAAATTTTATGAAACCCACAGTTGAATGAAACTCTTCTCTGTCTGGGCGCCGGGCCTAACCAGATGAAAGTGGCGGTTAAACTAACGGGTGACATGAAGCCATAACCTCTGCCATGCTACCTCTGTCTTCTGTCTGGGTGCTGAGGCCTAAGTCAAATAAAGCGGTCTTCTGCTGTGCTGGGGGATATGAAGCTAATCTCTGACCTCTCTCCTCTGTCTGGGTCCAAAGGCCTAAATCACTGAAAGAGGCCTTCTCCTGTGGTGTGTGATATGATGCCAGAATATGTGCTGTGGGGCCTCTCTCCTCTTCCTGGGTGCAGGGGTCAAATAAACTAAATTGTGGCCTACTCCTGTGGTGGTTGATATGATGCCTGATTCTCTGATGTGGAACCTCTCTCCTCTGTTTGGGTGAAGGGTCAAAGTAACTAAATGGTGGCTTCTCCTGTGGTGGCTGATATGATGCCAGAATATGTGCTGTGGGGCCTCTCTCCTCTTCCTGGGTGCAGGGGTCAAAGTAACTCAATGGTGGCTTCTCCTGTGGTGGCTGATATGATGCCAGAATATGTGCTGTGGTGCCTCTCTCCTCTTCCTGGGTGCAGGGTCAAAGTAACTAAATGGTGGCTTCTCCTGTGGTGGTTGATATGATGCCTGATTCTCTGCTGTGAAACCTCTCTCCTCCATCTGGGTGTAGGGGTCAAAAGTCTTTCAAAGTCGCCTTCTCCTGTGCTGATTGATATAAAGCTGATGGTTGTGCCATCTGACATAGTTGCCAGGGTCTGATTCAATGGGGGCCTACTCCTGTGGTGGGTGATCTAAATGCCTGATTCTCTGCTGTGAAACCTCTCTCCTCCGTCTGGGTGTAGGGGTCAAAGTCTTTCAAAGTCGCCTTCTCCTGTGCTGATTGATATGAAGCTGATGGTTGTGCCATCTGACATGGTTGCCGGGGTCCCATTAAATTGTTGCCTACTCCTGTGGTGGTTGATATGATGCCTGATTCTCTGATGTGGAACCTCTCTCCTCTGTTTGGGTGAAGGGGTCAAAGTAACTAAATGGTGGCCTACTCCTGTGGTGGGTGATATGATGCCAGAATATGTGCTGTGGGGCCTCTCTCCTCTTCCTGGGTGCAGGGGTCAAAGTAACTCAATGGTGGCTTCTCCTGTGGTGGCTGATATGATGCCAGAATATGTGCTGTGGTGCCTCTCTCCTCTGTCTGGGTCCAAAGGCCTAAATCACTGAAAGAGGCCTTCTCCTGTGGTGTGTGATATGATGCCTGAATATGTGCTGTGGTGCCTCTCTCCTCTTCCTGGAGTGCGGGGTCAAAGTAACTCAATGGTGGCTTCTCCTGTGGTGGCTGATATGATGCCAGAATATGTGCTGTGGTGCCTCTCTCCTCTGTCTGGGTCCAAAGGCCTAAATCACTGAAAGAGGCCTTCTCCTGTGGTGTGTGATATGATGCCTGAATATGTGCTGTGGTGCCTCTCTCCTCTTCCTGGGTGCGGGGGTCAAAGTAACTCAATGGTGGCTTCTCCTGTGGTGGCTGATATGATGCCAGAATATGTGCTGTGGGGCCTCTCTCCTCTTCCTGGGTGCAGGGGTCAAAGTAACTATTATGGTGGCTTCTCCTGTGGTGGTTGATATGATGCCTGATTCTCTGCTGTGAAACCTCTCTCCTCCGTCTGGGTGTAGGGGTCAAAGTCTTTCAAAGTCGCCTTCTCCTGTGCTGATTGATATGAAGCTGATGGTTGTGCCATCTGACATGGTTGCCGGGTCCCATTAAATTGTGGCCTACTCCTGTGGTGGTTGATATGATGCCTGATTCTCTGATGTGGAACCTCTCTCCTCTGTTTGGGTGTAAGGGGTCAAAGCTAACTAAATGGTGGCCTACTCCTGTGGTGGGTGATATGATGCCAGAATATGTGCTGTGGGGCCTCTCTCCTCTTCCTGGGTGCAGGGTCAAGTAACTCAATGGTGGCTTCTCCTGTGGTGGCTGATATGATGCCAGAATATGTGCTGTGGTGCCTCTCTCCTCTGTCTGGGTCCAAGGGCCTAAAATCACTGAAAGAGGCCTTCTCCTGTGGTGTGGTGATATGATGCCTGAATATGTGCTGTGGTGCCTCTCTCCTCTTCCTGGAGTGCGGGGGTCAAAGTAACTCAATGGTGGCTTCTCCTGTGGTGGCTGATATGATGCCAGAATATGTGCTGTGGTGCCTCTCTCCTCTGTCTGGGTCCAAAGGCCTAAATCACTGAAAGAGGCCTTCTCCTGTGGTGTGTGATATGATGCCTGAATATGTGCTGTGGTGCCTCTCTCCTCTTCCTGGGTGCGGGGGTCAAAAGTAACTCAATGGTGGCTTCTCCTGTGGTGGCTGATATGATGCCAGAATATGTGCTGTGGGGCCTCTCTCCTCTTCCTGGGTGCAGGGGTCAAAGTAACTAAATGGTGGCTTCTCCTGTGGTGGTTGATATGATGCCTGATTCTCTGCTGTGAAACCTGTCTCCTC
Source organism: Bufotes viridis (assembly GCA_033119425.1). Taxonomy (NCBI): domain Eukaryota; kingdom Metazoa; phylum Chordata; class Amphibia; order Anura; family Bufonidae; genus Bufotes; species Bufotes viridis. The sequence goes on from CM065593.1 coordinate 288,131,827, forward strand.
CATCTGGGTGTAGGGGTCAAAGTCTTTCAAAGTCGCCTTCTCCTGTGCTGATTGATATGAAGCTGATGGTTGTGCCATCTGACATGGTTGCCGGGGTCCCATTAAATTGGGGCCTACTCCTGTGGTGGGTGATCTAAATGCCTGATTCTCTGCTTTGAAACCTCTCTCCTCCGTCCGGGTGTAGGGGTCAAAGTCTGTCAAAGTCGCCTTCTCCTGTGCTGATTGATATAAAGCTTATGCTTGTGCCATCTGACATGGTTGCCGGGGTCTGATTCAATGGTGGCCTACTCCTGTGGTGGGTGATCTAAATGCCTGATTCTCTGCTGTGTAACCTCTCTCCTCCGTCTGGGTGTAGGGGTCAAAGTAACTAAATGGTGGCCTACTCCTGTGGTGGGTGATATGATGCCAGAATATGTGCTGTGGGGCCTCTCTCCTCTTCCTGGGTGCAGGGTCAAAGTAACTCAATGGTGGCTTCTCCTGTGGTGGCTGATATGATGCCAGAATATGTGCTGTGGGGCCTCTCTCCTCTTCCTGGGTGCAGGGGTCAAAGTAACTAAATGGTGGCTTCTCCTGTGGTGGCTGATATGATGCCAGAATATGTGCTGTGGGGCCTCTCTCCTCTTCCTGGGTGCAGGGTCAAAGTAACTAAATGGTGGCTTCTCCTGTGGTGGTTGATATGATGCCTGATTCTCTGCTGTGAAACCTCTCTCCTCCATCTGGGTGTAGGGGTCAAAGTCTTTCAAAGTCGCCTTCTCCTGTGCTGATTGATATAAAGCTGATGGTTTGTGCCATCTGACATGGTTGCCAGGGTCTGATTCAATGGGGGCCTACTCCTGTGGTGGGTGATCTAAATGCCTGATTCTCTGCTGTGAAACCTCTCTCCTCCGTCTGGGTGTAGGGGTCAAAGTCTTTCAAAGTCGCCTTCTCCTGTGCTGATTGATATGAAGCTGATGGTTGTGCCATCTGACATGGTTGCCGGGGTCCCATTAAATTGGGGCCTACTCCTGTGGTGGGTGATCTAAATGCCTGATTCTCTGCTTTGAAACCTCTCTCCTCCGTCCGGGTGTAGGGGTCAAAGTCTGTCAAAGTCGCCTTCTCCTGTGCTGATTGATATAAAGCTTATGCTTGTGCCATCTGACATGGTTGCCGGGTCTGATTCAATGGTGGCCTACTCCTGTGGTGGGTGATCTAAATGCCTGATTCTCTGCTGTGTAACCTCTCTCCTCCGTCTGGGTGTAGGAGTCAAAGTAACTAAATGGTGGCCTACTCCTGTGGTGGGTGATATGATGCCAGAATATGTGCTGTGGGGCCTCTCTCTCTTCCTGGGTGCAGGGGTCAAAGTAACTCAATGGTGGCTTCTCCTGTGGTGGCTGATATGATGCCAGAATATGTGCTGTGGGGCCTCTCTCCTCTTCCTGGGTGCAGGGTCAAAGTAACTCAATGGTGGCTTCTCCTGTGGTGGCTGATATGATGCCAGAATATGTGCTGTGGTGCCTCTCTCCTCTTCCTGGGTGCAGGGGTCAAAGTAACTAAATGGTGGCTTCTCCTGTGGTGGTTGATATGATGCCTGATTCTCTGCTGTGAAACCTCTCTCCTCCATCTGGGTGTAGGGGTCAAAGTCTTTCAAAGTCGCCTTCTCCTGTGCTGATTGATATAAAGCTGATGGTTGTGCCATCTGACATGGTTGCCAGGGTCTGATTCAATGGGGGCCTACTCCTGTGGTGGGTGATCTAAATGCCTGATTCTCTGCTGTGTAACCTCTCTCCTCCGTCTGGGTGTAGGGGTCAAAGTAACTAAATGGTGGCCTACTCCTGTGGTGGGTGATATGATGCCTGGTTCTCTGCTGTGGGACCTCTCTCCTTTGTCTGGGTGCTGTGGTCAAAATAATAGTAAGTGACCTTCTCCATTGGTGGGTGACTTGAAGCCTGATTCTGTGCTATGGGACCTCACTCCAATTAATATTGTTTAATTTTTATTTATTTTATGTTAACTCATCATTTCCCTATCTACATTTGTTTGCAGGGGATTTAACTACATTTTGCTGCCTTTTGCAGCCCTCTAGCCCTTTCCGGGTGTGTTTTACAGCCTTTTTAGTGCCCAAAAGTTCGGGTCCCCATTGACTTCTATGGGGTTCGGGTTCGGGATGAAGTTCGGGTCGAGTTCGGATCCCGAACCCGAACATTTTTCGAAAGTTCGGCCGAACTCGTCGAACCCGAACATCCAGGTGTTCGCTCAACTCTAGTAATAATATTACAGGCTATAGCTACTAGAGATGGGTCGTTGATCCAGGGAGTTATTCTGATTGCTTGATTGGAGTCAGGAAGAAATTTTTTTCCCCTAAAGTGGGGAAAATTGGCTTCTACCTCAGGTTTTTTTTGCCTTCCTCTGTATCAACTTGCAGGATAACAGGCCGAACTGGATGGACAGATGTCTTTTTCGGCCTTATAAACTATGTTACTATGTAATTTTGAAACACTTGCCTCAGTAAATCTGCCTCATTGTCTTCACTTTGCACTATTATTCTTATTAAATTAATTCTAAAGATATCCTCTACTTCAGAGGCATTTTCTCCTATTACATCACCAGTCAACAGTGAATAACAGTGTTAATGACATGCAAGTTAATTATACCACTGACTGAGCACTAAAATGCCTGCAAGTGCTATACATAACTGAGAAGACTGAAACCTGCCTATTGGGACATTCATATTTTTCATTTTCTGTGCAAACATCCGCCCAACGAACATTCTAGTTGACAGCTACAAATGATTTGCCTACATTTTATCCCTTAATAATCCTGAAATGTACATATGTTACTAAACAAATTAATACAACATTTTTAAAAATGAAGTTGTTTTTGTGAGATCTTCCAAAGAAATAATTGAAAATTCTCCAGGTAATCCGTTTTGGTGAGGAAAACAGATTCATTATAACACATCTACTATTCACTAGCCATTTCTTTCTCTAAAACTGCAAATTTAGAACTGGCTTTGTTCCTCTGTAAAGTTTTGCTTGTTCTTTTTGTTATCTTTCAAAAAGATAATTCCAAATAATTCTCTATAGGGAAGTTCTTCCTGTCTATCTGCCCATCAATCTTTATATTTCAATGCTCAAGTATCTGATTAGTGTACTTAAAATAATAAAAATGTCAACAGCAGTGTCACATTGATTGATACTAATTACTAGTCTGCAAAGGTGCCTCCTCTATAACCATTCTAGTTGCAGATTTCTATTTTCTAGTTAAAGTAATGCCCCATTGTCCTAACACTAGCTCCGATATGTTTTTTTTTGCCTGTGCTCTGACAAAATATGCTTTATACAATAGTCCGAGTAACATTATTTAATGGAAGAGAGCAGGAATAAAATACAACCTCTTTTGGTTTTTGTGAATATTCAGTGTAAAGTGAAATGTCTTGTGAAGTAAGAAGGGAGACGTCAGAGTTTTGCATGTTGGTCAAAGTACCGTATATATATTTGTGAGAGTAGGAGGATAACAATGTGCTTTAAAAGTTTGTTTTATTATTTAAAGTACTCAAAGTTGTACGCACACAGTACCAAGTTAAAGGTTTTTGATAATTGAATGTTCATTGTGCCCTAAGGCCTCTTTCACACTAGCGTTTTAGCTTTCCGTCCTAGAGATCCGTCCTCGGGTCTCTAGGACGGAAAGCTACTGATCAGGATTATCCCCATGCATCCTGAATGGAGAGAAATCTGTTCAGGATGCATCAGGATATCTTCCGTTCAGTATGTCAACGTTTTTTGGACGTTGACAAAAGCGCAGCATGCCGCGGATTTGTCTCCGTCCAAGAATCCGGAAGACATGCCGTAACGCCGGATCCGGAATTAATGCCCATTGAAGGGCATTAGTCCGGATCCGGCCTTTAGCTAAACGTCGTTTCCGCGCATCGCCGGATCCGACGCTTAGCTTTTGTCAATGGTTACTATGGCAGCCAGGATGCTAAAGTCCTGGTTGCCATAGTAAATAGAGGGAGCGGGGAGCGGCATGCTTACATTCCGTGCGGCTCCGGGACGCTCCAGGATGACGTCAGGGCGCCCCAGTGCATAGATCACGTGATCGCATAGATCATGTGATCCATGTACGCGAGGCGCTCTGACGTCATTCAGGAGCGCCCCGGGAGCCGCACGGAATGTAAGTATGCCGCTCCCCCGCTCCCCACTGCTACTATGGCAACCAGGATGCTAGTAGCACATAGTAACACTGAAAGCATTTTGAAGACTGATCAGTCTTCAAATGCTTTCAGTTTACTTGCGTTGTGCCGGATCCGGCGTGCATTCTTCACAACGCAAGTGTGAAAGAGGCCTAACATATTCAAAGATCACACATATAGGATGATACTTGTATAGAGCACTGAAATCAAACTTTTAAGTTTATGTTACCATTAGAAAAAATGGAATGCTAAAAATACAGCACAATTATATTAAATTACTTATTTATTTGGCAGTGGGTTCTTCATATGTCATAAATGGGAAAAAATAGGGTAATGCATGTACAAAATGCTAAATTTAATACATCTTCTACAATAGTGCATGTACACTGAAAGTAAGAATTTTTTACAAAGCAAATAAAAACATATTTTAAAATATACTTTTGGGGTGCTAAGGGAAAGGGGAAGTACATCATATGTACTTTTCTGGCAATGAGTTTTTCCTGTGCTTGTTACACAAGCATAACACTTCTAAAAAAAAAAAAAAAAGGTAGCAAGAGCAAGCAAATTCATATACCTGCTGATTCAAACTTGTACTAAAAACCTGAGTCGAATGTTATTCAGGTTTCTTTGTACATTTAACGGGGTTTCCAGAAGTAAGATATTGATGACCTTTTCTCAGGGTAGGTCATCAATATCTGATCGGTTGGGATCGAAACTTCTAGCATCCCCAGCGAAAAGCTATTTGAAGTGGCCGGAGTGCTTCAGTGAGCACATTGGCATCCTCACAGCTTACAAAGCACAGTGCCATGCATTGTATAGTGACTGTGCTTATTATTTCAGTCCAGGCCCATTCAGTTGAAGGGGACTGAGCTGTTCATAAGCCATGTGACTGAGGAGCGTGACGTCATTGGCCTAAGAAGCGGCTGCTGGTTCACCTCTTCAAACAGCTGATCCAGAAGGGTGCCAGGAGTTTGACTCCCCTCAATCAGTATTTGATGAATCCTGAGGATAGGATCTAATCTTAAAATTCCACCTGCCTGGTCCTTCTCTCCCCTAACATCATCTGTTGGGAGAGTTGGGAGGCCCCCATATACATTAGATTGGAGGGCAGTCCTGCAGAAAACAGCTTAACTCATAAAGCTATGTAAACCAGGGCTTTTGTGTTGTTTTAGTGATAGTGCAAGGGTTTCTTTTTTACCTTTTGCTCATACTGATTCAAATCTTTCAAATTGTCAAGGGATAGTACTCTTGCAAGTTTTTCAATACAAACCATGGTTCTCAGACATAATAAAAGGCTTAGATATTCTTTGAAGGAGAAGGCTTTATAATCACAAAAGCTTGATGTTATGGATCAGCAAGTGTGAACCCACTGTGCCAGCAAACTGGTCTGCTGTATGGCTAACCATAAGGACGTTATTCTGGAGCTTCCCTGGTATTCACCCTTTAACACCTATACAGGGATTAGAACTTCGCTATGGGTTAGCAACCAGACAGCTGCCTCCTTGGATAGTATTGTGTAGTTGGTAGCTGACCCACTGGGTTCAGGGACTCTGATGCAAGCAAAAACACATGAAAACCACATGAACAGTCGGAGCAGGCACCAAAGCTTGAACCCGGGTTAACCTTAACATGAACTTAACATGGACTGACCTTGGACTTAAAAGTGTAGGAGCATACAGGCAGAATGGAAACAGAACTTAGAGAACAGCAGGAACACAAGCAGGAAATAACACAGGATAAACACTGGTAGATAGCAATAACATTAGACTCACAGGACACTGGGCAACAGGGAACCTAAAAGTCAAGTACCTTCTGCCGGAAGAGTGTGACTTAAATATCCAGGGCGCTTCAGCCATTTGCTGGGGAAGGATTTGGAAGTGTGCACACTGGCCGTTAAGGAAGCATCTAGCAGAAGCGTGGAGGCAGCAGCAGGCAGAGAGCCCTGGCGACCAGGATACTGAATTGTGGAGAGAATTGTTAGAGCGGAGAATGAGATGAGCATCAGACGGGGTAGTAGGGCTATAGCAGGCTAAAATGTCTTTAGTCACCCAGTCTGAGAGTACAGCCAACAGCTCTATCAACAATGTCATCCTGCCCACATTTACTATGAAGCTGATCTTCATTTTGATATTGCAAAGTATGGAGAAAGGCAATATTTCTTGCCACTACAAATTGTTGTGGGAAACCAAGCTATGTGGTGTCTGGGTTGGCGAAACTAAAAAAGCAGTTTTTATACATTATTATCAAAATTGCTTTGATCACATGGCAGTGCTAGAATGGTCAGTAGCTAAACGGATTGTCTCAGACGGACCACACAAATAGGATTCTATGGTCTTCTGGGTTAATAAATTGGATCAGCATCCCAAACTTATTAAATATTGCCATCAAGACATGCAGGCCTGTCACACTGAGCATTTCTTTCTGGAGAGGGTCTTCAAAACAATTTCTACTATACATGACTATCATCAAAATCAACCAGTCCTTTGTGTTTAATTTCAAATAAATGATTCTGGTCCCTACTTTAAAGAGCATCTGTCAATATTATTAACTCTGGTAAACTTCCTGGTAGGTTTGATAATGATGATTAAAATGATACCTTGTTTATGTCTTTACAGTGCACTGTTCCAGATTAAACAGCATTTTATTAATATGTTAGTTCGCTAGTTCTTCTGCAGCTTTAGCCTCTCTCTCATCACCCTTTCCCTGAGATATCCAGCACTGCCAATACAGGGGATATGGGGAGTGACTAAGGCACTAATACATTAATAAAAGTGTAGTTTTCTCTGGAACGATGCATTGTACAGACATGAACAAGGTATAATTTTTTAATCATCATTGTCAACCCTACCATGCAGTGTGCCTGTTTTAAAAGGGTTGATATGCTGAAAGATGCTCTTTAACCACTACTACTTTAAGCTTTATCCATTGCCACTACCACCAACACCCACAACTGCTGCAATTGACAAAGATGGTGTGTTATGCATCTCCCATCCCACACACACACACATTTCAGTGTTTTTAGGGGGCTTGTAAAAAAGCCATGAATTGCATGTATTTAGTAAATAATTTTTGGTGCCATTTTTTGAGTCAAGAATAATTTATTGGCTTGCCACAAATTGGAAGAATCAACAAAACAGACTTAACATCAACCAGACAAAATAAAAGGTAATCTTTGCTGAGAATCCTTTGAAGCTAAATATTAACATTTCACTTGCATCTTTTAAGAATATATAAAATAACTTGAACAGGTTTTTCAGAAGTAGAATATTGATGACCTATCCTCAGGATAGATCATTGATATCTGATTGGTGGTAGTCCCCCTGCACCACCGATCACATGGCAATTACACTCTGTTAATATAATTAGAGATTAGCGAAATTCTTAAAAATTCGATTCAGCTGCTTTGCAGAATTTTATAAAAAAATCAATTTGTCGTGAATTGCTTCATCATGAAGCGCATTTCTTTGTAATTAGCGGACGCAATGACTGGGAACGGCGATTGTATCACCCCGACCATTGAGCCCCTCATATGCCTCATTCATGTGAGATTAATATTAAGGCTTTTAGTGGTTAATCATTTAAAAAAATAAATTGTACCTACCTTATCCATTTGACAGTGATCTTGCTTGATTCAGTGAGAAATCTCAAGCAGTGCGTGATGTTTTCATCACAGTGCCCAGCGTGGTGACGTCATACATCACCACGCATGAGGTTTTTCGTGGGATCTTCAAGCAAGATGGATGAGGTGAGTATGACTTTTTTTTTTTTTTACAGCCATTTCAGGAAAAATTGATGCAAATCGAATTTTCCCTGTAATTCGGATCAAAGTCCACTTCGTATACTTCGATTTGCTCAACACTAAATATAATACTACATAGCAATCAAATCTAATAGACAGTATATATATAGCATATATATATATATATATATATATATATATACTACATATATACTTATAGACAGTATATATATATATATATATATATATATATATAAACAAAAAAATGCAACAGCACTCTGCAACCAGAACTCTGCCCAAGATAGAAGCTATAAGAGGACATTAGTGTACGTTTTGATCAAAAGGTAATAAGCCACTCGCCACGCCAAGGCTGTCCCGTGAGTGGTACTAACGCTAAATCTGACCTGTTATGGGCCATGACAGCCACATAAAATCCTCCTAACGCTGAATCTTACCTGTTATGGGCCACGACAGCCACATAAAATCCAGGGAGTGTGGGCCCAGCATGCATGCTGGGATAAACCATACTTATTAACCCCTTCTGGTGCTGTAACAGCCTCCATTAGATCCAGGGATGCAGGTACCAACATGCATGCTGAGCCCACTGTGCACTCCTCCTGGAGCCAGATGGCTACTAGCAGGTAATGTGAGTACACATTCAGCTTTATACTCACTCTGATTAAAAACCAGCATCTAGGGCAGACAAACTAGTCAGGCGTGCATGACTGAAGAGGAGGCTGCCACATGGCTGCCACATAAGTATGGTTTATCCCAGCATGCATGCTGGGCCCACACTCCCTGGATTTTATGTGGCTGTCGTAGCCCGTAACAGGTAAGATTCAGCGTTAGGAGGATTTTATGTGGCTGTCATGGCCCATAACAGGTCAGATTTAGCGTTAGTACCACTCAAGGGACAGCCTTGGCGTGGTGAGTGGCTTATTACCTTTTGATCAAAACGTACACTAATGTCCTCTTATAGCTTCTATCTTGGGCAGAGTTCTGGTTGCAGAGTGCTGTTGCATTTTTTTGTTTGTATGTATAATTGCCACAGCTATGTGCACCTGCATTCAGGGAAGTGCTGACTGACCCCCCCTTGTGTTTCTGTTTAGTATATATAGTATAAAAGAATGGCGGCACTGACAAAAAATAAGTAGAAAGGTTGGGTGCACGTTCACCTGGGAATGGGCTGCTTACCCCTTAGTATATAGATGGACGAACAGCACTCCTTGGATCCATTGAAAGGTTTTTCTTTTATTCACCCATGCAACGTTTCGGCTCCGAAGTAGAGCCTTTCTCAGAGAAAGGCTCTAGTTCAGAGCCGAAACGTTGCATCACATGGGTGGATAAAAGAAAAACCTTTCTGTGAATCCCAGGAGTGCTGTTCGTCCATCTATATACTAAGGGGTAAGCAGCCCATTCCCAGGTGAACGTGCACCCAACCTTTCTACTTATTTCTTGTCAGTGCCGCCATTCTTTTATATTATATATATATAAATATATATATATATATATATATATATAGACTACCATGACTCTTCCTACATGTGTAATTAGCATATTCCATCAGATTAGGCAATGTATCAACAGATGATGGGGCTGTAAGAATACATTATTATTATTATTATTATTTTTTTTTTATTGAATTCTTTTACTGATCCTGATAAATAAACTCAGCCTTATGAGGTGTGCATAAAATAAGAGAGAAACCCTGAGGCATCGTTTTAAAATGCAAGGTAATCCTTGGAGACTTTTAAGTGTAATACGGCAACATGGTACCAATTAAGATAGAGTTATCATTTTTTAAGTTTTAGCAGAAATGCAATTAAGCCTTCTACAGAGAACTGTGGCAATCAATTTTATAGAAAATTTTCAGCCCAACACAGGATAAGGAGTGAGAATCCAGCATAAATCTGTATGTGGCTTTATAGAAGTGCATATCAATCAATACTGACTATAAAGATAATCTACATATATCAAAAAGATTTGATTTTGTCATACTTTCATTTACTTTGCAAACACAAAAAAAGAGGAAAATACTTGTGTAAATGTTCTGAAGAAATTCACATCTAAATACAAAGTAATGGAGTTCTTGCTAGAATTGCTTGATACTTTAAAGGGTAGAATTCATGTCTTCTGCATCAAAAGAATATGAAAGTGATGCACAGTTGTCAGATTCTTTTCCAATTTACTTTCCTACGTTCAAAGAGAACGATTCCCTATAATGTTGTTTTACATTTAATCAGCCGTTTCATTGAAAATACTCTCATATGTTTTATATGTATGGAAGGACATTTGAAATAAGCAATGATAAAAAAATGATTGCCAATTATTTTATTGTACCTTTCCCCTTGTTCCCCCATTTGCCAGTCCCTCTATTGGCTATCCATCACATTAAGAATTCCCCCATTAACTTACAGTCCTATCCAAATGATTCAAATTTTCTTGTCTAATTCATAAATACTGCCCTACATTTAAAGGGGTTATCTCTTGTCCCACAAAAACTATTCAATGGTTTTCAAACCAGCACCTGGATCTGAATACTTTTGTAAATACATGTAATTAAAAATTTATACTGAGTTATTTAATAGACTGTATCTGTATAGCGCTACCTGCCGTTTGTTCGTTTTCTTAATTTTTCTCACTGTGATGGCATATGCTCAGTTCTATCCTTCAACTGCATTGTGAGCAATGATAGAGAGAGAGAGCTATGAATGGGGAGATCTCTAAATCCATGTGAGGTACAGGGCTTGTTCTAGCTTTGTTAGAAAGAGGTAGCCATGTACTATATGATCACATGTTTGAATTTTTTACATTAATAATGGGATAACCCCTTGAACCATCACTCTGTCAATGGTAACCTCCTCTTTACCCCCCTTGTCACCACCTCACACTCTTGTATACAAGGCTTCTGTTGTGACTACCATCCCTCCTGTAACTCCTTCTCTCATTCCATCCAACATCTGCAAACCCATGAAACCATGGCTGAAAACTTACATCATCCACAAAGTATATAAATTGGCTTAAAGAAGAGCTGGCTAAACCTAGCTTCTAGTAATGAATACACCTTTCTCTGACCTATTGTATCTATCCCCTTTTCCTTAAAGAATGTAGCCCTTAAAGCCCTTACCTATTGTGTTCTGATTATTACAATGTGTTGCCACAATATTGTAAAGTGCTATAGATGTTGATAGTGCTATATATACTATATGCAATTTAAAGAGGTTGCACAACCTTTTAGAATTGATGTCTTATCCTCAGAATAGGCCATCACTATTTTACTGGTGGGGGTCTGACAGCCTGCACTACTGCTAATCTTTAGCACCAGTACTACACTGCCCCCTCTATTATGCGGTGGGCAAAGCTGGTTACTGCAGCGCTGCCCCCACTGAAGTGAATGGGAGCAGCTCTGCAATAACCAGCTCCACCAACTGCACTGCACTGTGTAGTGCTGGTGCCAAATATCAGCACTGGATCTACTGTAGAACATCTGATCAATGGGGATGCAAGGGGTTGGTCCCCCAACCATTGAATAGTGATAGCCTATCCTGAGGATAGGCCATCACTTGTAAAGGGTTCTGAAGAAAAACAACTATAGTAAAAATCTACAAAAATAAAAATTATTGGCAACTTCTGAATACACCTTCCTCTTTTTAATTGTTATAAGCAGATACTAGTGTTATGTACATACTGTATTAAAGGGGTTAAATATTTAATATAAATATTGCGAGCACTCCACATCATTAAGGTGTTTAGGGCTTCAGTTATAATTATTACAGCCAGTCCTGTAAAATGAATCCATAGAGCTGAATAGAGTCATGTGAGGGTCACATGTCATGTGATCTCTGACTTTCAGTTAACTCCCAGGTATATAGCAAGTGAACAGTAAAGAACTGAATCCATAGAGCTGAATAGGACTAAACATAGAGTCAGTTATGTGACCCTCAGATGTGTCATGTGACCTCTGGCTTTCAGTTACCTCCCAGGTATATAACAAGTGAACAGTAGATAACTGAGGAGCAGAGCATATACAGTATGTCCACTATATCTACCTTCAGCAGCATTTCTTCATCATGTCTGTTTGTGTCTGTGTTGAAGCAGATTTCTGTGTCTGTTGTGTTTATTTTTTTTTACACTAAGCTTTTATTTAACCTCATGACAACATCACCTAAAGACAGACACCATTTTATATTAGCTAGAGACAAGCAGCCATTTTACAACATCAGTTAGAGACAGGCAGCAATGTGAATACACACAATGATGTAGTTATTATAATAACTAGAGATGAGTGAATCGAATCAGACAAAGTGGAATTTGATCCAAATTTCAGAAAAAATTCGATTTGCAAGGAAAGCAAATTCCCGCGCACTTCATGGTAATGGATCTCAATTTTTTCTAAAATGGCGGCCACACGTGTGAGGACTGAGGACATGGGGCAAGGAACTCTGGGAAGGCGGGATCACCCAGATTGACATGCAGCCAATCAGCAGCCAGCCCTATGATGTCACAGCCCTATAAATATGGCAGTTATTTTAGATTCTGCCATTTTCCAGCATTCTGACTGAAGGGACAGACATAAGAAGGTGCTAGGGACAGCAATTGGAAAAAGCTAATTTTGAAAAAAAAATAAGAAAAAACGATTTATAAGTGCAGGGAAAGGATAGGGAGGAGTCTTTTTGCAGCATCTTAGTGCAGGGAGAGGACATAGAAAAGTGATCTACAAGTGCAGGAAAAGATAATTTTGGGATCCAAATAGCCATTATGCAGCTCTGTCATTCCAGCAATTTGTTATTGGGGTGCAAGTGCTGAAGTGTTGAAAAGCTTTTAGTGGCTTATATATGTGGAAGAAAAATATATATATGCATTTCACTTCTGCAGTTTTATGTGGTGACAGCGTTTAGTGGCGTATTTCAGTACTAAAAGAAAAACATATACGCAGTTCACTGTTGCAGTAATTTGGGGTTAAAAGCGTTTAGTGATGTATTTCTTTACTACAAGAAAAATACATATGCAGTTCACGGTTGCCGTTATTTGCGGTAAAAGCGTTTAGTGGCCTATTTTAGTACAAAAACAAAAATATATACGGTCACGTCTGCAGCTATATGTGGTGAAAACGTTTAGTGATGTATTTCTGTACTACAAGAAAAATATATATGCAGTTCACTCCTGCAGTTATTTGGGTTTAAAAGCATTTAGTGACATATTTCTGTACTACAAGAAAAATATATATGCAGATCACTGTTGCTGTTATTTGCGGTAAAAGCGTTTAGTGGCCTATTTCATTACAAAAAGAAAAATATATATGCAGTTCACTCCTGCAGTTATTTGAGGTTAAAAGCGATTAGTGACGTATTTCATTACTACAAGAAAAAGATATAAGCAGTTCACTGTTGCTGTTATTTGCGGTAAAAGCATTTAGTGTCCTTTTTCATTACAAAAAGAAAAATATATACGCTGTTCACTTCTGCAGCTATATGTGCTGAGAGCGTTTAGTGACGCATTTCAGTACTACAAGAAAAATATATACGCAGTTCTCTGTTGCCATTATTTGTGGTAAAAACATTTAGTGGCCTATTTCATTACAAAAAGAAAAATATATACACAGTTCACCTTTGCAGTTCTATGTGCTGAGAGCGTTTAGTGACCTATTTCTGTACTACAATAAAAATATATCTGCATTTCACTGTTGCCGTTATTTGTGGTAAAAGCGTTTAGTGGCCTATTTCATTACAAAAAGAAAAATATATACTCAGTTCACTTCTGCAGTTATTTGGGGTTAAACGCGTTTAGTGACATATTTCTGTACTAGAAGAAAAATATGGACGCAGTTCATTGTTGCCGTTATTTGCTTTAAAAGCGTTTAGTGGCCTATTTCAGTACAAAAAGAAAAATATATACCCAGTTCACTTCTGCAGTTATTTGGGGTTAAAAGTATTTAGTGACGCATTTCAGTACTACAAGAAAAATATATACGCAGTTCTCTGTTGCCATTATTTGTGGTAAAAACATTTAGTGGCCTATTTCATTACAAAAAGAAAAATATATACACAGTTCACCTCTGCAGTTCTATGTGCTGAGAGCGTTTAGTGACCTATTTCTGTACTACAATAAAAATATATCTGCAGTTCACTGTTGCCGTTATTTGTGGTAAAAGCGTTTAGTGGCCTATTTCATTACAAAAAGAAAAATATATACTCAGTTCACTTCTGCAGTTATTTGGGGTTAAACGCGTTTAGTGACATATTTCTGTACTAGAAGAAAAATATGGACGCAGTTCATTGTTGCCGTTATTTGCTTTAAAAGCGTTTAGTGGCCTATTTCAGTACAAAAAGAAAAATATATACCCAGTTCACTTCTGCAGTTATTTGGGGTTAAAAGTATTTAGTGACTTATTTCTGTACTACAAGAAAAATATATACGCAGTTCATTGTTGCTGTTATTTGCAATAAAAGCATTAAGTGGCCTTTTCATTACAAAAAGATATATACGCTGATCACTTCTGCATATATATGTGCTGAATGCTTTTAGTGACGTATTTCTGTAGTACAAGAAAAATATATACGCAGTTCACTGTTGCCAGTATTTGCGGTAAAAACGGTTAGTGGCCTATTTTATTACAAAAAGAAAAATATATACGCACTTCACTTCTGCAGTTAAATGTGCTGAGAGCGTTTAGTGACGCATTTCTGTACTACAAGAAAAATATAGACGCAGTGCATTGTTGCCGTTATTTGCGTTAAAAGCTTTTAGTGGCCTATTTCAGTACAAAAAGAAAAATATATGCGCAAACGGGTTAAAATCGTTTAGTGACGTATTTGTGTACTACAAGAAAAATATATACTTAGTTTACTGTTGCTGTTATTTGTGGTAAAAGTGTTTAGTGGCCTATTTCATTACAAAAAGAAAAATATATACTCAGTTCACTTCTGCAGTTATTTGGGGTTAAAAGCGTTTAGTGACGTATTTCTGTACTAGAAGAAAAATATATACGCAGTTCACTGATGCCATTATTTGCCGTAAAGGCGTTTAGTGGCCTATTTCATTTCAAAATGAAAAATATATACGCAGTGCACTTCCACAGTTATTTGAGGTTAAAAGCATTAAGTAAACGGATTTCTGTACTACAAGAAAAATATAGTTTATTTTGCCATAATTTGCGGTAAAAGCGTTTACTGGCCTATTTCAATACAAAAAGAAAAATATATACGCAGTTCACTTCTGAAGCTGTATGTGCTGAGAGCGTTTAGTGACGTGTTTCTGTAATACAAGAAAAATATATACGCAGTTCATTGCTGCCGTTATTTGCGATTAAAAGCATTTAGTGGCCTTTTTAATTACAAAAAGAAAAAAATATACTCAGTTTACTTCTGCAGTTATTTGGAGTTAAAAGCGTTAAGTGACTTATGTCTGTACTACAAGAAAAATATATATACGCAGTTCATTGTTGCTGTTATTTGTGGTAAAAGCGTTTAGTGGCCCATTTCATTACAAAAAGAAAAATATATACTCAGTTCACTTCTGCAGTTATTTGGAGTTAAAAGCATTTAGTGACGTATTTCTGTACTACAAGAAAACTATATATACACAGTTCACTGTTGCCATTAATTGCGGTAAAAGTGTTTAGTGGCCTATTTCATTCCAAAATGAAAAATATATACGCAGTGCACTTCCACAGTTATTTGAGGTTAAAAGCATTAAGTGACCGGATTTCTGTACTACAAGAAAAATATATACGCAGTTTACTGTTGCCGTTATTTGCGGTAAAAGCGTTAAGTGGCCTATTTCATTACAAAAAGGAAAATATATACTCAGTTCACTTCTGCAGTTAGTTGGGGTTAAAAGCGTTTAGTGACGTATTTCTGTACTAGAAGAAAAATATATACGCAGTTGAATGTTGCCATTATTTGAAGTAAAAGCATTCAGTGGCCTATTTCATTACAAAAAGAAAAATCTATGCGCAGTTCACTACTGAAGCTGTATGTGCTGAGAGCGTTTAGTGACGTGTTTCTGTACTACAAGAGAAATATATACGCAGTTCACTGTTGATGTTATTTGCGGTAAAACCGTTTAGTGGCCTATTTCAGTACAAAAAGAAATTTATGTACGCAGTTCACTTCTGAAGCTATATGTGCTGAGAGCGTTTAGTGACGTGTTTCAGTACCACAAGAGAAATATATACGCAGTTCACTGTTGCCATTATTTGCAGTAAAAGTGTTTAGTGGCCTATTTCATTACAAAAAGAAAAATATATACTCAGTTCACTTCTGCAATTATTTGGAGTTAAAAGCATTTAGTGATGTATTTCTTTACTAGAAGAAAAATATATAAGCATTTCTCTGTTGCCATTATTTGCGGTAAAAGCATTTAGTGGCCTATTTCGTGACAAATAGAAAAATATATACTCAGTTCACTTCTGCAGTTATTTGGGGTTAAAAGTGTTTAGTGACGTATTAGTGACGTGTACTAGAAGAAAAAATATATACGCAGTTCACTGTTGCCATTTTTTTAGGTAAAAGCGTTCAGTGGCCTATTTTATTACAAAAAGAAAAATATATGCGCAGTTCACTTCTGAAGCCTTATTTGCTGAGAGAGTTTAGTGACGTATTTCTGTACTACAACAAAAATATATACGCAGTTCATTTTTGCCGTTATTTGTGGTAAAGGCGTTTAGTGGCCTATTTAAGTACAAAAAGAAAAATATATACGCAGTTCACTACTGAAGCTATATGTGCTTAGAGCGTTTAATGACATGTTTCTGTACTACAAGAAAAACGTATACACAGTTCACTGTTGCCGTTATTTGCGGTAAAAGCGTTTAGTGGCCTATTTCAGTACAAAAATAAATTTATATACGCAGTTCACTTCTGAAGCTATATGTGCTGAGAGCGTTTAGTGACATGTTTCTGTATCACAAGACAAATATATTTACAGTTCACTGTTGGCGTTATTTGTGGTAAAAGCGTTTAGGGGCCTATTTCAGTAAAAAAGAAAAATATATATGCAGTTCACTTCTGAAGCTATATATGCTGAAAGCGTTTAGTGACGTGTTTCTGTACTACAAGAAAAATGTATACACAGTTCACTGTTGCCATTATTTGCGGTAAAAGCGTTTAGTGGCCAATTTTATTACAAAAAGTATACAAAAGTATAAAAGTATTTTTTATACAAAAAATATATACTCAGATCACTTCTGCAGTTATTTCGGGTAAAAAAACTTTTATTGACGTATTTCTATACTAGAAGAAAAATATATTTGCAGTTCACTGTTGCGATTATTTGCGTTTAGAGCGTTTAGTGGCCTATTTCATTCCAAAAAGAAAAATATATACGCAGTACACTTCTGAAGCTATATGTGTAGAGAGCGTTTAGTGATATATTTCTGTACTACAAAAAAAATATATACGCAGTTTATTGTTGCTGTTATTTGTGGTAAAAGCGTTTTTTTTTATTACAAAAAGATAAATATATACACAATTCACTGTTACCCTTATTAGTGGTGAAAGAGTTTAGTGGCCTATTTCAGTACAAAAAGATTAATATATTCTCAGTTCACTTCTGCAGCTATATGTGGTTAAAGCGTTTAGTGGAGTATTTCAGTACAAAAAGAAAAATATATTTGAAGCTTTTAGTGTTTAAATTTCATTGTTATTAATTTAGTTCAGCTAACAGTATGTCAGACAGAGAAGTGCCAGACCATGCACATAGGAGTGGCAGAGGCCAAAATGTTTATGGCGCAGGCAGAGGTCGCAGCAGAGTAAGGGGGCATGGCAATAGGAGTCACAGAAAGAGGCCTGAGCTCCCAGTGTGATCTAGCGGTCGTGTCTTGACAAGCAACCCAGCGTTTCTTGATTGGTTAACTCGGTCAGCCACGTCATCCAAAGTAACATCAGACACGCCCAGCCAATAGTCAGTGGGTTCGTCAGATACAACCCTTAGTTGGCATGGCCCGGTAACAGGCCCTGTGCCCTCACCTATCCTCAACCTGCCTCTGTCCTTTGCTGTTCCCTGAGCCACAGAAGTATTGTATGCTGTGGGCTCAGCTGCACTATACAACACTGACGAGCTACTAGAGGACAGTCAGTATCTACTTCCCAGTCAAGATGTGGAGGAGATATCCGCCATTTCCTCTGCTAGGGGGCAAGTAGTGATGAGGAGAGTGGAATGGGAGATGGTGATGCGACGGATCAGACTCCTGACCCAGAGACCGTTGAAGAAAACATCAGTGATGTGCAGACACTACTCAATGATGATAAAGCCGATCGCACTTGGGAGCAGGGTGCAGAAGGGGCTTAATTTCATCAGGAGAAGAGGTTGGCAGCTTGCCCTTGAGGCAGCATCGAATCCAGCAAGGTTGTATCATGGCTGGGAGTCAGCAAGGTGGCAGCAGTGGGAGATCAGGAGCCGAACGTGGTGTGGCCACCCAGTACAGGTCGTTCTCCTTCAGCCTTTGTATACGAGGGTCCTTCAATAGGCATGACAGCATGAAAGACCCCATTTGTACAAGATTGGATGCCAAGCTACTCATCTCCCGTTCCTCGTCCTCACTGATGTCATTGAAGGTCTGTTCTTACCCCCAGCCACGTACAACACCACGTGTCCCAGATAGGTGACAACAACGAGCACCCTGGGATGCCTGCTGTGGTTGGTCTTCCTCCTCCTCAAAGCCACATTCTTCTTCTGACTCCTTTTCCTCAGACTCCTCTTCCAGCGCTGCCGCAGGTCCAGCAAGCGATGATGATAAGGCTGTTTCTGGTGGTGATGGTGACCACAACTCTTCCTCTTCACGCTCATCTACGGCCTGATCCAGCACTCTTTGCAGGGCACGCTCCAGGAAGAAAACAAATGGGATGAGGTCAGTGATGGTGCTTTCGGTGCGACTGACTAGGTTTGGCACTTTCTCCAAAGGACGCATGAGCCTACAGGCATTGCGCATGAGCGTCCAGTAACGTGGCAAAAAAATACCCAGCTCCGCAGAGGCTGTCCTAGCACCCCAGTCATACAAATACTCATTGATGGCTTTTTATTGTTGGAGCAGGCGGTCGAACATTAGAAGTGTTGAATTCCAACGTGTCGGGCTGTCGCAAATCAAGCGCCTCACTGGCATGTTGTTTCGCTGCTGAATGTCGGAAAAGTGCGCCATGGCCGTGTCGGAATGCCCGAAATGGCCACACACCTTCCTGGCCTGCTTGAGGACGTCCTGTAAGCCTGGGTACTTACACACAAAGCGTTGTACAATGAGATTCAACACATGTGCCATGCACGGCCCATGTGTCAACTTGCCCATTTCAATGCCGCCAACAGATTGCTTCTGTTGTCACACACCACTTTGCCGATCTCCAGTTGGTGTGGGGTCAGCCACTGATCCACCTGTGCATTCAGGGCGGACAGGAGTGCTGGTCCGGTGTGACTCTCTGCTTTCAGGCAAGTCAACCCCAAGACGGCGTGACTCTGTCGTATCTGGGATGTGGAATAGCCCCTGGGGATCTGGGAGGTGCATTTGATGATGTGGAGCAAGACGCAGCAGCAGAAGAGCACTCAGCCGAGTAGGTTAGCGAACAGGATGTTGTAGGAGGAGTAGAGGAGGTGGCAGCAGGTCTGCCTGCAAGTCGTGGCGGTGTCACCAACTCCGCTGCAGAGCCATGCATTCCATGCTTGGCAGCCATCAGCAGGTTTACCAAATGCACGGTGTACGTGATATACCTGCCCTGACCGTGCTTTGCAGACCAGGTATCAGTGGTCAGATGGACCCTTGCCCCAACACTGTGTGCCAGACATGCCATGACTTCCTTTTCCACAATGGAGTACAGGTTGGGGATTGCCTTTTGTGAAAAAAAAATTCTCCCGTGTACCTTTCACTGCGGTGTCCCAATAGCTACAAATTTTTTGAAGGCCTCAGACTCCACCAGCTTGTATGATAAAAGCTGGCGGGCTAAGAGTTCCAACAATCCAGCTGTCAGACGCCGGGCAAGGGGGTGACTCTGTGACATTTGTTTCTTACGCTCAAACATTTTCTTGACAGACACCTGATTGTGGGCAGATGAGCAGGAACTGCTGAAGGTGAGAGGCAGAGTGGCGGGTGGTTGAGAGGGGGCAGGGAAGACAGCAGTGGTTGATGTGGCTGAAGATGCTGGACCAGGAGGAGCATGGTGGCTTTGAGTTTGTGTGCTGCTTGTACTCATGTGTTGATCCCATAGGCGTTTGTGATGTGATGTGCCTTTGCAAAGCAGTTGTACCTAGGTGGGTGTTGGACTGCCCACGACTCAGTTTCTTTTGGCACAGGTTGCAAATGGCATCGCTGTTATCAGAGGCAGACAAAAAAAAAATGCCACACTGCTGAGCTTTGCAATGACAGCATTCTGGTGGTGGCAACAGCATGCGTTGATTGGCGTGCTGTCTGGCTGACCCCGGGTGCCGATACATTGTGTCTGACTGTGCCACTAGCTCCTTGCGACGACCTCTCCCTGCTTCCAACTTGTCTCCTCCTTCTCTCTGTCTCCCCATCTGAACTTTCCCCCTGTTCTTCTTCTCTTCGAACGGGCACCCACGTGACATCCACGGACACATCGTCATCATCAACCGCTTCACTATTATCTGACAACTCAGCAAAGGAAGCAGCAGCGGGTACAACATTATCATCATCACACCGTACGTCCATGTGTGTAATGCTGAGACATATCCCTGTTATCTACATTCTCTGGCAATAATGGTTGCGCAGCACTCATTTCTTCCAACAGATCAAATGAAGCGGCTGTGATGCTAGTGTTGGTGGTGGCGGCGGGCGGGTGAGTGGTAACTTGAGAGGTGCCCGAAGCTGAGCTGGAGGAGGATGGTGCTACAAGGAGCCGAGCGGAAGCTGTAGAAGATTGGGTGTCCTGTGTAAGCCAGTCAACTATGTCCTCAGAATTTTTCGAGTTCAGGGTATGTGGCCTCTGAACACTGGGCATTATTCTAGGGCCAAAGGAAATCACAGCACTGCGGGGGTGGCCTGCCTCTGCCTGTAATTTTTTTTTTTTATTAGTGGTACAAAGAGGCTACAACATTGTGACGTGCACAGTGACATGCAGGTGTGCGGAGCATTAACACACAAATCCCAGTGATTGGCTGCAGAAGTCCAACATACCAACATGTCACCACTGCAGTTTGTAAACAAGCAGCAGCAGAAAGACCAGACTAGCGTTGCAGAACAATGGGTGAGTATAAGATAATTTGTTTATTTTAGGCTATATAAGGGCCTGAAGCAGATTTTTAGTTATCTCAGACACCCCCTTTAAGCAAAAAGTAAATCACAACTGTAACGGATCTCCTGGCCCCCCGACTGGGTAACTCCGTTGATGGATGCTCTTAGTGCTTCCCGAGGGCTCCAAGCACTCTGCTTGACACCGTAAGCACTGCCGACCCCATGAACCGCCATAGCTTGTTTGGGATCTTACCATCGTCTACCCACCCTGGACCTACAACAAGGCTTTTAGGTTAAAGTGGGTGAACCTCTCTGCCTTCAGAGAGCGATGCAGGAATAAGCTCTTAAAAGAGCTCTGGGATTATAGCCAAGGGAGTATACAGTGTATAGCAGTCCCCAGTGTAGATGCAGCCTTTTTCCCCCACACATGAGACGAGGCTCTATGTTGAGGGTAAAACAGGAACACTTTATTGGGGCTACATGTCAGCCTTTTATGCAGGTCTTCCAGCAAGGGGCACTCCCCTGGGGACCTTGTGGAAGACTGAGACAGTTTTTACATTTACCAATTACATGCATTTACAGGCAGAAAATAACAACATGTAATTCAATTAATCTACACAATGGGATAACGTAATCACTCAGGCAGAAACTACCCATTTTTATCTTTGTAGAATAATGAGCTAGGGGGGAGGGGTCTTGATAGTTCTGGGTCCATAGTTTGTAGGAAGAAGGCTAGCCTCCAGGCCTCTCCAAAACATAGTGGCGAGGTTATATTTGCCACAACAACCATTGTCTGCGTCTGGAGGAAAGAAGGTTTGTCCACAAACATAGGAGAGGATTCTTTATGGTAAGAGCAGTGAGACTATGGTACTCTCTGCCTGAGGAGGTGGTGATGGTAAATAATTCACTAAAAGAGAGCAAGAGGGGCCTGAATGAATTTTTGGAGTGTAATAATATTACAGGTTATAGTCACTAGAGAGGGGTCGTTTATCCAGGAAGTTATTCTGACTGCCTGATTGGAGTCGGGAAATATTTTTTTCCCCTAAAGTGAGGAAAATTGGCTTCTACCTCACAGTTTTATTTTTGCCTTTCTCTGGATCAACTTGCAGGATAACAGGCTGAACTAGATGGACTGATGTCTTTTTTCAGCCGTATAAACTATGTTAAAATTTGATATCACATAGATTATAGAATTCCCAAACTCTGAAAGCTTAAACATTGCGCTCATGCATAAAATATGAATATACTGTACACATAATTTCAGAGCATATGTGAGAATCTATCTTCTTCTGTCCTTTCTATGAACTTATTAGCCAACTCATATATATGTAGATCCTAAACATGTCATATTTAGCAATGCCAGAGTCAAATCACATTTGACAGTTTACATTTTCTTAAACTAAAACTTTTTTCCAGCGCCCAAAATTATGGGTCAAGAAGGTATGAGAAAATGCAAATGCATTAAATAAGTCGACACTTCTTACCAGTGAAAGAAATGTTTGGAAATAAATATAGCATAAAATAGTCTTACCGAGTTAGCACTATAAAGCAAGTAAGTATCCTTACTGCAGAGCAGCTGGTTTGGCTCATTATAATATTAATGAGACATTTAATTAGGGGAGCTAAGAAGGGTGCTCGAAAAATTATCACTTGCCAGTTGGGGATTACTCGGCTTAGCTAAGTCATACCAATCCTGCAGCAGAATTAGTCAGATTGTTACTGTGCAAATGAGAGCTGCTGAAGGCATAAATGTTAAGAAGACAAAATAAAAGATATGAAACTGTGCATTAGCATGCTGGAATAAGAAATTACCATTTCTTAAAAATAAATCGCTACTAGGGATACTATGAATGTTACATTGTATTTGCATATTTAGAGACATTCAAATTTCGACACTGTCAAGTTATTTTTTTTTTTTAAATAGGAAACATAAAGAGAGTGTAAGACACTGATTGATAAGGTCTAGGGATTGCTAGGCTTCTAGATATTTTAATGTTCCAGGGCAGACAGGCATGATTTTAGCAAATCTTTCTGTAATTGAAAACAGTGGGGAAAGGGGAAAGGATTGGTTAATATATGCTAGTCTATGTACTTCTAGGGAATCTGTAAATAATGTGGTACGGTCTTGAAAGTTAGGAATCTGCTTTGTAAGATCAGTAATTAATAAAGGACTAAGAACTGTATACTGGACTAAAGGATGACGTTTATCTGACCAAAGACTTGAAAAATGTTCACTAAACAATGGGGAGATTCAGAAAATAAGACAATATTTAAACTCAGCGGGTAAATCATAATTATGAGAGGCAAGTACTAGTGATCTCCATCTTACTGGTAGCTTTGTTGCTTGTAGTCTATAATCATTCTATCCTTTCTGTAGTGGAAATAATATAAACATGCAGTCATGTCCTGGTGAACATAGCAATGACTTAAAGGGATTGTCCAATACTTTTATATTGATAGGCCATCAACATCTGATCAGCGGGCTTCCAACATCCCATGGAACAGCTGTTCTGCAATAGCTCCAGCTCTGAAGACAAGCATCAGAACTCTACCGCTCCACCCATTGTGTAATGGTGGGGACTGGTTACTACAGAGCTGTTTCCATTCATTTGAGTTGGAGAAACGCTGGACAATGGACAGAGCTGTGTAGTTCCTGCGCTGGAACTGTTGGACTCTGAGAACAGGCCATCAATGTAAAAGTACTGGACAACCCTTTTAAAGTGATGCTCCAGAAATAACTGAAGGTGCAGTTTTTTACCCTTCAAGTAATATTTAGTTACTGATGTTAAAGTGTTCCACAAAGACCTTCATATGGATGTCTCCTTCAGCTCGGGTGCCTGGGCAGTTCCTGAGCAGTAGTTGTCATGAGTTGCCATGAAACTTGTACAAGAAAAACACTCACTGCTCACACACTGCCACACAACAGGTAAGTTTGCATCAAAACATAATATTTTCTAAAAATGCTTCAACATTCATGTTTGTGGCTACAAAACTGAACAAAGTAGATCCTGAGATAAACGTCACCTCCAAACAAGGACTGGAGGATGTTAGAATCTATACATCCTAGTTAAGCGATCTGCAAGCACATAAAACTGCAAAACTTTCCGTGATC
The DNA here is from genome assembly GCA_033119425.1 of Bufotes viridis. Taxonomy (NCBI): domain Eukaryota; kingdom Metazoa; phylum Chordata; class Amphibia; order Anura; family Bufonidae; genus Bufotes; species Bufotes viridis. The sequence goes on from CM065593.1 coordinate 288,156,020, forward strand.
CATATGCCATAAAATATTGCAGTCGCAAAGTTGACCTAATTAGCACTTGCAACTGTTCATCTTTATATCCCTTTCCCCTTTAGTAGGAAAAAGACCCTCATTAATGTGAAAATCGGAGGGCAAATTTGTCCCTGATTGGTAAGAGGGGTGATAACATGAGAAAATTTCCTGAATAACCCCCCTCCTCCTGGTCAATAGACACTGAACAGTGTCCAAGATAGCAGTATCAGGATGTGCTTTTCTTCCAACTTTTACTTGCAGCCTCCCTCCTCTTATCGCTTTCAGAGACACAGAACACATTTTATGTTGCTCCCTGGCTTCAAACTGGTGCTGTATCCCAAATATTGAACATAGAGTGTCGAGCTTGATATCATTTGATAACTATGATGCTACACTAAGATACAAAGCTTGGGGCCTATGTTTTAATTGCAGCAAGGATTTAACCCCTTTCTGCCCTTTAGTGTACATTTTTACAGTGCTGGCAGCTAGTTCTTAATGTGAAGAACCATATATGTTAGGTCCATCCCGCAAGCTCAGGAGCTTGCCCAGCTGCAGCGGGTACCAATTGAAACAACCTACTGCAGCAGCCAGGATCAGGGATCAGATCAGATCCCATCTTTTTAACCCCGTAGATGCCACAGTAAAACAAATGACCATGGCAACTAAGCAGTTAAACAGAGGGAGAAGGGATCCCTCTGTAGATGGACGGGGCTCCCTCTTTCACTCAATCATCTCTACAAATGGGTTATTATGGCAACCACGGGCCTAAGAATATCTCCCATTTCTACTATCTACAACCTTTTTGCACCCACCCAGAGGCAGGGGCTGATCAGTTGCATGTCAGTATTATGATGACAAGCATAAAACAATGCAATGCAGAGCTCAGAGGCAGGGTCCTAAAATCGATATATAATCTATAATAAAATGCAATTATGAAAGTGTGCTAAAGAGGAGTTAAAGAGATTGCATGATCAAGTGTCATAGTTGGAATAAAAGGAAATTGTAAAAAAGAATCAATAAATAGTGTTGAGCTAGAATGCTCGGCTGAACACCAGTTTGGTTCGAGCATCGCTATGCTCAGCACATGGCGGTATTCGGCCGAATACCACGTATGCTCGAGCGCAATGCTCAAGTCTCCTCCCTGCACATTTCTTAGCTGCTGCGCAGTCAATAAACGTGCAGGTAAGTTCTGCCCTCACTGTAATGCCGTAGCCATGTTGGTAACTGGCATTACAGTGATTGGTTGGCCGGAATGTGTCATCGGGTTCTTTTAGCACCCGATGGCGCATGTTTGGCTCAATCTTAGTCAGGGAGAGCTGTGCATAGGAAGGGACAGACAGTGTAGGGAGTGATATGGGACTATTTTTGTTAGAAAAACTTTTCAGAGACCCAGAACTATTGTGTGTGACAGCAGCAATATATATTTGTGCGTTTAAATTTTTTTCTCTGACATACAGTGTACTTTGTCAATAGACGGTGTCCGCTTCTGACAGTGACATTACCAGGGGTACATCTCCAGTGTAACGTGTGCGGTATTTTTTTTTTTAATCTGTGACATACAGTGTACTTTTTCAATAAATTATGTCCGCTTCTAACAGTGACATTACCAGTGCAACATCTGCAGTGTAACGTGTGCGCATAAAAATTTTACTTGTGATATACAGTGTACTTTTTCCATAGACGCTGCGGACAGTGACGTTACCTGTGGTACTTCTCCTGTAAAACGTTTCCTCATCCCAAATACCTCTGACATTCCCTGTAATTTTATATGCTGGTGACAGCATTGATATGAGCAGGATATCTCATGTGTGA